>JASXTE010000012.1:2200000-2800000 GCA_030280995.1 Hemileia vastatrix | reverse complement strand
CATGAAACATGTTACAGCGGAAAATCGGGATTCAAGGGGAGGTGGCTGCTCATTGAGTTGCCAGGGGAATATCATTGCAACGTTTATATTCGTAACCCATTGGCCTAATGAAATTGAGCAACATGTTTGGCAAACTGCACCCGATGATGTGACATTCAAATTACCGTTCATGGGCAAAGTATTATAGAGTACGCTTCACCGTTACACAAAATAAAGAAAATTCCTCAAAGAAAGGTAGTTTTGAGGTGAAGCCGTACATTGCCGTTACACTGAACGTGTGCGACATTTCCAACGAACCCCTTCTTCTGAAATTAGTAGCGAATTTTATCATCGGTAGCACTGTTGTTAGTATTGTTTTGGTATACTTAGCTCAAACACAAAAAATTTACACTAGGACACCAAGTTACAGCATTTGCAATATAAAACAAGAGCGTTACAGTCAAGTCACAAGAGCTTGCGGAATTTTGAACGAAAAAATCAAAGCTTTCACTCACAAAGAAATGGTTTGTCTATTCAATAGGGGGTATCTCAGACCTATCACCGACCTTCTTGGACAGGCAAATCATTTTTTGGTGAGAGAAACTTTGATTTTTTCATCAAAAACTCCACAAGCTTTTGTTGGGTATCAAAGTTTGGACTTTTTGCATTGATAACATGTAAACTGGTGTGCTCAGTGTCCTATGCGAGGGTTTCGCAGAAGTTTTGGAGCTGAGCTAAAACTGAATGGACTAAAAAATAGAGATTGGCACTTGCTATCAGGTGTACATGTTTTGTTTTCGATTGCTTTTTTCTTACACCGATCATTTCTTGTTCCTATGTTTCGTTTACCGCCTTACATCTTGTTTCTTTTTTTATGTACCTTTTACTCATGATAGTCTGAAAATATCTTTAAGGAAAAAAAAACACAAACATCTACAGGAAGAATAATAGTTGCCTCCAAATTCTTTAATTTAGCCAGAATCATCAATGAAAATTTTAAAAATGTTTTGAAGACTTCATATTTCAAACACAAGAGTCGCTTCATTTCGATAAACTGTCTCGAAACTTGCGAAAACTAAAACAACTCGAATCTTTTAGATATAAAAATAAAACAGACGTCAATAAACGATCTGCCCTATTAAGTGGTCTTTGCCGCTGTTACCTTTTAGATATAAAAATAAAACAGACGTCAATAAACGATCTGCCCTATTAAGTGGTCTTTGCCGCTGTTACCTAAAGATAAAAATAATGAAATAATATTGAGCGAGATAAAAGACCGGCAAAAAGAAATGACAAGACCCAGTATTTAAGTTAGTGTCTCGCTCAATGAGGACAGGGATGAATGAATAGCATAAAATAAGAACAACATAGAAAAACGTGAGAAAAATAAGACGTGATGTGATCTCTATGGAGGTTGAGTCAATAACTACTCTTATAATTATAAAACGGATAAAAATAGAAAGAAAAACACAGTGAGTTAACTAGTTGTTCTTACACCCCTCCTTGCTATCAATCATACCGTTCAAACCAATTTTGTCTACAAATTTTCTGAATTTTTCCTTGCTAAGAGCCTTAGTAAAGACATCAGCAATCATATCAGTTGATGGCGTATATTGTAGGTCAATTTTTCCAGACATTATTTGCTCTCTAATCCAATGAAATTGGATTTCAACATGCTTAGTTCTAGCGTGAAACATGGGATTTTTGCACAAAGAAATACAACCTTGATTATCGGAAAATAATTTTGAGGAAGATTTACAGTCAAATCCAAGGTCATTAAAGAGAGTCTGCATCCAAATTGCCTCTTGCGCTGCATCAACTGTAGCTTTAGATTCAGCTTCAGTAGTGCTAAGGGCAACTGTAGGTTGTTTCTTGCAGCGCCAACTGATAGCAGTACCATTGATAATAAAAACATATCCAGTAGTTGAGCGTCGAGTAACTTGACAACCTGCCCAATCGGCATCAGCAAAACCAGTAGGAAGTGAATAACTGTAGTGACCCTCATTGATAAAAGGATCATCTGAATGAAAAGTAAGTGATAGATTGATACTACCTCGCAGATAGCGAAGGACCCTTTTGAATGCCAACCAATGTTTAATACCAGGAGCATTTAAGTATTGTGCTAGTTGACTGTTTATGAAGGCAATATCTGGTCTAGTTGCCTGAGTGATGTAATTTAATCGACCCACTGCTCGTCGATAATTGATGTTGAGTTGAGAGAATTGTTTTATTTCGTCTTCAGTTGCTGGTACCAGTTGAGTGTTCATTGTCATTGGAGTACTAGATGGCTTGCAATTTGACATGTCATAAGAAGTGAGTAAATCCTTAATCTCCTGATCTTGACAAAGAGATAAGGTACCGGTATTTCTATTTCTCGTAACCCTCATTCCCAAAATAAATTTTGCATCTCCAAGATCTTCCATATCAAACTTTGATTGAATGGCAACTTTGAACCAATCAATATCCTTACCAAAAATGGAAAGGTCATCAACATGCACATGGACGTAACAAGGATGAGTAGTACTTTCATGTATGAAGAGACAAGGATCCGCAGCTGAGGGATAAAAATTAAGGGAATAGAAGAAATTAATTAACTCTGTGTACCAACACCTAGAGGCCTGCTTTAAACCATAAAGTGAACGCTTTAACAATAAAACTGGATTTTTAAGATTGGGAGGCCTTTTCATGCCTAGAGGAATTTTCATATAAACGTCTTCGTCAGGTTTTCCATAGAGAAAAGCACCTTTGACATCCATCTGAATGAAATCCCAATCTTCTCGTGTTGCAAGACTGATGAGAACTCGTAATGTGGTGAGTCGTCCAGTTGGAGCAAAAGTCTCAAAATAATTTATTCCAGCTTTTTGTGAACAGCCTCGTGCACAAAGTCGAGCTTTATATTTTTGAATGTGACCATCTGCATCTCTTTTAATCTTAAAAACCCATATGGACCCTATCGTAGGAACATTTTCTGGTTGTTCAACAATATTCCAGACACTTTGATTTTCTATCATTTTCAACTCTTGACTAATGGCATCGAGCCAAAAATCACCATCACATCGATTAATTGCTTCAAAATAAGTAAGTGGATCTGATAATTGAATGTCGGGTACATCATCATGTGTTGCATGTGCACTAATAACGTTTGTAATTGATAAGTAGTTTTTGATTTCAAAGGCTGAATTCAGCTTCCTTGGTATTCTTTTCCGACCACCTTCAATAATGTTGGATGAGTCAATTGAAGAGCTAATATCGTTAGAAGCAATGTTGGGAGTTAATTGATAATCCCAAAATCTATTAATGGATTTTGGTTTTTCAATGGGGGGATCTTCAGATTCAGTCGAAGGTATGTGATTTGACGAATGATTATCAGAGGGAGTTAAAGGTATATTTTCAGAGAAATCAGATGTAATTGCGACAACATCTTCAGTAAAGATTTCTGACAATTGTGTTTCTGACGATAAGTCCTGAATAGGAAAAGACGTTTCATCAAAAATTACATTATGTGAGTATATTATCTTTTTATTATCAAGTCGAAGCAATCGATATGATGTCACATCTTCAGCATAGCCCAGAAAACAGCATTTTATTGAATTCGTATAAAATTTTCCTCCTCTTTTTGACTTGTCAATGAGTGCATAAGCAGCACATCCAAAAACTTTAAGATGATCGTATTTTGCATCCTTGCCAAACCTCACTTTAAATGGTGTATCAAAACTCAATGAAGCCGATGGTAATCTGTTCTCAAGATAGACTGCAGTGTTGACTGCTTCGCCCCAGAACTCAATCGGCATTTTTGCATGAAAAAGTAAAGATTTAGCCATTTCGGTGGTAATTCTGTTGCCACGTTCCGCAATAGGATTTTGCTGTGGCGTATAAGGAGAAGTAACAATCATTTTAAAGCCATCTTTGACACTTAAATCTTTGAAATCTTTATTTATGAATTCGCTTCCACCATCACACACGAAATTGCCAATTTTAAGATTTGATAAATTCTCTATTTGAGTTTTAAATTGCAAAAATGCTTTGAAAGTATCAGATTTATTAGATAAAAGGAATACAAAGCGATAAGAAGAATAAGAATCTGTAATTTTGAAATAATAATTGGCTCCTCCGTAAGTTGCAGGAGTAATTTTGCCACTTAAATCACAATGTAAGAATTCTAGAAAGCGAGTTCCTCTTGGGACAGTTCCTAAAAATGGACTATGATGGTGCTTGGCATTCACACAGGGCTCACAGAAATTAAAATCATCGCATAATTTAAACCCTATTTTAGACTGAATTTTATCAAGATATTGGGAATTCGAATGTCCTAATCTGAAGTGCCAAAGCATTTTTGAGTTTGAAGCGTAAAGAGATTTGAAAACGGGAACATGGTGCTCACCAAAATTGGCATTCAACACTACAAGTCCTTCAGAGTCATCCCATTTGCCATCAAGAATAATTTCGTTCGACCTTGTGATTGTTAATTCTCCATTAGAATTCATGTGTTGATCACAACCATGTGAGATAAACGGGCCGATTCCAATAAGGTTTTGGCTGATTTCAGGAACATGCAAGCAGTCAGTCAAAGTTATGACTTCCCTCGGTGTGACAAGGTTGACCGAACCCTTTCCCGAGCTATAAATTATGGTGCCATTACCAAGCTTGATTGGACGACGGAAGCGAGAGTATGTTTTAAAATTTGACCGTTTCTTGATCATATGAACAGTTGCTCCGCTGTCAAAAATGAGCATTTTCGAAGAAGTATTTGAAATATTTGCTTTGAAAATTTTTGCAGGTCCACAGCTGATACTTGCATGTACTTCTTCGCTAGCTTTGGAACTATTAGCAGTTACTCGATTTTTACGTTTTTCCGGATGCAATTGAAAACAATCCTCTTCAGAATGTTTCGCTTTCGGATTATGTTTTCCGTCTCGACAAAATTCCCACTTTAGTTTTTGATTAGATTTTGTTTTATTTATCAAGGCGGAATGAGATGATGTGGAATTCTCTGATTCAATTTCAGAAGAAAGACGGGCCAATCGTGAGAGTAGATTAGAAACGGAAAGATGGGTTTGAGTCACTTCACAAGCATGTAGAATCAATGCCTTATGGGTTGAGTAACATTCTGGCAATTGTCTCAATAATCGATGTGCTTCATTTTCACTTTCAACTGAGACACCAACAGACCCCAGCTCATTAATTCTGGTTCGTAGATCATTCACGAAGCTCATAAGATTGCCTTCTTGGCATTTGACATCGTGATATCGGGCAAATATCGAGGCACGGTTTGACGCATCGGCTGCAGCATATTGGTTGCTCAGCTTTGTCCAGATTTGCCAAGGCTTGTCCATATCATCATCAGTCACAAAAGCAGCAATATTGGCGGCGTCAAGTTTTGAAATGAGAATGTTTGTTGCCTTGTCGGCTCTCTTTTGAAAATCTAACTTAAGACTTTGGGCAGCGTCTTCCGGCGGCGGTTGTTCAAGACCAAATACAAGGTTTTTGAGATCCTGATAAGTGAGCAGGGCTCTCATTCTTATCCTCCATTCATGGAAATTTCCGACACTCAGTACAGGAATATTTCTGAGGGTATCGCCAGAGGAATCATTATTTGAGTCCATTTTCAATGGTGATGAAGGACGGGCAGTATTAAAACTTGTTGACGAGTAATCAGATTCGTTCGTTGAAGCTGGAGATGGGATTGTAAATATATCGTTTGATGACATTCACAAGGACACTGGGCCCATAACCTAAAACAACTCGAATCTTTTAGATATAAAAATAAAACAGACGTCAATAAACGATCTGCCCTATTAAGTGGTCTTTGCCGCTGTTACCTTTTAGATATAAAAATAAAACAGACGTCAATAAACGATCTGCCCTATTAAGTGGTCTTTGCCGCTGTTACCTAAAGATAAAAATAATGAAATAATATTGAGCGAGATAAAAGACCGGCAAAAAGAAATGACAAGACCCAGTATTTAAGTTAGTGTCTCGCTCAATGAGGACAGGGATGAATGAATAGCATAAAATAAGAACAACATAGAAAAACGTGAGAAAAATAAGACGTGATGTGATCTCTATGGAGGTTGAGTCAATAACTACTCTTATAATTATAAAACGGATAAAAATAGAAAGAAAAACACAGTGAGTTAACTAGTTGTTCTTACAAAAACAACTAACCTTTACTTTGGTTTCAGAAGATAAAAATTACCAGGAAAATAACATAAAGCATCTCTTTCTTCTGGATTTAGCACTGCTGATAAAGAACACATGCCAGGAAGAGAAGCTTAACATAATAATGGGTATTAAAGTTAAAACTTTTGGTGAAATCCCATGTCGGATTTCCAAGAAATTTTTGACCAGAAATCTGATATGGAATTTTGAAAAGCTGTGGTATTTTGCATCACACATATCAAAGTTGACTTGAAGTTCATACAATTCTGATTGTGGTATTTACAATCATAACTCTCCATCGCATACTCCTTTTAATCATGCCAAGCAGTTTCTTTTCTCCAATTCATCACCAATCTTCCTTCAGCTTATTACTTTTGGGACTGAAACAAAAATTATTGATCCTTATTAGGGGGTATCAAAGTTGCCAAATCCCACTTTGCAAATCCAACACTGGGATTAGGATTTGGCGAAATGACACGTTGGATTACTAGTCTAAAATCCCACGCTGAAAAGAATTTCGAGTCTGTTGGGGGATTTATATCCTAACACAACCCTACATTTTTATCATCTTCATGTGATTCATTCATTCAGTTTTAGACTATTTCATGCCACTTTAAAATGTAAATATGAAATTCTTTGGGCTTAACTTATGCATCACTTCAATGCCACTTGGCAAATTATCATTTCCCTTATATCTTGAATTTATGGAATTGAAATGAAACAGTGCATGTTGGACCTTGTCACTGATTTCATTTTCTTTATCCTGAAATCATGTATATAATAAGAAATGATAATTTTTATTTCAGTTTCAATAGTAATAAGCCAATAGAAGATAAGTGATGGATTGGAGAAAAGAGGTTGCTCAGTGTGATTAAAAGGGGGATGCAACAGGCAGTGATGATTGTAAATACCACTTCTTTTCAAAATTCCATGTTGGATTTCTGATAAAAAATTTCTTGGAAATTTGACATGGGATTTTGGAAAAAGTACCAACTTTGATACCCACTCATATCTTACTCTAGAATTGACCAGCCTAGTGGCTAGTGGATTTCCAAAATTTAAATGGGATTTTGAAAAATTCTAATCCTGGTGTCAGATTTGCAAAGTGAGATTTAGAAACTTTAATACTCCCTTAAAGACCCATACAAAAAGGAAATGGCTGAAGTTTTTGAAGAGAAAATTGACATCAGCCCTTTGAATGTTGGAGATTCTCAAGAAAATTGATCTGATGGAAAAGATCTGTTCAACGCAGACTTCAGCTCATTGTCTGAAATTCAAGCTCCTTTCTCTTTCAATGAAATGCAAACAAACTTGACCTTTAAAAAAAGAAGTAATGTCCACTTATTCACCACACAATATGGGGGTGGACTTGCTAGCGAGTCCGCAACCTTGGACCCAAACTCACCACAGATTGAACACACATTGAGCTATTGATAAAGGAACCATACAATCAGGGATGAACACCACACAGAAGAACAGTTTTAGGTGAGTGTTCAAGTAGAGTTCAGTATGGTTTCAGTATGAGTTCAGTCTGAGTTCCACCTGAGTTCAGGTTGAGGACTTGCTAGCAAGTCCACCCCCTATATTGCGTAGTGATTCCTCCTAAATTTGACTTCCTCCACAAGAAAGACATCGGAACTTTGATAATTCAAGAATGTCCCATGTTGAAGAAGAAAATAAAAATCATCCCTCCAAAAAAAAACATGGAACCTGCTAGCATGTTCCTATTCCTGACTGAACTATGGTAGTTTAATTCGGGGGTGGCACCTGCTAGCAGGTGCCACCCTCCAATTAAACTGGTGTACATTTTTTTGGAAATTATTAACTTATCTAAATTTAATTTTTTATCTCTTCACAAAAATCCCTTCTAGAATTACAGCTATATTAGAATTAGTTTTGTGCAAAAAGAAAACATTGAGTAGAGATACCCAGCTTCTTAGTGTCAAAGTTTGGCAGGTTTTATTGAAAGTAACAAATCATCAGTTTTTCTTATAGAATCCACAATCTAGTGATGAGAACTGGATTAATCTTACCCAAATAAAACATTTGCTATTCCCTTTAATCCTTCTATCATCCCCCCAACAACAGTTTCACATTTTTTTGTGGGATTTTTTTGGTAAGCATTTTCATTGCCTTTTCCCTTTTTTAATCTACTATTTTCACCTTATTTTTCTTCCTGTTTATTGTCTTTTTTCTATTTCCTTTATTATACTTATTTTTTCTTACTCATCTGAATCTTTTTATTTCTCTTCATTCTTATTTTATTTCATATTTTTTATATTTTCTATATTTTTTATATTTTTTATATTTTTTATATTTTTTATATATTTTATATATTTTATATATTTTATATATTTTATATATTTTATATATTTTATATATTTTATATATTTTATATTTTTTATATTTTTTATATTTTTTATATTTTTTATATTTTTTATATTTTTTATAATTTTATATTTTTTATATTTTATATATTTTTTATACTTTTTATATTTTTTATAATTTTAATATTTTTTTATATTTTTCATATTTTATATATTTTTGATGTTTTTTATATTTTTTATAATTTTTATAATTTATATAATTTATATATTTTTCATATTTTTTGTCAGCTGGTTCGTCTAGAAGATGGAGAAAAGGAAGGAAGGAGAGGTGAAGACTAAGGAAAATAAAAGGATAGAGGGAAAAAGAGAACTTGGACGATGAAATTGTGGGACTAATAGACAAGAGGGGAGGACGAGGAGTGAACGGGTATACAAGTAAGTCTATATCTTTTTTCTCTGCTCAATTTTCAACTCTAAATAATCAAATATTCCTAAGGCAACCTATTAATTGTATTTAGTATTTAAGGGAACTGACACGCTGTGGTCTTCCAACATTGGCGGAGCCCTTTGTTGGTTTATTTGGTGGTATTTTGGTATGCCTTAAATGGTATTGTTCAAATAATTGGTTATTTTTCTGGAATTACGCAGCCAATATTGGGACTACAGGGATCTGAAGGCTACCATTGGATAGCTCTGGTTTTTCTCTATATTTATGTCTTGGGGACATTTTTCATAGCATAAGTATTTGGGGGATAATTTCTCACTTTTAATCTTTAAAAGATTGCTGTTGAATTTTGTTTTTTGTGTTTTATGGGCTAACCTTAAGTCTTAGGGCTAAGTGCTTAGTACCATTGGAAAGAGTGGAACTTTCTCTATATTTCATGTATCAATGTTGTTGTAGTGTAATTATGTGTTTTAAGGGTTTTAGTAGTTGTAGGTGAATTTTCTAAGTAGTTTGGGTGTTTTTGGTGGTTTTCTGGCTTCAGGGTGGTCAGGCTGCCTGAGGCGGACCACCCGCCTCAATTTTAGAGGTCTGGAAGCGCTTCTAGGGAGGTTTTATGCAATTTGGTGGTCAGGAACGCCAGATTTGCAGGTGTGCATGGGTTCTTGATTAGTAGTCTGTGTGTATATAGTGATAAAGACAGTTTTGGGGCAACCTTAATTATCATTCAACCATCTGGTGGTGATATCCTTGTTCCTCACTCAGTTTTCACTGTTGTTGGCCACAATTTGGCTGTGTTTTGTTGCAAGTAAGTTCTTCATTTAACTTATCTTAGCAACTGTTTTCTCTGTTATAGCCTTGCAAGCTATAGCAAGTATCATTGCTGTCTCTGGTGTGGATTTGCAACCTACATCAAGTATCATTTCTTTCTCTGGTGTGGATATTAGTCTGCATTTCAGTTCTTTGGTGTGGTAGTCTGTCTGGAGACTGATTTCTTGACTGATCAAGCAGTCAAGTGGTTGGAATAGGGCTTTTTTGGTAGCAGGAACCAATTTACTGTAACAGGTAAATCTCTATTTTTCTAAAGGGACAGGGTTTTTTCTTCTGGTTTTTCTCCAACTCCCTTGGTCAAGGCCTATAGCTAGTACTATAGGATTGTCTACATTTCTGGTGCTCAACGTGGGTTTTCACGGATTTGTTAGTTCTTAAGATTCTTTGTTGCCTGTTATTGGCTCTTTTTGGTGTTCTACTCTGGAAGAATGGCTTCTGGACCTTCTATTCCTATGGTGACTGTCAGTGGGGGGGAAGGTCTGCCTGCAGTGATGGTTAGGGAATGTGTTAGGATTAAAACTTGGGATGGTACCAAGTTTAATGGTGATGATGTTAAGTGGTTTATAGAGAAGTATGAAACTGCTTCTGGCGTTGACGGTTCTTCCCACCTGGATATGGTGAAGCAAGTAATCTTCTTCATTGGAGATAGGGTGGTGGAGAAGGAGGTTGTGGCCATGCCTGGATACAAGAAGAGAGACTGGAGATTATTGTGTAGGAAAATGGTTGATAGATGGGGCGTCAGGTTCACTATGGTGGATCTGAATAAGGTTGTCAGTGAGTGGCAGTCTTATGGCGGTGTTGGTAGCTTACACAGTTACAGGAAGTTTCTGCTACAGTTTGATCCTGTGGTGGAATACTTGGTGGAAGTGGAGGAGCTGGTGCATGGAAATGCTGCCAAAGATGTTTTTTTGGTCCGCCCTGGCTAGAGATGTCAGGATGGATGTGCTAAAAGAGTTATCAAGGAAAGACTTGATGAAGACCCTCTCCAATGGGGATCAAAAGCTGCCTGCCTTGGACAAGGTAAAGGAGGCGGTGGAGGCCCATCTGAAGTTATTGGCGGTGGACACCTATCAAGAAGGGTGCGCTAAATATGTCAGCAAAGTCAGTGAGGCTTTGGCTGAAGAGGAAAGTAATGTGGAGAAAGTAGAGAAGAATATGGTAAAGGTCTCCAAACAGGAGCGGGACCCAGTGGTAGAGCAGTTGACTTTTCTCACAAAACAGCTTCATATTTTTGTTCAGGAGGCTAAGAAGGCCAATAAGGCGCCTCCACAGCCCAGGGAATTTGATAGGCAGGCTGGTAGGAGTGACCCTTGGGTTTGCTCTTATTGTGGAAGGAGAGGACATAAGTCCAATGACTGTTGGGCCCTAAACAGAGATGTGCCAGAGGGCAAAGTAGAATTTGATGGCAGGGTATTCAAGTTCCCTGATGGTAAGTTTTTCAAGCCAGTGGAAGGGCAGGCTCCTGTGGACATGGTCAGGAGGAGGGCTGGTCACAATCAGTGGAGGCCAAGATTTGAGGAGATTTCTGATCAGGAGAATTCCTCTACTAAGCAAGATGAGGACGGCAAGGGGAAAGGGAAGGAAGTGAATAAAGTTTTCTTTTCTACTTCTTTTGGTGGATTAGAGTTGTATTCTTGCGGAGCACAGTCAAGTGGTGAGTGCTTTGCTGGTGTATACGAGGTAGAGGAAGGCAAGGTGGGAAGGCCTAAGAGCAGTTCTCAGTCCCCTCCAAATCCTAAAGCAGAAAAGGCGGATCCTAAGCTGGGTGCATATAGGAAGAAGTGAAGCAAATAGGAGCTGTATAAAATGCAAAAGGGGATTGCAAATATGGCCCCCCTAGTTTTGGAGCATTGGACCTTAATGGTGAGCCAATGCCTATGGATGTGGACTCTGACTCTGAGGAGGAGGTTCTGTTGGCTTCATTGCCAAGGCCTGCTGGAGTCAGAGGTTCTGGTGAGGGATCTAAGTTGATTCCTGTAGATGGGAAATATGTTGGTGGTGCTGGTCCTCAGGAAAATTCTAGGACCAAGGTAGTGAAGCCAAGGGCTTACTTTGAGAGGCCAGTAGTCTATGGCCAATCAAATGTTATGGACTCTGTTCTAGATAGGATGAATCAGGGTCAGGTTTCTCTCACTTATGGAGAGTTATATGCTATCAGTCCTGGGCTGGCTGATAGACAGAAAAAGTTTTTGACCAGGAGAAGGGTTTCTTCTGGGGAAGTGGAATATATATGTGATTCTGCGGAGAAGTTTGGAGAGGGGTTGGAAACAAATTTTTTTGCATCGCTAGGGTATTTCAATGTTACCCTGAATGGCAGAGAGGCTAGGGCATTAGTGGATTCAGGTTCACAGGTTAACCTGAGTTCTTTGTTTGAGGCCACTCTTTTGGGTCTCCCCATAAAAACTGGAATTGGTGGGAATTTAAGAGGTATAGGTGGTCATGTAACGAAGTTGATGGGGACCTCAGAGTTTGTTAAGTTGGATGTTGGTGGAGCCTCTGGAAAGGCTCATTTTTACATTGCTAAGGGTAATGTAAAAGCAGTTTTAGGTGTGCCATTCTTGATGGATTTCCAGGCAAGAATTGGCTATCAGTTTGACATGGGGATTAGTCCGGAGTTGACTAGTGAAGATGAAAGAAGGCTTCAAATGAGGTTATCATCTCTTGGAGATGATGGTTGGGAAAACAGGCCTTGTTTGTCTTCCATGTGTCAATGCATGGATTGTTGTAGGAGGAGAGAGGAAGTAGGTGCTACCTCAGGATTTTTGGAGTGTGGTTCAGGCTCTAGAGAGAGTCTGTCTTTTTTAGAATGGAGAGGGCTGATCACCCAAGTGCTACAGCCTCTCCCCAAGGTGAGGAAATCCCAGGTTGTAGTAGGTCAGCTCCCTTGGAGATATACCAAGTGGATTTTCAACTTTCTCTTTTTAATGTCTCTCTTATTTGCAAGTATTCTTCATGTTTTTTATCAAGTCATTTTTCTTTTTCAATATTTTCAATTAATCTTAATTCAAGTTCAAAAAGGAAAATGGGCTATATATCTTTATTGAAAGATATGCGGAAAAGCTTTGGAGTGGTGAGATTGGGGAGTAAAAGTAAGTCTTCCCAATTGTGCACCGCTGGGGTCTCTTCTACAACTTTCAAAAACATTACCTTGGCCACGTCTGTGAGAATTGGGGAAACCCCTGGTTATTTTTTTAGGCAAGAAGAATACCCAAGAAAATAAAATAAAAATTTCAAAATAATTCAAGAAAATCAAGAAAAAAATCTGAAGATAATGAAGAAAAAGACAAAAATCATTTATGTGAAGATCAGAAAGATCTAGTTTTGGGCCTCCAGCAAGAGGTTAAACTGCACAAATTATTGAATAATGAAGATCAGCAAGATCTCTATTTGGGCCTCCTGCATGAGGATAAACTGCACAGTAGTAGAAAATGAAATTCTGAAGATGAAGCAAGATTTGATGATTTGGTAGATGGAAGTGAAAATGAAGATGTGGGATTGCGGAAGAGCTTTGGAGTGGTGAGATTGGGGATTAAAAGTAAGTCCTGCCAATTGTGCATGGCTAGGGTTTCTTCTACACCTTTCAAAAACATTACCTTGGCCACGCATGTGAGCAATGGGGGAACCCTTGGTTTTTGTTTCAGGTCTGGTGAAGAAGACATCCTGAAGATCCCTCAAGTTGACGGTAGAGCCGCAAAGTATAAGAAGGTGGCACAGAAGATTAGGCCTTTCAATGAGCCTATGCCTGTAGGTTTGAACCCTCCATTGAAGAGGCCTCCATTGTCAAGAGATCTGTACTGTACTCCTCTAGTGAAGAATCCTCCTGATTTCGAGGAAACTTCTAGAGTGACAATGGAAAGGTTGAAGGTTGTTAACTTTGGACCTGATGGATAGTTTTCTGAAGAGGAAAAGAAGTTGTTGTTGCATGTTATTGTGCTAAGGGAGAAAGCAGTGAGATTTTTTGAAGAGGAAAGGGGTGTGTTGATGCACTCTTATGGGGAACCTTACTTGACTCCTGTGGTTTGTCATGAACCTTGGAAAATAAAACCTATTCCAATTCCTGCTGCTATATGTGATGATTTTGTAGAGATTGTTAGGGGAAGAGTCTGGACTGGATTGTATGGACAATTTACTTCTAGTTACTCAAGTCCAGTGTTCTGTGTTAAAAAGCAGAATGGAAAACTCAGGGTGGTCCATGATCTTAGAGCCCTGAATAGAGTTACTATCAAGGATTCAGGGATGCCGCCAAGTGCTGAAGACTTTGTAGAAGCCTTTGCTGGAAGGGTGTGTTATGGCTTGGGTGATATTATGGGTGGTTATGATGAAAGGGAACTTCACACTGATTCATGGCCACTCACAATATTTGAGACTCCTCTGGTAAGATTTCAGCCCAATAGGTTGCCACAAGGAGCAACTAATTCAGTAGCAGTTTATCAAGCACAAATGGCTTGGATTTTACAGGATGTGGTACCTACTCATGCTGGTATTTTTATTGATGACGGTGGAATTAAAGGACCCTCCACTAATTATGGAATTGAAGTGATGAAAGAAAACCCAAGTATAAGGATGTTTGTTTGGGAAGATGCAATTACTCTAGAGAGAGTATTGTTTAGAATTTAAGAAGCTGGTTTGACCATTTATGGTTCAAAGTTTTGTTGTTGTGTTCCAGCTCTGGAAATTCTTGGGCATGTGGTATGTAAAGAAGGGAGGATTATGGAAAAGAAGAAGGTTAATTCAATTCAGTCATGGACAAGGCCTAAAAAAACTACTGAAGTCAGAGGATTTTTGGGAGTCTGTGTGTATGTCAGGATTCTCATTAGAGATTTTTCTTTGTTGGCTTCACCTTTAAGCAGGTTGACCAGGAAAGATGCAGAGTGGGAATGGACTGAAGAGTGTGCAGAGGCTTTTCAGAAGTCAAAGAAGGTGGTGGGTGAAGATATTATTCTTCACAAGTTGGATTATGGTATAGAGGCTGGAAAAAATTATCTGGCGGTGGACTCAAGTTATATTGTGGCTGGTGCTGTTTTGTCTCAGGAAGATAAATCTGGGAAGGTCAGGCCTGTAAGGTATAAGTCTGTGGTTTTTAATGAGGTGGAATCAAGGTACTTTCAGCCAAAGTTAGAATTGTGCAGTGTAGCAAAGATCTTAAAGAAGCTACAAACTGTTTTTTGGGGGCAGCATTTTGAGCTGCAGGTCAATTCTAAATCTCTTGTTCAAATGATCAACACACCTAGTCTGCCCAATTCTCCAATGACTAGGTGGGTGACTTTTATTCAGCATTTTTCTTTTAACTTGGTGCACAAGCCAGGAAAAACTTTTACAATTCCAGATTGATTTTCAAGAAGACCACCCACAGATGAATTATATTATCCTGAGGAGTCTGATGAAGATGCTCCAGTGGTTAGAGCCAGCACAAAGGGTGCTGAAGACTTTTCTCTCCTCCCTCATGAGGCTAAACTGGATGATTGTTCTACCCTCTTCCAAGAGGATAAACTGGATAGTTCTGATCTTGATTCTGGTGATCAGGATGTTTTTGTTGATGAAGATGGGGCCGTTCTTTGGATGGCTCAAATCTGGAGAATGGTGTGTTTGTTAGTGAACTGGATCCTTATAGGATTCAGTGGAAGGGAAGGGATATACCAAATTCTAGAGATTGGTGTCCCGGATGTGCCAGTCGTGTGGCTCATGTGTACACTGGTGATTTGATGATTGGGTTGTACCCTTCAATGTTGTCTTATTGGATTTTGAAGATGAGACCAGGGGTCAGACTGGGTTTTATTTTATTTTGGTTGAATATCTGTTGACCTTGGAGAGGCCAGATATTTGTTATGACAATATTTGCTTGGCAATCAAGAAGAAAAGTCCTGGGTTCTATGTGTCAGGAAGAAGGTTTATGAGGAGGAGGCATCCTAATCTTCAAGTTGTGGTGACTCAGAAGAAGGGTCAAGAGTTGGTGTTGAAGTCTTTGCATGAAGACCTTGGTCATAGAGGCTTTGGGGAGACTTACAGAAGAGTAGCAGACCAATTTTGGTGGCCAGGTATGAAGTTGGCTGTGCAGGGTTGGGTTCAATCTTGTGAATAATGTCAAAGAAGAAGTCACTTGAAACCAAAGGAGGTTGGCCATGCTACTGGAGAATCAACTGTGTTTGTAAGAGTTAGTTTGGATGCTGTCCATATTAAAGAGTGCAGGTATAAATACTTGATTGTTTCCAGGGATGACTTGTCTGGCTGGGTGGAGGCAGGGCCTCTGTTTAATTTGACTGCCAAGAATGTGGCAGAGTTTTTGAAGAAAGAATGGGAATTTAGGTATGGTTTGATGAAATTGGTGACTGTTGATTTGGGGCCAGAATTTGGGGCTGAATTCAAAGAAGCTGTAGCAAGTATTGGTTCCAGAGTCAGGATGGCTATGCCTTATTATCCTGAAGCTGAAGGCTTGGTTGAAAGAGGCCATCAAGTTATCAAGAATTCTTTGGTAAAGATGTGCGGAGATAGTGCTGAAAAGTGGAGGAATTATTTACCCTTGGTGTTATTTGCTGATAGAGTCACTGTAAAGAGGACAACTGGCTATTCTCCTTATGAATTGAATTTTGGTCAGAAAGCTTTTCTACCGGTGGATTTGGAAGCCGACTCTTATTTTGGAATTGAATGGGATGATGTGTGCTCAACAGAAAATTTACTCTGTGCCAGGATGCAACAGTTAGAATGTAAAGAGGAATGTCAAGAGAAGGCATAATCTAGTATGATGAAGATAAGGAATCAATCAGTCAGATACTGGGACAAGAAGTTGGCTCATAGACTCAGGAATCCTTTGAAACCTGGTTGTTTGGTTTTGTTGTATAATAGAAGCTTGGAGAGTCAGTGGGGAAAAATGTTTTCTGACAGATGGAATGGACCTTACAGAGTAAGATCTCAAGTTTCTGGAGGTTCTTATGTTTTGGAAGAGTTGGATGGTGTAGTCCTAAAGAAGAGGGTGGCTGTGGATCAGGTGAAGAGGTTTTACCCTAGAGGCACAAGAAGTGAAGAAGACTGACTCCGCAATGAGGATAAACTATGGACCATTCTTTAATGTTGGATTTTTTTGGGGTGATGCTGTGCATATGTTCATTGGAAACTTTTGTTAGAGGGTACCCATGGGAGGGGCCTCTTGATTTTACCTTGGCAAGTGTGGGGGTGACTGATGGGCTGGCTGCTCTATCAACAGTTACCCCAGATTGTCTGTTTTCAACCCCTTCTCGTAATTTGTTTGATCCCTAGCATTAGTTTTTCTTCACAGGTTATAGTCCTTTATGACTTTAAACTGGAAACTTTTTTGGTCTTTAAGTTCTGGTCTCTTCACGCTTATTGGTTAGATTTTGTGTTGGATGTTGTGTTTTTGTTAGAAGGTACCCAGGGGGGCTTCTAGACTTTATTTTGGCAAGTGTGGGGGTGACTGATGAGCTGGCTGCTCTGTAGATCAGTTACCCTATAATGTCTTTTTCAAGTATTTTGTTTGTCCTAGTTGAATCCTAGTTCTGGTTTTGTTATTTAGGTTTCAGTCCACTATGACTTTAAAATGGCTTTGGACTGGCTTCTTTGTTTCCTTGGAGTGGTGGCGGATCACTGGCAGTCTCCAATTATTTTTACTTATTGGAGGGAGCCCACCCAGTGATCATTTCCTTGGATTGGACTTTTACATTTCTTTTTGTCTGGTTGCTGTGTTTATGGTTGTGTTAGATAGTAGTTTTAGATTTTTTTCTTTTTTTCTTTTTTTTGTTTTATTTTTTTATGGGGGTTATAAGGATGTAAAGAGGAAAAATCACAAAAATTATGGTGTTACCACATCAGGGTCACCTAGATGTGGGCAAGCATTGGTGAAAAAAGGCTCATCAATTGGCCGGGCAATGCTATTTTTCTTATTAGTATTTTTGTTTTCATTTATCTCTGTGTTTCGTTTTTTATTATTTTCTTTTAATTTCTAATTTTTTTATCAATAATCATTTAAAAATATTTAATTGTGTATCCACATTAATGTGCACTTGGATGTGGGTAAGGTATCAGGGGAACAGCTCATCAATTGGCTGGGGGATACCATTTGTAATAATTATTCATGACATATTATTTTGTTTATTTCATCTCAATTTCGTTTTCATTTTTTTAGTATGTTGGTAGTTAGTAGTTAAAAATAAAAATAAAACTAAAAATAAAAATAAAAATAAAAATAAAAATAAAAATAAAAATAAAAATAAAAATAAAAATAAAAATAAAAATAAAAATAAAAATAAAAATAAAAATAAAAATAAAAATAAAAATAAAAATAAAAATAAAAATAAAAATAAAAATAAAAATAAAAATAAAAATAAAAATAAAAATAAAAATAAAAATAAAAATAAAAATAAAAATAAAAATAAAAATAAAAATAAAAATAAAAATAAAAATAAAAATAAAAATAAAAATAAAAATAAAAATAAAAATAAAAATAAAAATAAAAATAAAAATAAAAATAAAAATAAAAATAAAAATAAAAATAAAAATAAAAATAAAAATAAAAATAAAAATAAAAATAAAAATAAAAATAAAAATAAAAATAAAAATAAAAATAAAAATAAAAATAAAAATAAAAATAAAAAAAAATTAAAATTAAAAAATAAAAAAAATAAAAATAAAAGTAAAAATAAAATAAAATAAATTTTATATATATATCTGTTAGCTGTTATTATTTTCTAGTTAGTAATTTTGTTTCAATTCTAGTATTTAATGACAGGATGAAGAAGCCTCTGGCGGTTGGTCCGGATGGTTGTGGTGTTTTGCTTCTTGCTTGGATTAGAGGAAGAACTGTGTTCCTTGTGGTTCAGGCGGCTGGAGAAAATATTGGGGTTTAAATGGTCTGGAACTGGGTTGGAAGGTAGAGTTTGAAAGGGAGAAGAAGAAGTAGGATTGGAGTGCTGGAAAGGGTGCTTGATAATTCATGACATCCTCCAGTGGTCATCAAGGAGTTGTTTTCTTAGATTCTTCTCAAAATCATTTAATCGACCATGAAGAGCAAAGGCTTTAAGCATTTTTGAACACATCATGCTAAGGTGTTGCTTCATATCAGCGTAATCCAGCGTCAAGGTAGTTTCTAGGGGTTGGACAGTTCCAAATGCAGTTGCAGGCGGTGGGGCTCCAACTAAAATCAGAAGAATTGGTTCAGAAATTTTTCCTCTGCTAAAGAAATTGTATTTTGTTATTTTATTTTAGTACTTACAGATTGGGAGATCTACAAATTTGTATGCAGCTGGAATATGGACAGCTGAAGAGTGTTGAATAGGTATTGTAGGAGGGTCCACCAAATGGAGGTATGGATTTTCTGGGAAATTCTCTGAATGGTGTTGAGAAGATGAAGGAGAATAAAGAGGTGCCTGGGCTCTGGTTGCAGAAGCAGGGCTTTTGCTGTTGTCAGTGATTATATTATTTCTTGGGGCAGGGTTACTAGATGCTGGTGGAGGATTTCCAGTTGGGTTGCGGGCAGGACCAGGAGATGATGATATTGTGGCTGATTGGGATCTGCTGGATGAAGACTCAGAAGAAAAAGAGGTATCAGGAGAATAATTGACGGCCAGAGGAGAGGTAAAGTTGTTTTTTCCTGGAGCAACAGGAGTTTTGTGTTTAGAAGCAGTGTTGGCTGTTCTGGTGTTAATAGAAGAAAAAATGGCGGAGGTACACACTGCTCTGGGAGCATTAGGAGGTTGTGGTGTTGAGTTATTAGTGTTGGATGGAAGAATTCGGTTGTTTCTTGGCTGAATTTAGACGTTTTGAACCTGATTTTTGTGTTCTTATGAGGCGGACGGGCCGCCTGACGACAGGATAGCCACCTGGACATAGTCTAGCAGCCTAGGAGCTGATTTTGGTGCTATTTTCGATGAAGTTGCAGAAAGGAAAGCAGATTCTTGGGATGATAAAGCTGGTCTTTTGGGCTTGGGTTTGGGAGTAGAGCGCTGTGATCTTATGGAAGGAGCAGAAGACAAGAAAGAAGAGGCAGGCCCATACTCTGGTGACCTGGTAGGTGATCTGGATATATATTTATGTGAAGGTGAAGGCGGAGGTATTGGGTAATTGGGACATCTGTCACACCTTTTCTTTTTGGAGTTGCAAGAATCACAGGCCCTGTTATAGAGTTTGGCTTGAGGAGTAGGAAGAGTGAAAGTGCAAGGTCTGCACATGTGGATGCACTGTTTGCAAGCATAGTCTTTTGGAGCAGTGAAGCAGGGAAGGTCCAATGGTTTGAAATTAGGTTATCCAGCCATGACCTGTGAAGGAGTAATAGTGGGAAGAAAAGAGATAAATTAACAGATTTATCAGTGATGTGTAGATGGTGTAGAAAGAGTGGAATTTCAGAAGGTTGGCAGTGGTGCATTGTGCATGGAGGCGGCACCGCCCTTGTTATGCATCAGTCCTTCAAGACTTTAAACTGAAAAGTGCAGGCAGTCTGTCAAGACTTTAAATTGAATTCTGGAAAGTCCATCAAGACTTTAAACTGAGAAATGGTACAGTTCCCCAAGACTATAAACTGAGGATGGTTTAATGGTTGAGTCCTTCAGGACTATAAACTGAAAAAGGGAGTTGGTGTGATTCTGGAAGAGGACATTCAAAGGTGAGTCTCTGAATTTTGTTAAGGCAAGTGTGGGGGTAACTGATGAGCTGGCTGCTCTGTAGAACAGTTACCCCAGAATGTTAGTTGTTTCTTTGGGGTTTAACTGTTTTGATCTCTGGTTCTGTCTTTTTGATTTAGGTTTTTAGTCCCCCAAGACTATAAACTGAGTGGTTTTGAGTCCCCCAAGGCTATAAAATGAGGGCTGTTAGTCCCCCAAGACTTAAAACTGAGGATTAGTCCCCCAAGACTGTAAACTGAGGAATTTTTTTATGATGATTGGCTATATTCAGGAAGTCTGGAGAGGTCAAGAATTGTTCTTTATTTCTAAGTCAAGAGATTAATCAAGAGTAGGAGGCAGAAGAGGATCAAGGGATGTGACAAAATGTTCCGCATTAGCTTTGAATTGGTGTATGAGGTTCTTCCTTTTCTCAAGATCCTGTGGGTTCCTAGCAGGAGTGGATTGGAAATAGTCTAATAGGAGATGCTTCTGTTGAGAAGAATGTTGTTGAAATTTGTCCTTAATGGTGGGAAATGGGTTAGGCAGAGGTGTTTCAATGGTTCCTACATTTTCATCATCACTTTCAAGAGGAAAATGGACTGGAATTTGGTCAGATTGGAGTTCAGTATGAAGAAATTTTGTGTTTACCATCAGATGGACCAGGGATGGTAGAAGTAGTGGTAATAGTAGTGTGAACACTCTTTTTTGGAGGGTGTAATTTGTGGACCAGTCTGGGGATCAGGATAGAACGCCTGGATCTTTTGATGCTGGTAGAAGGTGGATCAGGTTGTGGAGAAGGTGAAGAAGTTGCGGAAGACAATGGACCAGGTCTGAAACAAGTCTTTTTTCTAGAGTGTCAGGCATCACAGGAGGTTCTATAGGGATGAGCTGGTAGTGAGATGGAGCAGATGAGGTTATTGTCAATGTAGTATTAGCAGGGGCCCATGTAAGTAGCAGATTTTGAAAGAAAGCTGAACATGGTGGTTGTTGTATAGGAGAATGTGGACATTCTTGATTAGAGGGAGGATGTGGTCTTCCAACATTGGTGGAGCCCTGTGTTGGTTTATTTGGTGGTATTTTGGTATGCCTTAAATGGTATTGTTCAAATAATTGGTTATTTTTCTGGAATTGAAAAGAAAAAATTGGGACTACGGGGATCTGGAGGCTACCATTGGATAGCTCTGGATTTTCTCTATGTTTTATGTCTTGTGGAAATTTTTCATAGCATAAGTATTTGGGGGATAATTTCTCACGTTTCATCTTTAAAAGATTGCTGTTGAATTTTGATTTTTGTGTTTTATGGGCTAACCTTAAGTCTTAGGGTTAAGTGCTTAGTACCATTGGAAAGAGTGGAATTTTCTATATATTTCATGTATCAATGTTTTTGTAGTGTAATTATGTGTTTTAAGGGTTTTAGTAGTTGTAGGTGAATTTTCTAAGTAGTTTGGGTGTTTTTGGTGGTTTTCTGGCTTCAGGGTGGTCAGGCCGCCTCAGGTGGGCTTCCCAGCACCGGGAAGACTGGCCCCCTCAATGCTAGAGGGCTGGAAGCGCTTCTAGGGAGGTTTTATGCAATTTGGTGGTCAGGAACGCCGGATTTGCAGGTGTGCATGGGCTCTTGTTTAGTAGTCTGTGTGTACATAGTGATAAAGACAGTTTTGGGGCAACTTTAATTATCATTGAACCATCCGGTGTAGAAAATCCTATAGTAGTAGCTATAGGCCTTGACCAAGGGAGTTGGAGAAAAACCAGAGAGAAAATCCCCTGTCCCTTTAGAAAAATAGAGTGAGATTTACCTGCTACAGTAAATTTGGGTCCTGTTTGCTAAAGCCCCTTTTTCCACACACTTGACTGCTTGATCAGCCAAGAAAGTAGTCCCCAGACAGACTACCAGACCAAAGAACTGAAATGTAGACCAATGTCCACACCAGAGAAAGGAAAGATACTTGATGTAGGCTGCAAATCCACACCAGAGACAGCAATAATACTTGATATAGCTTGCAAGACTATACCAGAGAACCTGTTGCTAAAGTTGAGTTAAATGAAGAACTAACCTTGCAACCAACACAGCCAATTGTGGCCCAAAAAAACAGTGAAAACTGAGTTAGAAACAGTATATAATTACCAGATGGTTGTATGATAATTAAAGTTGTCCCGAAATGTCTTATGCAGTATATACACATAGACCACCCATCTAAGATCCATGCACAGCGACTCATTTGGCACTTGTACCAGCCAAATTGAATAAAAACCCTCCAGAAGCGCTCCCAAACCTTCTAAAACAGAGGTGGGCAGGCCGCTCAAGGTCAGAGGTGCCACCTGTAGCAGCCCGGCCTCCCTGAAGCCAGAAAACCAATAAAAACATCTAATCTACTTAGAAAAATTCACTACAACTACTAAAACCCTTAAAACACAAAATTAAGCTATGACAATATTGAGACATGAAACGTAGATCCAAATTATCCCTATCTAATGGTACTAAGCATTTAACCCTAAGACTTAATGTTAGCCCATAAAACGCGATAGAAAAATTAAACAGCTATCTTTTATAATGAAAAATGAGGCAATGACCCCTTAAAACTTAGAATATGAAAAATGTCTACAAGACATGAAATATAGAGAAAGCCCAAGGCTATCCAATGGTAGTACCCACATACCTGCAGTCCAAATATTCATGGAATAAATCCAGAAAAACACCTAATTCTTCAACCAATGTCAATTAAGACATGCACAAACAGCACCAAACAGTACAACAAAGGCCCCTGCCAATGTTGGAAGATCACACCAGAAGTGATATCCTTTTTCCTAACTCAGTTTTCACTGTTGTTCACCACAATTTGGCTGTGTTTTGTTGCAAGTAAGTTCTTCATGTAACTTATCTTAGCAACCGTTTTCTCCGTTATAGTCTTGCAAGCTAAAGCAAGTATCATTGCTGTCTCTGGTGTTGATTTGCAACCTACATCAAGTATCATTGCTTTCTCTGGTGTGGACATTAGTCTTCATTTCAGTTTTTTTGGTGTGGTAGTCTGTCTGGAGACTACTTTCTTGACTGATCAAGCAGTCAAGTGGTTGGAAAAGGGCTTTTGTGGTAGCAGGAACAAATTTACTGTAACAGGTAAATCTCACTCTATTTTTCTAAAGGGAAAGAGGTTTTTCTTCTGGGTTTTCTCCAGCTCCCTGAATCAAGGCCTATAATCACTATAAACAATAAAATATAATATAATATTTAAAATAAGATGAGTAAGTAAGTGATGCAGCAAAAGGGGTTTACCAAGGGCCTTTTTATAGGCAATGGGACTTCTAAAGCGCTACAAATGACTATATACAAAATAGTACTGAGATAAAACAAGAAGATCAAAGAAAATATTTGTAACCTAGTAATTGAGAGAAAAATATACAAAAATAATAATTTTCCCACTACGAATTCCCAAATCAGTTAATTAAAAATAATGAGTAACTAAACAACCCTGTGACATAAGAACTATGGGAAAAATAATTCAAAACAAGTATTACAATATGTTTTCAGAATTTTTAAGTGAAACAAATTAAATGTTTTGTCGCAACAACATATGTAATCAATTTAATTCAGTGTAAATTAATATTAATTAATTGTTTTAACTATGTAATTAAATAACTAGTTTAAATGAAACAATTAATTAATTTAAATTGAGAATTTTTATTACTATTTTATTAAATAAGTTTTTTTAAATTATTTAATATATCATTGACATAATTAAGGGTCAAAAAAGCGCCACTATTTATGGATAATAGTTTATATGAAAGGTTCAATTATATATTTAAATTAAATAATTAATGTAATTACAATATAAGATAATTAAAAAGATGTAATTATATTATAAAATTGTAAATAATTATTTATTTATTAAATACATAAAAAATGCATTTCTTCATATGGAATATGATAATTCAATTGATGTATATTTAATTTATATGATAATGAAATTAATATAAAATTTATATACTTGTAAAATAAAATATTTATGTAATATATTTTGTGATATAAATTAAATGTAAATACATAAGCTCTAAATATTATGTCCTCCTTTAATTTCAATAAATTTGTATGTATATTTACTGGCCTCCTGGAATAGCCTGGCTGACATTTTTTATATATTTTTAATATTTTTAATATTTTTAATATTTTTAATATTTTTAATATTTTTAATATTTTTAATATTTTTAATATTTTTAATATTTTTAATATTTTTAATATTTTTAATATTTTTAATATTTTTAATATTTTTAATATTTTTAATATTTTTAATATTTTTAATATTTTTAATATTTTTAATATTTTTAATATTTTTAATATTTTTAATATTTTTAATATTTTTAATATTTTTAATATTTTTAATATTTTTAATATTTTTAATATTTTTAATATTTTTAATATTTTTAATATTTTTAATATTTTTAATATTTTTAATATTTTTAATATTTTTAATATTTTTAATATTTTTAATATTTTTAATATTTTTAATATTTTTAATATTTTTAATATTTTTAATATTTTTAATATTTTTAATATTTTTAATATTTTTAATATTTTTAATATTTTTAATATTTTTAATATTTTTAATATTTTTAATATTTTTAATATTTTTAATATTTTTAATATTTTTAATATTTTTAATATTTTTAATATTTTTAATATTTTTAATATTTTTAATATTTTTAATATTTTTAATATTTTTAATATTTTTAATATTTTTAATATTTTTAATATTTTTAATATTTTTAATATTTTTAATATTTTTAATATTTTTAATATTTTTAATATTTTTAATATTTTTAATATTTTTAATATTTTTAATATTTTTAATATTTTTAATATTTTTAATATTTTTAATATTTTTAATATTTTTAATATTTTTAATATTTTTAATATTTTTAATATTTTTAATATTTTTAATATTTTTAATATTTTTAATATTTTTAATATTTTTAATATTTTTAATATTTTTAATATTTTTAATATTTTTAATATTTTTAATATTTTTAATATTTTTAATATTTTTAATATTTTTAATATTTTTAATATTTTTAATATTTTTAATATTTTTAATATTTTTAATATTTTTAATATTTTTAATATTTTTAATATTTTTAATATTTTTAATATTTTTAATATTTTTAATATTTTTAATATTTTTAATATTTTTAATATTTTTAATATTTTTAATATTTTTAATATTTTTAATATTTTTAATATTTTTAATATTTTTAATATTTTTAATATTTTTAATATTTTTAATATTTTTAATATTTTTAATATTTTTAATATTTTTAATATTTTTAATATTTTTAATATTTTTAATATTTTTAATATTTTTAATATTTTTAATATTTTTAATATTTTTAATATTTTTAATATTTTTAATATTTTTAATATTTTTAATATTTTTAATATTTTTAATATTTTTAATATTTTTAATATTTTTAATATTTTTAATATTTTTAATATTTTTAATATTTTTAATATTTTTAATATTTTTAATATTTTTAATATTTTTAATATTTTTAATATTTTTAATATTTTTAATATTTTTAATATTTTTAATATTTTTAATATTTTTAATATTTTTAATATTTTTAATATTTTTAATATTTTTAATATTTTTAATATTTTTAATATTTTTAATATTTTTAATATTTTTAATATTTTTAATATTTTTAATATTTTTAATATTTTTAATATTTTTAATATTTTTAATATTTTTAATATTTTTTATATTTTTTATATTTTTTATATTTTTTATATTTTTTATATTTTTTATATTTTTTATATTTTTTATATTTTTTATATTTTTTATATTTTTTATATTTTTTATATTTTTTATATTTTTTATATTTTTTATATTTTTTATATTTTTTATATTTTTTATATTTTATATATTTTTTAAATTTTTTATACTTTTTATAGTTTTTATATTTTTTGCATTTTTTAAATTTTTTAAATTTTTTTTATAATTTTAATAATTTAAATGATTTTTTATTAATTATATTTCTCATATTATGTAAATTTTTTATTTTATATATCATAAAAAAACATCTTGCACCTTTTAGCAGGTGCCAAAACCTACATTCATCTTTGTTTCAAAAGTAAGTGAGATTTGATTGTGCACAAGCTAGCATGCTCATTTTTAAGTGTGTGAACTTTTTAGAACAATTACAACTAAACTTAACCTGATTTAAATTAAAGATATGGATTTTAAATTTTAAAATTTTAAATATTTTTTCATAATATATAATTTTTTTATTAATGTTTTATTATTTATAATTTTTTCTAATGTTTCTTTTTTGTAGTTTTTTTCTTTCTTTTTTTCTCACATTCTATTCCATCCAAGACCAAATGAATGCACTAAACCCTAAAATCTCTGCATTGAAAAAATAATCTTTTAAGCTAGTGACTTATTCAAGATATGTAAACTGGACTGATTAAATTTGTTACTCAATAATTATTTACTTAATAGGGGGTATCAATGTTAGTAGATCCTCAATTAAACTAATTAAAGATAAAAATCCTTATACCCCAATAAACTTCTGAAATTATTTTTGAAAATAATTGGGTTATTAGAAATTTTACTTGTCAATTTTTACATCTTATCTGACATTTTTTTCATCAATTTTTCATAACTACATCTAGGAAAGTATTATGGATGTGCCAGCCTCTCCAACTTGCTGCACACTACCATCCTGTCTATTCCTTCCATCCATTCAGATTTTTCTTCATCTCATCTGCTCATTTCTTCTTCTTTTCATCATCAAATATCTTAAAATGCCTCAGAGTCACATATATTATCAAAGGGAGCCTTCTCCCACTTGTTCTTCAAATCCAACTACTCCCTCTTCCACCTACTCAGCTAAGAAATCAAAGTAACTTCAACTAAAAAAAGATGATCACCTCATACTTATCAGCTGGCTAAAAAACTAAAACTAATTATGATTCTTGTTTTGCTACTGAGAATGCAACTAAAGTAGGATGACCCCTGCATCAAAATTCAATGGCTATCTTTTAGTTGGCAAAGAATTTAAAAATAAGACAAAGGGAAGGACTGATCTTTTTCCAAAACAAATGTCTAAACATTTTAAGGACTATTGAGCCAAATAAAAGATGGCTAATTCTCTTTCATCTTCCACTGGTTTTGGTATCACTGATATTGATATCAGTAAGGGAATGAAACCTATAGATCATAAACTTGATTCTTTATGTCCTCACTAAAAAGAGATGGACTCTATATTTGGAGAGTGAGCTGATGTTAATCCTGAAAACATGTTGGATGGAGAAGATTCTACCTCTGAACATGATATCAGGGGAGATTTTTTTGAATAATCTTCCTCCACTCAAGCCTCCCCTCTTTTTATTTTTAACAAATCAAGATATCTTTTCTATAGATCCTTATGGTATTAAAAACCAACCTAATCTAGTTCCAATGAGTTTTTTCTTGTATCTAGTCAAATTTTTTTATTCGATTCTCTTTTTCTTATTTCTAAAAAGGCTGGTGAATAAACCCAGGAGCCACAACCAAATGACTCTGAAGCTAGAAAAATTGATGATGATTACAACAATACACCAAATTACTCCAAAAAAAAAAGACCTTCAACTTCACTAAATTTCAGCAGTCAAAGAAACAAAAAAGAGATATTAATTTTCAAACCCTTATTTCTTCTATTGAAGATTTTTTAGAGAAATATGATTATCATAAGTGATAGGATACCTCTTAACTTCTTGGTCTAATTTTTCATTTATGTTTAATATATCTTAACACTGTAGGTAAGGTTGTATTTTCACAAAAGACTCTTAAATTTCAAAAGCAAAAATTTGACCTCACTTTACAGAGGGATGATAGGGCACAAGACTTGGAGGAGAAGAAATATGATCTAGCTTTAATTATTGAAAAATCAAAGAAAGAGGAGAAATCTCTCAAGTACAATTTTCTATTGGATCAGATGAAACTCAAGTATCAACTTGAAGATGTTCCAAAAAGACTTTTTCATGATAGAATGTGTTAAAGGTAATAAATCTATTGAAAAAATTGAATGCTTAATAAAAATGTTTGATTGATTAATAGTTTTTTTATTTTCTTTCCCATCTCAATTGTTCTGAATCTTATTTACATGAAAGTATTTCAATTTTTTTTTTACATATTTCATTACTCTATTAATCATCAGCTCAATAATATATTAAGAAATTAATTTTTAAATGGTCCCAATGGCAAATTTTGATGCACTTTTTTTTACTTCTTTGTGTTTTAAAATTTACAAATTAAATCAATAAATTTTTATTTCTAAATGGAGCTAATTCAACAAAGTTTTATATCCATTTTAAGAATTTGGAAACACCCCCCCTTGCATTTTATTGAAGCAAGGGGTGGGTATCACTAAAAAAATTTCAAGTTATCAATTTTGCATATTCAATTTGAAAATTTGGCAATACCCTCCCATGATTTTTATTGAACTAAGGGGTGCATGTCACCAAATTTTAATATAATTACATAAATTAATAAATAAATAAATAATATATGTCAAATTTACTAGTTTTAAAGTAATGACAATTATTCATGCCAAAATGCAGATCAAGTCTAGAAACTAAGTTTGTGACTTTCCACAGGTATAGGCTAGAGGAACCCCACAAAATAAATTAATGTTGTCATGATTACTGTTTATACAACACAAAGGTTGTTGGAAAATCACTTTACTTTATTAAATTTCAATTATAGATTTATCTATCAAAAATTTATGAATAAATAATAAATATTTGGTGACTCTATAAATCCCCATACTTTTTTGATCTTCCTAAAGTTTTATTAAATTTTTTACCTTTTCCTTCTTTTTTTACTTTGCTTATCCTTTGAATTAGCTTTTGACTCATTTGGAAGGAGCATCAAAAATTAGTAAATTCATGACAAGATTCCAAACCTGGAGGAGGCTTCATCATCTGGTGATTATCATAAGAAGAGTTACAACCTGATTCAATGACTCAATTTCCTAAACCAAAATTGATTATAAATGTATGATCTGTGAAATATTAATGTGTCCTTTGATTTTTGCTGGTGATTTTATAGGTTGTCCATTAATAGGATTTATATAAGAGAATATCCAAAAGGTAAGATAATTGGAGTTATTTGAATTAGTATTAATCATTTTATGAGATCCATAATAGGGGGTATCAAAGTTAGAAATCTTCCATTTCAAAATACCTCTTTTTTCCACCAAATCAACCATGATTATTTTTTAAAATATGCCATATTGTGCCCCAAAAACACCTTTTTACTGAGAATTAATGTCAACTCTTTAGCTTTATTTTTGTGTCAATAAATACCTTTTAAATAATTACAAATTTCTAACTTTGATACCCCCTAATGAGTGATTATTACATTCAAAAACAATAGATATTGATTTCTTATTTATTCCCACTCTGAATCTCACCAATTTAGAGTTGCTAATCTAGTAGCAAACTCATGATTTTTTTGAAAGCTTTATTGAAAAGTTTTTTGAGACAAAGAGCAAAAAAAGAATTATAAGAAATAAGGTGTCCCATTTTTGAAAATCAATATATTTTTTGGATTTACATATATTTTTGAGTAAAGAATAGATTCCTATAGAATTAAAATGAGCAAATTTTTAATCATGAGACAAAAATTAATACACTTAACAAGAGAATATCCTTTAATAAACCCTGGTTTTTATCCAGAAATAACCATGATACCACCCAAAATATTTATATATTTAATTGGTAACCAAACCAAAGCCATTTTATATAGTGTTGTGATGAGATTGGATAGTTGATTAAAATATTCATCTTTTAAATCATCAAAATAATTATTTTCATATATAAATCGAGGCTTAAAAGAAGTAATTATTACTTCCTTAACTTCATTTACTCCTAATTGAGTTAGATATTTGATATTATCAGGTAACATCTAGAGATATTTATTTTTTGTCTACTTTAGTTTTATAATACTTGATTTATGATATGTGGCCAAATAAAATTTTCAATTGAATTTTCTTTTTTAAATTTCCTTTATTCTGATATGAATGAACATCTTTTCTCTTTTGAGGTTTTTGATAAAATTTGAAATGATTTTGATATTGAAGAAGATGATAATGAGGATAAAGATGAAGATAGAGGCATTTTAGACAATCCTATAGTACTAGCTATAGGCCTTGACCAAGGGAGTTGGAGTAAAACTGGAGATAAAAACCCCTGTCCCCTTAAGAAATACAAGGTGAGATTTACTTGCTACAGCAAATCAGAGACTGTTGCAATTTCCCTTCAAAACACTTCTTGACTGCTTTACAAGTCATGACAGTAGCCTAGATAGACTACAGACCAAAGAGAACCTGAAATGCAGAAAAATCCACACCAGAAAAACAAACACTGTGCACTTTTTGCACAGGAAACAGAAATAATACTTGATGCAGGTTGCAAAGCTACACCAGAGAAAACGGTGTCAAAGTAAAGTTAAATGAAGAACTAACCTTGCAACAAACACAGCCAATTGTGTCCAAAAAACAGTGAAAACTGAGTGAGGAACAAGGATATCACCTCCAGATGGTTGTATGATAAATAAAGTTTCCCCAAACTGTCTTATTCACTATGTACACACAGACCACTATCTAAGAGCCCATGCACACCAACAAATTTGGCATTCTTGACCGCCAAATTGCATAAGACCCCTCTAGAAATGCTTCCCAGCCTTCTAGCACTAAGACGGGTTGTCTGCCTGATGTCAGGAGGCCTGCCTGAGGCACCCGGACCACCCTGAAGTCAAAAAACCACCAAAAATACCCAAACTACTTAGAAAATTCTACTAAAACTACTAAAACCTTTAAAACACGTAATTAGGCTATATCAACATTGCAAGATAAAATGTAGAGACAATTTAGCCCATTCTAAAAGTACTAAGCACTTAACCCTAAGACTAAAGGTTATCCTGTAAAACACGAAAAACAAAATTAAACAGCAATCTTTTAAAATGAAAAATGAGAAATTATTCCCTTAATACTTAAAATCTGAAAAATTTTACCAAGACATAAAATATAGAGCAAACCTGGGGCTATCCAATGATAGTAACTAAATCTGCGTAGTCCCAATATTTGCTTCTTAATTCCAGAAAAACACCTAATTATTAAACAATGCCAAATAAACCAACAAAGGGCTCTGACAATGTTGGAAGACCACATCCTCCCTCCAATCAAAAATTTCCACATTCTCTTTCATAACAACCACCATGTTCAGCTTTCTTTCCAAATCTGCTACTGACATGGGTCCCTGCCAATACTGCATTGACAAAAATCTCATCTGTACCATCACATCACCTGCTCATCCCTACTTCAATCTGACAAATTTCCAGTTCATTTCCATCCAGACAGTGATGATGACACTGTGGGAACCATTGAAGGAACCCCACCTAATCCATTGCCCACCAGCAAGGACAAATTTCAAAAACATTCTTCTCAACAGAAGCATCTCTTACTAAACTACTTCTAATCCACTCCTTCTAGGAATCCACAGGACCTTGAGAGAAGGAAGAACCTCATACACCAGTTCAAAGCAAATTCTGAACATTTTGTTACATCTCTTGATTCTATTCTGCCTCTTGACTCTTGATTAATATCTTGACTTAGAAATAAATAAAATTTTTGACCTCTCCAGACTTCCTGAATGTAGCCAATCATCATAAAAAGTTCCTCAGTTTACAGTCTTGGGGGACTAATCCTCAGTTTTAAGTCTTGGGGGACTAACAGCCCTCATTTTATAGTCTTGGGGGACTCAAAAACCTCAGTTTATAGTCTTGGGGGACTAAAAACCTAAATCAAAAAGACAGAACCAGAGATCAAAGCATTTAAGATCAAAGAAACAAACTAACATTCTGGGGTAACTGTTCTACAGATAAGCCAGCTCATCAGTTATCCCCACACTTGCCTTAAAAAAATATAGAGACTTCCACTTGGATGCCCTCTTCCAGAATCACACCAACTCCCATTATCAGTTTATAGTCCTGAAGGACTCAACTATTAAACCATCCTCAGTTTATAGTCTTGGGGGACTCTACCATCTTTCAGTTTAAAGTCTTGATGGACTGAAACAGTGTTCAGTTTAAAGTCTTGACGGACTGACCAGTGTTCAGTTAAAGTCTTGACAGGCTGAAACACATTTTGCATAAAAAAGGCAGAGCCACCTCCATGCAAAATGCTCCACAGCCAACCTGCTAAACTTCCACTCTGTCTTAATAATCTACACATCACTGATAAATTTTTCATCCATCTCTTTTCTCTTCATTATTTTTCCTTCACAGATAATGGCTGGATCCCCAGATTTTGACCCATTGGACTTTCCCTGTTTCAGTGCTCCAAAGGACTATGCTTTTAAACAGTGCATCCACATGTGCAGACCTTGCACTTTCACTCTTCCTACTCCTCAGACCAAATTCTATAACAGGGCCTGTGATTCCTGAAACTCTAAAAAGAAAAGATGTGACAGAGACCACAACTATCCAATACCTCTGCCTTCACCTGGATAGCCTTGGTCTTTCTCTATATTTCATGTCTTGTAGACATTTTTCATATTCTAAGTTTTAAGGGGTCATTGCCTCATTTTTCATTATAAAAGATAGCTGTTTAATTTTTCTATCGCGTTTTACGGGCTAACATTAAGTCTTAGGGTTAAATGCTTAGTACCATTAGATAGGGATAATTTGGATCTACGTTTCATGTCTCAATATTGTCATAGCTTAATTTTGTGTTTTAAGGGTTTTAGTAGTTGCAGTGAATTTTTCTAAGTAGATTAGATGTTTTTATTGGTTTTCTGGCTTCAGGGAGGCCGGGCTGCTACAGGTGGCACCTCTGACCTTGAGCGGCCCGCCCGCCTCTGTTTTAGAAGGTTGGGGAGCGCTTCTGGAGGGTTTTTATTCAATTTGGCTGGTACAAGTGCCAAATGAGTCGCTGTGCATGGATCTTAGATGGGTGGTCTATGTGTATATACTGCATAAGACATTTCGGGACAACTTTAATTATCATACAACCATCTGGTAATTATATACTGTTTCTCACTCAGTTTTCACTGTTTTTTTGGGCCACAATTGGCTGTGTTGGTTGCAAGGTTAGTTCTTCATTTAACTCAACTTTAGCAACAGGTTCTCTGGTATAGTCTTGCAAGCTGTATCAAGTATTATTGCTGTCTCTGGTGTGGATTTGCAGCCTACATCAAGTATCTTTCCTTTCTCTGGTGTGGACATTGGTCTACATTTCAGTTCTTTGGTCTGGTAGTCTGTCTGGGGACTACTTTCTTGGCTGATCAAGCAGTCAAGTGTGTGGAAAAAGGGGCTTTAGCAAACAGGACCCAAATTTACTGTAGCAGGTAAATCTCACTCTATTTTTCTAAAGGGACAGGGGATTTTCTCTCTGGTTTTTCTCCAACTCCCTTGGTCAAGGCCTATAGCTACTACTATAGGATTTTCTACACCGGATGGTTCAATGATAATTAAAGTTGCCCCAAAACTGTCTTTATCACTATGTACACACAGACTACTAAACAAGAGCCCATGCACACCTGCAAATCCGGCGTTCCTGACCACCAAATTGCATAAAACCTCCCTAGAAGCGCTTCCAGCCCTCTAGCATTGAGGCGGGCAGTCTTCCCGGTGCTGGGAAGCCCACCTGAGGCGGCCTGACCACCCTGAAGCCAGAAAACCACCAAAAACACCCAAACTACTTAGAAAATTCACCTACAACTACTAAAACCCTTAAAACACATAATTACACTACAACAACATTGATACATGAAATATATAGAAAATTCCACTCTTTCCAATGGTACTAAGCACTTAACCCTAAGACTTAAGGTTAGCCCATAAAACACAAAAATCAAAATTCAACAGCAATCTTTTAAAGATGAAACGTGAGAAATTATCCCCCAAATACTTATGCTATGAAAAATGTCCACAAGACATAAAACATAGAGAAAATCCAGAGCTATCCAATGGTAGCCTCCAGATCCCCGTAGTCCCAATTTTTTCTTTTTAATTCCAGAAAAATAACCAATTATTTGAACAATACCATTTAAGGCATACCAAAATACCACCAAATAAACCAACACAGGGCTCCACCAATGTTGGAAGACCACATCCTCTCTCTAATCAAGAATGTCCACATTCTCCTATACAACAACCACCATGTTCAGCTTTCTTTCAAAATCTGCTACTTACATGGGCCCCTGCTAATACTACATTGACAATAACCTCATCTGCTCCATCTCACTACCAGCTCATCCCTATAGAACCTCCTGTGATGCCTGCCACTCTAGAAAAAAGACTTGTTTCAGACCTGGTCCATTGTCTTCCGCAACTTCTTCACCTTCTCCACAACCTGATCCACCTTCTACCAGCATCAAAAGATCCAGGCGTTCTATCCTGATCCCCAGACTGGTCCACAAATTACACCCTCCAAAAAAGAGTGTTCACACTACTAATACCACTACTTCTACCATCCCTGGTCCATCTGATGGTAAACACAAAATTTCTTCATACTGAACTCCAATCTGACCAAATTCCAGTCCATTTTCCTCTTGAAAGTGATGATGAAAATGTAGGAACCATTGAAACACCTCCGCCTAACCCATTTCCCACCATTAAGGACAAATTTCAACAACATTCATCTCAACAGAAGCATCTCCTATTAGACTATTTCCAATCCACTCCTGCTAGGAACCCACAGGATCTTGAGAAAAGGAAGAACCTCATACACCAATTCAAAGCTAATGCGGAACATTTTGTCACATCCCTTGATCCTCTTCTGCCTCCTACTCTTGATTAATCTCTTGACTTAGAAATAAAGAACAATTCTTGACCTCTCCAGACTTCCTGAATATAGCCAATCATCATAAAAAAATTCCTCAGTTTACAGTCTTGGGGGACTAATCCTCAGTTTTAAGTCTTGGGGGACTAACAGCCCTCATTTTATAGTCTTGGGGGACTCAAAAACCTCAGTTTATAGTCTTGGGGGACTAAAAACCTAAATCAAAAAGACAGAACCAGAGATCAAATCATTTAAGATTAAAGAAACAAACTAACATTCTGGGGTAACTGCTCTACAGATCAGCCAGCTCATCAGTTATCCCCACACTTGCCTTAAAAAAATATAGAGACTTCCACTTGGATGCCCTCTCCCAGAATCACACCAACTCCCATTATCAGTTTATAGCCCTGAAGGACTCAACTATTAAACCATCCTCAGTTTATAGTCTTGGGGGACTCTACCATCTTTCAGTTTAAAGTCTTGATGGACTGAAACAGTGTTCAGTTTAAAGTCTTGACGGACTGACCAGTGTTCAGTTAAAGTCTTGACAGGCTGAAACACATTTTGCATAAAAAAGGCAGAGCCACCTCCATGCAAAATTCTCCACAGCCAACCTGCTAAACTTCCACTCTGTCTTAATAATCTACACATCACTGATAAATTTTTCATCCATCTCTTTTCTCTTCATTATTTTTCCTTCACAGATAATGGCTGGATCCCCAGATTTTGACCCATTGGACTTTCCCTGTTTCAGTGCTCCAAAGGACTATGCTTTTAAACAGTGCATCCACATGTGCAGACCTTGCACTTTCACTCTTCCTACTCCTCAGACCAAATTCTATAACAGGGCCTGTGATTCCTGAAACTCTAAAAAGAAAAGATGTGACAGAGACCACAAATATCCAATACCTCTGCCTTCACCTTCACATAAATATATTTCCAGATCTCTTACCAGGTCACTAGAACTGGGACCTGCTTCTTCATCTTTATCTTGTGCTCCTTCCATAAGATCACACCATTCTATTCCCAAAACAATTCCTAAAAGTCTTGCTTTATCCTCTTAAGAATCTGCTTTTATCTCATCAAATTCAGCCAAAATAGCTTCAAAATTAGCTCCCAGGCTGCTAGACTGCGTCCAGGTGGCCCTCCCATGTCAGGTGACCCGCCTGCCTTGCCATAAAGTAAAAATTAGGCTCAAAACTCCCAATTTCAGCCAGATAACAGCCAAATTCCTCCATCAAACACCAACAACTCTACACAACAACCTCCTAATGCTCCCAGAGCAATACGTACCATCACCATTTCTTCATCTGACCACACCAAAAATTCCAACATCTCTGGAAGGCCTGCTAGAGGACTCCCTGAAAACACCAGAGCACCTAACACTGCTCCTAAACAAAAATCTCCTGTTCCATCAAGAAGAACCAACATCACCTCTCCTCTGATAGTTCCCTTTCTTCTGGATCTTCATCCAGCAGCTCACAATCAGCTATCAGTTGACCTTCTTTAGGTCCTTCCTTCAACCAACCTGGCACTCCTCAGCCAGTATCTAACAAACCTGTACCAAGTAATAATATAAACAAAAACAACAACAACAGCCCTGCTGCTCTAATCAGACCACAGGAGCCTCCTTCTTCTCCTTCATCTTCTCAACACCATTTAGAGGATGACCATGAAAATCCATACCTCCATCTGGTGGACCCTCCTACAACATCTATTCAACACTCTTCAGCTGTCCAGTTTCTGGCTGCATACAAATTTGAAGATCTCCCAATCTGTAAGTACCAAAAAAAAAATTACAGTTTCTTCTACAGAGAATAGTTAACAATCCAATTATCCTGTTTAGTTGGAACCCTGCCTCCTGCAGCTGCATTTAGGCTTGGCCAACCTTTAGAAACTACTTTGACGCTGGATTACACTGATATGAAGCAACACCTTAGCATGATGTTTGCCCTCCATGGTCCATTGACTGATTTTGAGAAGAATCTGAGAAAAAAACTCCTTGATGACAACTGGAAGATGTCTAGAATAATCAAGCACACCTTCCAGCACTCTATTCCTGCTTCTTCATCTTCTTCCCAATGTTTACCTTCTGACCCGGTACCTGACCACTATAACCCATATACTTTCTCCAGCTGCCTGCACTACAAAAAACACAGTTCTACCTCCAACCCAAACAAAAAACAAAAACGCCAACACAATCCAGACCAACTGCCGGAGGCTTCTTCATCTTGTCATTAAATAAAAGAATTAAAAATTCATTAAATAGAAAAAAAATAATAACAGCTAACAGATATATAAAAAAATTTGTTTTCTTTTATTTTTATTTTTATTTTTATTTTTATTTTTATTTTTATTTTTATTTTTATTTTTATTTTTATTTTTATTTTTATTTTTATTTTTATTTTTATTTTTATTTTTATTTTTATTTTTATTTTTATTTTTATTTTTATTTTTATTTTTATTTTTATTTTTATTTTTATTTTTATTTTTATTTTTATTTTTATTTTTATTTTTATTTTTATTTTTATTTTTATTTTTATTTTTATTTTTATTTTTATTTTTATTTTTATTTTTATTTTTATTTTTATTTTTATTTTTATTTTTATTTTTATTTTTATTTTTATTTTTATTTTTATTTTTATTTTTATTTTTATTTTTATTTTTATTTTTATTTTTATTTTTATTTTTATTTTTATTTTTATTTTTATTTTTATTTTTATTTTTATTTTTATTTTTATTTTTATTTTTATTTTTATTTTTATTTTTATTTTTATTTTTATTTTTATTTTTATTTTTATTTTTATTTTTATTTTTATTTTTATTTTTATTTTTATTTTTATTTTTATTTTTATTTTTATTTTTATTTTTATTTTTATTTTTATTTTTATTTTTATTTTTATTTTTATTTTTATTTTTATTTTTATTTTTATTTTTATTTTTATTTTTATTTTTATTTTTATTTTTATTTTTATTTTTATTTTTATTTTTATTTTTATTTTTATTTTTATTTTTATTTTTATTTTTATTTTTATTTTTATTTTTATTTTTAACTACTAAACATCTAACATACTAAAAAAAATTTGAAAAAAATTAAAAAAAATTGCCCAACAAAATTATGAGAGCTGAGAAATTAAAATGAAATGAATAAAAAAATACAAAATAAATAATTATTACAAATGGTATCCCCCAGCCAATTGATGAGCTGATCCCCTAATACCTTACCCACATCCAAGTGCACCTTGATGTGGATACACCTTTTAATATTTTAAATGATCTAAGATAAAAAATTAGAAATTAAAGAAAATAATAAAAAATGAAACACAAAAAAAATGAAATAAATAAAAAAGAAAATAGCATTGCCCAGCCAATTTATGAGCCTTTCCCCACCAATGCTTGCCCACATCTAGGTGACCCTGATGTGGTAACACCATAATTTTGTGAGTTATCCCTATTTATATCCTAATGACCCCTGTAAAAAATTCAATGAAAAAAAAGAAAAAAGAAAATAATCTAAAACTACTATCTAACACAACATAAACATGAAATTCAGAAAAAAGAAAAAGAAATAAAAGAAAAAAATCCAGCTTCACAGATAGTCCAGTCCAAAGAAATGATCACTGGGTGGGCTCCCTCCAATAAGTAAAAATGATGGGAGACCACCAGTGATCTTCCACCAATACAAATGATATAAGTAGCCAGTCCCAAGCTAGTTTAAAGTCATAGTGGACTAGAAACCTGAATAACAATAACCAGAACTAGGATTTAACTAAGAAAAAAAAATACTTGAAACAGAAAGTATGGGGTAACTGTTCTACAGAGCAGCCAGCTCTTCAGTTACCCCCACACTTGCCAAAATAAAATCTAGAAGCCCCCCTGGGTACCTTCTAACAAAAACACAAAAGCCAACACAAAAAAAACCAAAACCAATAAACATGAAGAGTCCAGCACTTGAAGAACAAAAGAATTTCCAGTTTAAAGTCATAGAGGACTAAAACCTGTGAAGAAAAACCAATACTAGGGTTCAACCAAATTAAGAGAAGGGGTTGGAAACAGACAATCTGGGGTAACTGTTGATAGAGCATCCAGCCCATCAGTTACCCCCACACTTGCCAAAATAAAATCTAGAAGCCCCACCCATGGGTACCTTCCAACAAAACTTTTCTAACAAAAAAGACACACAGCATCACCAAAAAAATCAAAAATTAAAGAATGGTCCATAGTTTATTCTCATTGCAGAGTCAATCTTTTTCACCTCTAGTGCCTCTTGTGTAAAATCTCTTCACCTGATCAGCAGCCACTCTCTTCTTTAAGACTGCGCCATCCAACTCTTCCAAAACATAAGAACCTCCAGACACCTGAGATCTGACTCTTTAAGGTCCATTCCATCTGTCAGCAAAAATTTTTACCCACTGACTCTCCAAACTTCTATTATACACCAAAACCAAACAACCAGGTTTCAAGGGATTCCTGAGTCTATGAGCCAACTTCTTGTCTCAGTATCTGACTGATTGATTTCTTATCTTTATCATTCTAGAGTATTCCTTCTCTTGACATTCCTCTCTACATTCCAACTATTGCATCCTGGCACAGAGAAAATCTTCTGTTGAGCACACATCATCCCAATCAATTCCAAGATAAGAGAGGACTTTAAAATCCACTGGTAGAACAGCTTTCTGACCAAACATTAATTCATAAGTAGAATAGCCAGTTGTCCTCTTCACAGTTACCCTATCAGCAAATAACACCAAGGTTAAATAATGCCTCCACTTTTCAGCACTATCTCCACACATCTTCACCAAAGCATTCTTGATAACTTTATGGCCTCTTTCAATCATGCCTTAAGCTTCAGGATAATAAGGTGTAGCAACTCTGACTTTAGAACCAATACTTGGAACAGCTTCTTTGAATTCAGCTCCAAACTCTGACCCACAATCAAAAGTCACCAAGTTCATCAACCCATATCTAAACACCCATTCTTTCTTCAAAAATTATGCCACATTCTTGACAGACAAATTAACCAGAGGTGCTGCCTCCACCCAACCAGACAAATCATCCCTAGCAACAATCAAGTATTTATACCTGATCTCTTTAATCTGGACAGCATCCAAACTGACCCTTCTGAACACAGTTGATTCACCAGTAGCACAGCCAACCACTTAAGGTTTCAAGTGACTTCTTCTTTGAAATTATTCACAAGATTGAACCCAACCCTGCAAAGCCAACTTCATACCTGGCCACCAAAATCTGTCTGCTACTCTTCTGTAAGTCTCCCCAAAGCCTCTATGACCAAGGTCTTCATGCAAAGACTTCAACACCAACTCTTGACCCTTCTTCTGAGTCACCACAACTTGAGGATTTGGATGCCTCCTCCTCCTCATCCTTCTTCCTGACACATAGAATCCAGGACTTTTCTTCTTGATTGTTACCCAAGTGTCATCATCACAAATATTTGGCCTCTCCAATGTTAACAGATATTCAACCAAAATAAAATAGAACCCAGTCTGACCCCAGGTCTCATCTTCAAAATCCATCAACACAACATCCAAGGGTACAACCCTATCATAAAAATCACCAGTATGCACATGAGCAACACAACCTGCCCAACTAGGAAACCAATCCCTAAACTTTGGTACATCCTTTTTCTTCCACTGAATCTTATGAGTATCCAGTTCACTAACAAAAACACAATTTTCTAAATTTGAGCCATCCCAAACAACTGCCCCATCTTCATCAACAAAAAAATGCTGATCACCAGAATCAAGATCAGAACCAGCCAGTTTAACCTCTTGGGGGAGGAGAGAACAATCATCCAGTTTATTCTTGTGGGGGAGGTGAGAAATATCTTCAGCACCCTTTGTGCTGGACCTAACCACTAGGACATCTTCATCAAATTCTTCAGAATCGGAATCTTCATCTGTTGGCGGTCTTCTTGATAATCCATCTGGCATTGTAAAAGTTTTACCTGGCTTGTGCACCAGGTCAAAAGAAAAATGCTGAATAAATGCCACCAACCTAGTCATTGGGGCATTTGGAAGACTAGGTGTGTTGATCATTTGAACCAGAGATATATCATCCATCTGAAGCTCAAAATGCTGCCCACACAAAACAGTTTGTAGCTTCTTCAAAATTTTTGCTACACCAAACAATTCCAACTTTGGCTAAGAATATCTAGACTCAACCTCATTAAAAACCACAGACTCATACCTTACTGGCCTGGCCTTCCCATATTTATCTTCCTGAGACAAAACAGCACCAGAAGCAATATAACTTGAGTCCACTGCCAGATAAATTTTTCCAGCTTCCACACCATAATCCAACTTGTGAAGGATAATATCTTCACCTACCACCCTCTTCAACTTCTGAAAAGCCTCCTCACACTCTTCAGTCTATTCCCACTCTGCATCTTTCATGGTCAGCCTCCTTAAAGGTGAAGCCAACAAAGAAAAATCTTAAATAAAAATCCTGAAATACACACAAAATTTCAAAAATCCTCTGACTTCAGTAGTATTTTTAGGCCTTGGCCATGACTGAATTTTATTAACCTTCTTATTTGCCATAATCCTTCCTTCTTTACATACCAGATGACCCAAAATTTCCAGAGCAGGAACACAACAACAAAAATTTGACCCAGAAATGGTCAAAACAGCCTCTTCAATTCTAAATAATACTCTCTCTAGAGTAATTGCGTATTCCCAAGCAAACCTCCTTATACCTGGGTTCTCCTTCAGCACCTCATTCCCATAATAAGTGGAGGGTCCTTTCATTCCACCATCATCAATAAAAATACCAGCATGAGTAGGAACCTAATCCTGTAAAATCCAAGCCATTTGTGCTTGATATACTGCTACTGAATTAGTTGCTCCTTGAGGCAACCTAGTGAGCTGAAATCTTCCTAGATGAGTCTCAAAAGTTGTGAGTGGCTGTGAATCAGTGCGAAGTTCCCTTTCATCATAATCACCCATAATATAACCCAAAACATAACACACCCTTCCAGAAAAAGCTTCCACAAAGTCCTCCACACTTAACAGCATCCCTGCATCCTTCATAGTGACTCTATTCAGGGCTCTAAGATCATGCACCACCCTCAATTTCCCATTCTGCTTCATAACACAGAAAACCGGACTTTAGTAACTAGAATTTGATTGTTCATACAATCCTGTCCTCACTCTTTCCCTAAAAATCCCCACAAATTCATCCTGGATAGCAACTGGAATTGGAATAGGTTTGATTTGCCAAGGTTCATGACAAACCACAGGAATCAAGTAAGGTTTCCCATAAGAGTGTTTCAACACACCCTTTTCCTCTTCAACAAATGCCACCAATTTCTCCATCAGCACAATAACGTGCAACAACAACTTCTTCTCCTCATCAGACAACCAACCATCAGAACCAAAATTAACAACTTTCAACCTTTCCACCATCACCCTAGCAGTTTCCTCAAAATCAGGAGGATTCTTCACCAGAGGAGTACAGTAAGAATATCTTGACAATGGAGGTCTCTTCAATGGATGATTCAAACCTACAGGCATAGGCTCATTGAAAGGCCTAATCTTCTGCACCACCTTCTTGTACTTTGTGGCTCCACTGTCATCTTGAGGGATCTTCAGGAAGTCTTCACCACCAGATCTGGAACAAAAACTAAGGGTTTCCCCATTGCTCATATGTGTGGCCAAGGTAATGTTTTTGAAAGGTGTAGAAGAAACCCTAGCAGTGCACAATTGGGAGGACTTACTTTCACTCCCTAATCTCACCACTCCAAAACTTTTCTGCAATCCCACATCTTCATCTTCACTTCCATCTTCCAAATCTTCAAATCTTGATTCATCTTCTGCATCACATCTTTTTAAATTATGCAGTTTATCCTTATGCGGGAGGCCCGAAATTTGATCTTGATGATCTTCATTCTTCAAAAATTTATACAGTTTAACCTCTTTCTGGAGGCCCAAAAATTGATCTTCACTATCTTCACAAAAATAATTTGTTATCTTATTTCATGATTATCTTCAGATTTATTTCTTGATTTTCTCTGATTATATTGAAATTTTTCTTTTCTTTTCTTGGGTTTTCTTCTTTCCTACAAAAATAACCAGGGGTTTCCCCAATTCTCAAAGACGTGGCCAAGGTAATGTTTTTGAAAGGTGTAGAAGAAACCATAGTGGTGCACGATTGGGAGGACTTATTTTTAGACCCCAATCTAACCACTCCACTAAATTTCTGCATATCTTTCAATAAAGATATATAACCCATCTTCTTTTTTGAGCTTGAATTTAAATTAATTGAAAATCTTGAGATATAACAGATACTTGATAAAAAACATGAAAAATATTTGCAGAGAAGAGAAACTGTCAGCCTAGATATTCCTAGGACTGAGTATTTCTTATGCTTAAAATACGATAACCTTAAGTAAATTAAGCTTATCTCTTAAAAATAAGGTTAAAATAATTATATATATGATTATTATACATATATATATATATATTACACTATTATATAACTTATAGTAGTTTAAATAGCTTATCTATAGCCTAATAATACTTATTAGGGTGTTTATGGAGTCATAATATACTTATCTTAAGTGATATGAAGTAATTATTGACATACATAAGCTTATATGTATACATAAATCTCATATTCAGTGAAACATGCAGTATATTATGTATATTTAGGTATATAAGTGGGTTTTAGCCCCTTAATAGCCTATAACCTTTGTTTTTATGCTTATTTTAGGTCATATGGACAAAATCAGTGGACTCACAGCGCCTACAGAAGCATAGACACCTTTATCAGGCGCATACACCCAGTTTGGACAACTTAAATTACTTCCTTGGATGGTTATTCATGGATTTATGGGTTGGAAGGACCTTTCTGGGTTAATATGGATGCTTGGGGATGTTATTGGAGGCTTAGAAATTTTATTTGTTTCCTTAATATGCTTTTGGTTTCATTAAATCTCTTTTTGATTGTTTATTTTACCTGTTTCTTTATGGTATCTGCTTTCATCTGGATTTTCTATTTATGGTATAGGTCTGTGTTATCATTAATAGTGATGGAGGGTCCTTACTGGAGGTCTGGGTGTTGAATATGCTTGAAGTGGAAGCCATGGGGAGGTGATGGGCCCTCACAGTGCTGTAATTGCCAGGGATAGCAGTGACATCATCTGGATTGAAGGTCTGTGCACTCCAGTGGATTTGGGTATAAGTAAGGAGGGATTTTGACGGTTATTTATCATCATTCAATTAATACAATTAAAAAAAACACTACTATACAATTATTAGCATTCAGAAATATATTATAAAAGCCATTAAAAATTGATATTATCTTTATATAATCTATAATTATATTTTATACATCTATTTTCCACCACTAGCACGCATAAAAATCCAAGTATTGTGAGTTTTATTTGAGTATAAATATTTCATTAATCTTCCCATGAGGTTTAATAACTAAATCATTCATCAATAAGTAGTAGGACCATAAATAAACACTATTATATCATACTTATATACTAGACTATACTGACAATTGGGGGTCTTTCCTTATATTTTACTTATTATTTAGTATAAGCCTTGGGACGTGATTTTTACTTAGTATAGCTCAAAAAAAACCAAATATTTGGGTCTTCTGCATATTAGTGGGTCATAATAACTCAGTGATTGCGGAAAAGAATCCTTATAATAATTGTACTAATTTTTTATCATAAAAATTAGGTATTTACAGTAGTAACTGTACCCAATATAAACCCAATTTCACTTGGTATTTGGACACCAATATAACACCCAATTAAATTGGTATTTGGTTAAAGCTTAGTAAGCTACTTATTCACCCTTATAAAGGTCTATTTGAACTTATTATTTTATTTTTAACAGATTTTTTTGAATTTTTCTTATAATTTATTTAAATAAATAAAGATATAAATTCAGGGTAAGCTCCATTGCTTTTTTATTAGTAATATCATTGCTAATATCTTTTGTCTACTAATTCCATAGAGTTTTTTCCTTTTGTAGATGTAAAATATTGTCATTCTTAACAATATGAGTGCTCCCCAGGACAGTGTAAGTGAAAAGCCTGCTTATAATACCAGGTCTAAAGCTAACAAAAACTTTCCAGGACATCACCATGGAGGGTCAACAATAACCCCAGACAGAAAGCATGAGTATAGAGGAAAAGGACACCCTCTTAAAAAAGATAACTATAAAAAAGACGTCTCCTCCTCTTCAGGATCAACTGTCCCACTTGGCCAAACAGGTTCTGAAATTGGAAGAATCCAAATCACTCATGTTCAAAGAGGTAGAGCAGTTGCAAAACAATTGCAAGGTAGGGTTTCAGCAGATGAATCAGGCATTGGCAGAGTTAAAGGGAGGCCGGCCCAGTCAGCCAAATCAGCAACGCCCTACCCAAGGCAGGTCAACTCACTCCCAGGAGAAAATCCTGGTAGACAAATGGAAATGGGACTTTTTTCATCAACAGTGGACCAGCCACAGTTGCAACAGGGATCCACCACCTCATCTAACTTCCTCAGCTCACCCTTACAAAGGAAAAAAACACCAAAAATCAGGACTGGAAACCATCCCATGGTAAGTAGATTACCCTCTCAGATTGAACACAATACTGATAATTACAATATAGGTAATTCTATTGATGTTAAATCTGTGCAAAAAATAGAGGAGGATTTAAGAAATTTAGGTTTTAGAGTAGATACACCTGACTTGTCTTTTTCCCGCAATAACAGTACTATTTATAATGATAATACAGTTAACCCTCAGTTGCCACCACCTACTAGTGAGATGAGAATTTCACAGGAAATTGAGAGAATTGAAAAGGAAGACATGGAGTATTTTAATAATAATCAAACTGTCCATAGAATTGTTTCAGCATTGTGGAATAGAATGACTGATTGTGAGGAACAGACAGTTAAGCTCACTAGTGATACAATTTCATCCTTGACATTAAATATTTCTCAACTGGCAACATGTAATAAAGAATTAGAGAAAGAACATTTGTCTCTAACTCTTAAATATGATTCATTGAGTAACAAATATAGTGAACTTTCAAACAAATTCTGTGAGTTAGAAAAATTGTGTGAAGCACAATTTTTAAAAACTGAATCAAGAACTAAGTTATCTTTTGCCCAGAAAAATCAAAGTGTCTCTGAGCTACTACAAATATTAACTAAAGTTGAGATTGAAACTGCCAATCTACTAATGAACCAGGATAATCATAAGTATAGTCAATATAATAATAATCCTTTCATTGGCAAAAGTGAATCTCATTCCTTCCCTGTACCACCACAACTTAAACCATCTGGTGGTAGTGTCAAATCTGAAAATGTAAGTCACAAATCCGTACAAGAGGAAATTCAAGACCATTTATCAAAATTGAATGAGTTGTTGAATTTACCTAAGATTAGTGAGATAAAATCCAATCAGAAAAACTGACCTAAGATAGATCAGTACCCAACTTATGATGGGGAAGCCAGCTCTGATTGGCAACATTTTATTCAAAGAATTGACAACTTGAAATTCTCATATAAGTTACCAGATGAAGAAATAACATCAAAATTAATTTCTTTATTTAAGGATGTTGCTTTATTATGGTTTGAAGCTGTCTTGAGTGAGGGTAAAGATTACTCTTGGGCTGAATGGAAACAACTTATTGAAAAACAATTTGGAGGTTCTAAATTCAGGCTTACTCAGCAGAGACTTTATGAGAAGATTAGGTATAATCCGTTGAATGGTGACAAACCTATGGTATTTTTAATGAATTTAAATAAAATATTAAAAGCCATTGAGCCTCATATGGATTTTAACTTATGGAAAGATAAGATAATATATAAATTACCTATATCTGTCAGAGACATTGTTGTAGCTAGAACATTAAATGTTACTGAATATTCTGATTTTATTAATATTTGCAATGAAATATTATTAAACCATAAGTATGAATCAAGGTATTCCACTTATAAACAAAATGTTGAACCTGTAAAAACTCAGAATTCAAAAACACTTCAGGAGAAGCAGAAAAAACCTACTTCACCTGTAGTACCTAAAAAGTATGAAACAAATACTTGTTATAAGTGTAACAAACCTTGGGTAAAAGGTCACAAATGTGAGAAAAATATAAATATTGTTGAAAATCAACATGAATCTGAAACTGAAACTGAAAAAAGTAAAGAATCAAGTGATTATGACAGCAATATCTCATATAGTGATGAAAATGAAGTCTGTATGTTGGAAGATGATTTGTCCATCTTTGAAAATCCAATATTAAATATGGACTCAAATGAATCTTTAATGAATTTTGAGGATGCTGAAATCATTAAGGATATACAAGCTGATAACTTTAGAATGACACCTATCACGGTTCCAGCTATCATTTGTGGTGAAAATCTTAATATAGTACTGGACACAGGAGCTGCTGGTTCTGTTGTTTCCACTAATACATTACAGAAAATTGATAGTGAATATAAGTCTAAGCTTGAGCCACTTCAAAGTAAAAATTGGAGAGGTTTTGGATCAGTGCTACACCCCATTGGTAAATACAAAGCTGCTGTTTTCTTTAAACATCAACATGGTTATGTAAGAGTAACTTGTGACTTTGTAGTAATGGATAATACTAACTGTAGTAACTTTTTTATCATTGGAAATGATATTCTGACTAAATTTGGTGTAAAATTAGACCCTGATAATAACAATTTTACAATTGGCATGAATGGTAAAAGGAAATTTAAAATAAATTCTTTTAACACAGTCTTACACATTGAGTCAGTAACAAATTCCCCGTGTAATGGAAGAGAATCCAATGAGATGGAAATTCTGGAAACAGAAATTTCAAAAGCATCATTTGGCACTCAGATAAGTAAAGCTTAGAAAAATAATATTTTGGAATTAATTAAAGCATTTCCAATGGCTTTTGCACATGATAAAAATCAACTTGGCCTTGTAAAAAATCATGAAATGAAAATTAGTTTAACCTGTGTTATGGATAATATTCCTGCTAGTCTTAAAAAGAAACCATACCCTGCTTCACCAATGAAGAAGAAAGACTTAGAGGATAATATTAAGATGTTATTAAAAATTAACATTCTTGAGAAGGTTGAAACTACTCCAAAATATTGTGTAATATAACCAGTGCTTATTTCTTATGAACAAGATAAATAAAGACTGTGTGGTGATTATAGAGCATTAAAAAAATTTACAGTAGATGATATTTATCCCTTGCCACAGATTGCCTCTATACATGCTACCCTTAAAGGTGCTAAGTACATAAGTTGCCTAGATGGAAATAAAGGGTACCATCAAATTCCTGTTGAAAAGAATTCACAGAACTTTTTGTTGATAAAAACACATATGGGAATTTATAAATATGTCAGAATTTCATTTGGACCAAAAAATGCTCCATCAGTATTTCAAAAGTTAATGGATATAACATTCCATAATGAAATGATTGAAGGATGGTTAATGGTATACATTGATGACATCATAGTGTTTTCTAAAACATATGATGAACACCTAATCAATTTAAAGAAAGTATTTCAGAAAATGGATGAAATAAAAAGGACCCTTGCATTGAAAAAATGTAAATTTGGGTTTAAATCTTTAAAAGTGCTTGGTAATATTGTATCTGGCTTACAAATATGTGTAGACCAAAATAAAGTGGCTCCAAAAAAGAATATTGGCATTCCTCAAAATGTAAAGGATGTACAATCTTTTCTTAGAATGTGTGGTTATTATAGACAATATATAAAAAACTACCAATCAATTGCTGCACCATTGACCACACTGATAAAGAAATCAGAAGCTTTCATTTGGAATAATGAAAGACAACAGGCTTTTGATAAGTTGAAAGAATGTTTAATGACAGCTCCTATCTTGGGATTACCAGATTTCCAATTACCTTTTAAATTATATTCAGATGCAAGTTTTATTGGTCTAGGTGCTGCTTTGCATCAAAAACAACTTATTGAAGGGAAAATGTCAGAAGTAGTAATCTGTTATATTTCACGTACTCTGAGAAGTAGTGAATTGAAATATGGTGCTACTCAACTTGAATGTTTTTCAGTAGTATGGGCTCTTGAGAAGCTACATTATTACCTTGAAGACCAAAAATTTGAGTTAATAACTGACTGTAGTGCAGTTAAGTCACTCTTAAACATGAAAACTCCTAATAGACACATGTTTAGATGGCAATTAGCTGTACAAGAATACAGAGGACGGATGACTATTACACATAGAGAAGGAACCTTGCACTCTAATGTGGATCTGTTATCTAGAGTACCTCTGCCTAATAATGATGATAATCCTGCTTATGTTCCTGAGTCAGAGATTATTAACATTTATGGCATTTATATTGTAGATCTTGAGGATGAATTTATGCAATCAATTCTTGCTAATTATGATCCAGATCCTGACTTGAGTAAGCTCACTACAATATTAAATGATCCATCTAATGCTTCAATGAATGTTTTAATAAAAAAATTACCAAATAAGTATAAAGAGGCATTAGAAAAAGGAAAATTTTCCATTGAGGATGGTTTTATATATTACAGGAAAAAATTAAGTAATGTAATTGTAATCTCCCCTTCAATGAAGGAGTTAATGTTAAGCATATGTCATGATGATATATTAGCAGGTCATTTTGACTTCCATAAAACATTAACCAGAGTAAAAAACACAGCTTGGTGGATTAACATGTCTGATGATGTTCAAAAATATGTTGAGACGTGTGATTCTTGTCAAAAATCTAAAAGATTAACAGGCAAAAGAGCTGGTTTATTACAACAAATTGAGCAACCCAAAGCTCCATGGGAAATAGTTAACATGGACTTTGTAACAGGTTTGCCAATAGCAGGACATAAGAGTTATAACTCCTGCTGGGTAGTTGTTGATAGATTTATAAAAATTTGTAAATTTATTCCTACTCATAAAGAGGTTTCTGCAAAGGACTTAGCTTTTTTATGGTGGACACAAATGTTAAATATAGCAGGTTTCCCAAAAGCAATAGTTTCTGACAGAGATCCTAAATTTACTTCTGAGTTCTGGAAATCACTTATGGATGTTTCAGGGTGTCAATTAAAACTTTCTACAGCACACCATCCACAAACTGATGGGCTAGCAGAAAGAATGATACAAACCTTAGAAGATATGATAAGAAGATATTGTGCTTTTGGTCTTAACTTTAAAGACAATGACAAATTCAGGCATGAGTGGGTAACCCTTATACCAGGTTTAGAATTTGCATACAATAGTACAGTACATTCTGTCACTGGCAAGAAGCCATTTGAGTTATGGTTGGGTTATGTACCTAATACCCCTGCTAAAACTCTTAATAAGTTACCTAGATTGGATATCCATCCAGGTAGTAAATCTTTTCTTCAGATGCAAGAATTATGCAGAAAACATGCTCAAGAATGTATAAATAAGGCGTTTGAGTATGAAAAGAAGAGATGGGATAAAGCCCATAAAGAACAAATGTTCAAAGAGGGTGATGAAGTCCTTATTTCAACACTACATTTCAACTTAAATGGTAATGTTAAATTGAAGGATCCATTCATTGGACCATTTGTAGTTAAAAAGATGGTTGGTAATAATGCTGTTGAGGTTATTCTATATGCACCATATGATAGAAAATATCCAGTATTTCCTATTTCTCTTATAAAACCATACCATTCTAATGATACTGCTCTCTTTCCAAGAAGATCAGGAAGGCATAAAAAGCAACCTGAAGAAATAGTTGAAAAGGCAGAAATTGAAAAGATACTTAAAAAGAGACACCTTACTAAAGAAAAGGGAGTTGAGTATCTATTATGATTTAAAAATAAATCAAGTGAATATGACCAGTGGATTCCAGAAAATTAAATCTCTGATCTTAAAAATCTCTTGAAAAAATTTAAATCAAAATAATACTGTTTATTCAGTATATGTATTATAAAAAATATTTTTAATTTTCTATTTCACTCATTAGTTTAAATTAAAATGTCTTGACATTTTTTTATTGTTTTTTTTGGGGTGAGTGAGTGTCAGCCTAGATATCCCTAGGACTGAGTATTTCTTATGCTTAAAATAAGATAACCTCAAGTAAATTAAGCTTATCTCTTAAAAATAAGGTTAAAATAATTATATATATGATTATTATACATATATATATATTTATTACACTATTATATAACTTATAGTAGTTTAAATAGCTTATCCATAGCCAAATAATACTTCTTAAGGTGTTAATGGAGTCATAATATACTTATCTTAAGTGATATGAAGTAATTATTGACATACATAAGCTTATATGTATACATAAATCTCATATTCAGTGAAATATGCAGTATATTATGTATATTTAGGTATATAAGTGGGTTTTAGCCCCTTAATAGCCTATAACCTTTGTTTTTATGCTTATTTTAGGTCATATGGACAAAATCAGTGGACTCACAACGCCTACAGAAGCATAGACACCTATATCAGGCGCATACACTCAGTTTGGACAACTTAAATTACTTCCTTGGATGGTTATTCATGGATTTATGGGTTGGAAGGACATTTCTGGGTTAATATGGATGCTTGGGGATGTTATTGGGGGCTTGGAAATTTTATTTGTTTCCTTTATATGCTTTTGGTTTCATTAAATCTCTTTTTGATTGTTTATTTTACCTGTTTCTTTATGGTATCCGCTTTCATCTGGATTTTCTATTTATGGTATAGGTCTGTGTTATCATTAATAGTGATGGAGGGTCCTTACTGGAGGTCTGGGTGTTGAAACTTCTTGAAGTGGACGCCATGGGGAGGTGATGAGCCCTCAAAGTGCTGTAATTTCCGGGGATAGCAGTGACATCATCTGGATTGAAGGTCTGTGCACTCCAGTGGATTTGGGTATAAGTAAGGAGGGATTTTGACGGTTATTTATCATCATTCAATTACTACAATTCAAACAAACACTACTATACAATTATTAGCATTCAGAAATATATTATAAAAGCCATTATAAATTGATATTATCTTTATATAAGCTATAATTATATTTTATACATCTATTTTCCACCACTAGCACGCATAAAAATCCAAGTATTGTGAGTTTTATTTGAGTATAACTATTTCATTAATCTTCCCCTGAGGTTTAATCACTAAATCATTCATCAATAAGTAGTAGGACCATAAATAAATACTATTATATCATACTTATATACTAGACTATACTGACAGAAACATTAAAAAGAGAAATTTGAAAATCCACTTGGTATATCTCCAAGGGAGCTGACCTACTACAACCTGGGATTTCCTCATCTTGGGGAGAGGTCTTAGCACTAGAGAGATCAGCTCTCATCACTCTAAAAAAGACAGACTCTCACTAGAGCCTGAACCACACTCCAAAAAACCAGTGGCGGTACCCACTTCCCTTCTTCTCCTACAACAATCCATGCACTGGCACATGTAAGACATGCCAGGCCTGGTCTCCCAACCATCATCTCCAGGAGATGACAACCTCATGTGAAGTCTTCTTTCATCTTCACCAGTCAACTTCAAACTGATAACCAATTCTTGCCTGGAAATCCATCAAGAATGGTCCACCCAAAACAGCTTTTACATTACCTTTAGCAATGTAAAAATGAACCTTCCCTGAGGCTCCACCAACATCCAACTTTACAAATTCAGAGGTTCCCATCAACTCAGTGACATGGCCATCAATCCCTCTTAAATTTCCACCAACTCCTGTCTTGATGGGGAGGCCCAAATGAGTAGCCTCAAAGAAAGAAATAAGGTTAATCTGAGAACCTGAATCCACCAATTCCCTAGCCTCCCTGCCATTCAGAGTGACATTGTCATATCCCAGAGGTGCAGAAAAATGAGTTGCCAACCCCTCACCAAACTTTTCAGCAGAATCACAAATGTATTCCACATCCCCAGAAGAAACCCTTCTTCTGGTCAACAACTTCTTGTCTATCAGCCAACCCAGAACTGATAGCATACAAATCCCCATAAGTAACGGAAACCTGACCCTGATTGATCCTTTCCAGGACAGAGTCCATAACATTAACTTGACCAGAAACTACTGGCCTCTCAAAGTGAGCTCTTTGCTTCACTACCCTGGTCATAGAATTTCACTGAGGACCAGAACCACCAAAAGATTTTCCATCATAGGAATCAAACCAGATCCCTCACCAGAACCTCTAACTCCAGCAGGCTTTGGAAATGAAGCCAAAAGGACTTCCTCCTCAGAGTTATAGTCAACTTCCATAGGCATTGGCTCACCATTCATTTCCAACGCCCCAAAAATAGGGGGGCCCATATCAGCAATCCCCTTCTGCATCTTGTAAAGCTCCTATTTGCTGTACTTTTTCCTAGCTGCACTCAGCTTAGGATCCACCTCTGAAGCCTTAGGCTTTGGTTGGGCCTGAGAACTGCTCTTAGGCCTTCCCACATTTCCTGCTTCTACATCATAAACTCCAGCCAAGCATTCCCCAGTTGGCTTCCTACCACAAGAATACAACTCCAAACCACCAAAGGAAGTAGAAAAAGAGACCTTATTGACCTCCTTCCCCTTTCCCTTGACATCCTCATCCTCCTTACCAGAAGACTTCCCTTGATCAGAAATCTCCTCAAACTTTGGCCTCCTTTGATTGAGACCACCCCTTCTCCTGACCAAATTAACAGGAGCCTTCCCCTCACTGGGCTTCACAAAAGAACCATCAGGGAACTTGAAAACCCTGCCATCAAACTTCACTTTTCCTTCAGACACATCCCTTTTCAATGCCCAACAATCATTGGACTTGTGGCCCTTCCTGCTGCAATAAGAGCAGACCCAAGTATCACTCCTACCAGCCCTTCATTCAAAATCTCTAAACTGAGAAGGAGCATTATTGGCCTTCTGAGCCTCCTGAACAAAGACATGTAGCTGTTTTTTCAGATCAGCCAACTTCTCCACCACAGGGTCAACTCCTTTAGGCTTCTCAGGAGCCTTCTCTATTTTCACACTCTCCTTCCTAGACTCCTCCACATCTTCAGCCAATGCTTCACTGACCTTGCTAAGATATTTTGTGCTAGCTTCTTGGAAAGAATCCACTGCCAACAGTTTCAGATGTCCTTCAACAAACTCCTGCATATCCACCAAGTATTCCACCACTGGCTCCAACTGAGCCAAAAACTTCCTATAGGTGTGGAGGTTATCCACACCTACATAAGACTGCCATTAACTAGCAATCATATTGAGATCTACCATTGAATACTTGGATCCCCACCTGTCTGTAATCTGCAGACAAAACTTTTTCTAATCTTTCCTCCTATAACCCTCCATAGCAGAAACTTCCTTCACCAGTGCTCTGTCACCAATGTAGAAGATGACTTGCTTCACCATGTCCAGTTGAGAAGCACCATCCACATTCCCAGCAGCCTCAAACAGCTCCAGACACAAATTTAAATCCTCCCCCATAAACATAGGGCCCTTCCAGGACTTGATCCTGACAGAAGGCCTAACAGAAACAGGAGGATTAACATCCTAAGCAGCACCAGCAGTGCCACATCCACCACTAGAGAAAGAGGGTCCAGAAGCCATGGTAAATATATTTCAGAAAAACAATATCCAACAAAAGAAGAGAGTCCAAAAGTAACAGAAGTCCAAAAAGCTAACAAATCCTCACCCCCATGTTGGGCACCATAAATGTAGACAATCCTATAGTTCTAGCTATAGGCCTTGACCAAGGGAGTTGAAGTAAAACTGGAGATGAAAACCCCTGTCCCTTTAAGAAATACCAGGTGAGATTTACTTGTTACAGAAAATCAGAGACTGTTGCAATTTCCCTTCAAAACACTTCTTGACTGCTTTACAAGTCATGAAAGTAGCCTAGATAGACTACAGACCAAAGAGAACCTGAAATGCAGAAAAATCCACACCAGAAAAACAAACACTGTGCACTTTTTGCACAGGAAACAGAAATAATACTTGATGCAGGTTGCAAAGCTACACCAGAGAAAACAGTTGCCAAAGTAAAGTTAAATGAAGAACTAACCTTGCAACAAACACAGCCAATTGTGGCCAAAAAACAGTGAAAACTGAGTGAGGAACAAGGATATCACCTCCAGATAGTTGTATGATAAATAAAGTTTCCCCAAACTGTCTTATTCACTATGTACACACAGACCACTATCTAAGAGCCCATGCACACCAACAAATTTGGCATTCTTGACCGCCAAATTGCATAAAACCCCTCTAGAAACGCTTCCCAGCCTTCTAGCACCAAGGCAGGCGGTCTGCCTGACGTCGGGAGGCCCGCCTGAGGTGAGGTGGCCAGACCACCCTGAAGTCAGAAAACCACCAAAAACCACCAAAAATACCCAAACTACTTCGAAAAATCTACTACAACTACTAAAACCTTTAAAACACGTAATTAGGCTATAACAACGTTGAGACATAAAATTTAGAGAAAATTGAGCCCATTCTAACGGTACTAAGCACTTAAACCTAAGAATTAAGGTTAGCCTGAAAAACACAAGAAACAAAATTAAATAGCAATCTTTTAAAATGAAAAATGAGAAATTATCCCCTTAATACTTATAATCTGAAAAATGTCTTCAAGACATAAAATATAGAGAAACCCTGGGGCTATCCAATGGTAGTACCCACATACCCATAGTCCCAAAATTTTCTGAGTAAATCCAGAAAACACCTAATTATTAAACAATTTCATTTAAGGCATATCAAAACAATGCCAAATAAACCAACAAAGGGCTCTGCCAATGTTGGAAGACCACAGAATAAGGCCTTAATAAGAAGAAAATGACTTTTTTTTTCTGGTCAAACATAAATACAAAAAAATTATTTTATAATTAAATAATACTCACATAATTAAAAATAAAAGACCTATAAAGTTTTCCTTCAAAAAGTTTTTCTAACTTCAATTGAAATTACACATTTTTATTCTAAAATTCTGAAAAAATAAATTACAAAAAAAAACCAATTAATCATAAATAGCTGGCTGGCTAGTTTTTGTTTAGGAACTGGGAAGTGGGGATGGAAGGGTAGGTGGTACATATATGGCGTTGGAAGGGTAAATTTGTTATTTTTTGCATAGGGGGGTGGGGGAGCTTATTAATTATAGGATGGGTAGTGGAATGTGGTGGTATGTTGTGGTAGGTATGTAGTTTGTCGGCTGGTCTTCTAGAAGAGTTTGGAAAAGAAGATAGAAGAGAAAGAAGAAGAAGGAGTAGTAGAAGGGGAAGGAATTTAAAAGGAGGATTACAAGAACTGGGCTTAAAGGACTTATAAATTGAAATTATATAGTATTCAAAGATTTGGTAAGTGTCTCTGTTTCTGCTTATTAAAATGCAATTACTATTACTAAAAGGACTCTCTTAATGCAACCTGTAAATTTTTGAGTAATTATAATTCTTAGTAGGCTAGTCAAGACAATTAAGTAATATAAGTAAAAAACAATGGAGTATTTATTTCTTTTAAGAATAATAAAATTTTTGATAATTAGAGTATTGTAAGTGATGGGCTGAAGTGGATTACCCAAGACCCTTTTATAGGCAAGGGGTCCTCTGAAGAGCCACTAAATTGTATATACAAAGTAATAATAAAGTGAAACAAGAAAATAAAAGAAAATAAGTGAAACCTGGATATTGAGAGAAAAATATGAAACAAGTAATTAAACCCATAAGTAAGAAACTAATTTTTCCATCCTTTATTCCCAAACCAGTTAATTAAAATAGTGAGTAACTAAAAAATTTTGTAACATGAGAAACTGTGAGTAATATATCTAAAACATGTATTACAATGAGTTTTAAGTGTTTTTAATTGAACCAATAAGATCATGCCATTTTGATGCAAAAATTTATGTAATCAACTCAATCCTAGTATAAAACAGAAATAAGTAATTTGTTTTAACTATTTCATTAGAGCAATAACTAATTTGAGTGAAAACAAGTAACTAATATAATGAATTAGTAATTTAAAATAAGTATTTTAATATGTTTTATTAAGTAAGTGTTTTAACTTATTAAATAATTTTCTGACACAATTAAAGTTCAAAAAAGCGCCCAATATTTATGGATGATAACATATGAAAAGTTTAATTTAATATATAAATTTAATTAATTTAAGTTTTAATTACATTATAAATTAATTTTACAATTGTAATTATAATATATGTTTATAATTAATTAATTATTAATTTATAAATATTAAATACATAAAAAATGTGCCATGATTTATAGAATATAATATATATTATGTTTTATGTAAGTTTATAAATAATTTATTTAATAATAAAATTAATATGATGCTTATTTTACTTATTTTTAATAAAATATTTATATAATTTTATTATGCAATAAAATATTTTTAAATACATAAAATACTTAAATTTATTCCCCCTTATGGTTCTGATTAAGTATTATAACATTTTACTGGGCTCCTGAGACAGCCTGGCTGAAACTCCCTCACTCTAAAAAAACAATAAAAAAAATTTTAAGATTTTTTCTTTCTATACTTTCTTAACAGAGTAGGAAGGTTAGAAATTTCATTTCCAGGTATCCATGCATCATTTTCAAATGATCTATTTTTATATCTCAATAAATATTCAATACCCTTTTCAGAAGTGATAATTCTATCATTTAGAATTTTATCAATTTCTGCAGTTTCTGTAACCTCCTGAGGATTTTTCTTAGGTATTCACCTTCTTTTGAGAAATAAGTCACTGTTGTAAGTATAAGGTTTTAGCAAGGAAATGGTGAAAACAGGATGTTTTCTATCATATGGAGAATGCCATACAACTTCTACTGCATTATCTCCAACCTTTCTTTTAAAAACAAATGGTCCCTCAAAAGGATCTTTTAATTTGTTGCTGCCCTGCAAATTGAAATGGACAGTAGTTATCAACACTTCATTGCCCTTTTAAAATGTGTACTCTTTATGGAATTTATCCCATCTTTTCTTCTCATATTCAAATGCCTTATCAATACAGCTTTGAGCATGTTTTCTGCATAGCTGTTGCATTTGCATAAAAGATTTTACACCAGGGTTTAGTTCCAACTTTGGTAATTTATTATTGAGAATTTGAGAAGGAGTATTTGGGACATAACCTAGCCAAAGCTCAAAAGGATTTTTCTCAGTGAAAGAGTGAACAGTGCTATTATAAGCAAATTCAAGACCTGGTAATAGAGTAACCCAGTCATGAGTAAATCTGTCATTGTCTTTATATTCTATACCAAAGGCTCAATACCTTCTAATCATATCTTCCAGAGTTTGAATCATTCTTTCATCTAGATTATCAGTTTGGGGATGGTGAGCTGTAGATAATTTCAACTCACAGCCACATATATCTATCAAAGACATCCAAAATTCAGATGTAAATTTTGGTTCTCAGTCAGAGATAATGGCTTTTGGAAATCCAATGATATTAAACATGTATGACCACCATAAGAAAGCTAATTCATTTGTGGATACATCTTTGTTGGTGGGAATAAATTTGCACATTATCGCTACGCAATATAGGGGGTGGACTTTCTAGCAAGTCCCCAACCTGAACTCAGACAGAACTCAGATGGAACTCAGACTGAACTCATACTAAACTCATACTGAACTCTACTTGAAGACCCACAAAAACTGTTCTGCTGTGTGGTGTTCATCCCTGATTGTATGGTTCCTTTTTCAATAGCTCAATGTGTGTTCAATCTGTGGTGAATTTGAGTCCAAGGTTGCGGACTTGCTAACAATTCTGCCCCATGTATTGTGCAGTGTATGGTGAATCTATCCACTATTACCCAACAATAGTTATAACTGTTTTTACCTGCTACAGGAAGCCCAGTGACAAAATCCATGTTAATGATTTTCCAAGGAGCATTAGGTGCTTCAATATGTTTCAATAACTCTTCTTCCATATCAACAATATATATACCATGTATATGGACTGTATCATCTTCTGGCACATAGGAAGGATTAGAATCATTATTTGGTAAAAGCAATATTGACAACATATCCACATTTGAATGAAAATTACCAGCTCTGTGAATAATTTTCATTCTACCCCTATACTCTTGAACAGAAAATTGCCACCTAAAAATATGTCTGTTTTGTTTTTTTAGATTTAAGAGGGATTTCACTGCACTACAGTCAGTAAACAATTCAAATTTCTGGTCATCCATGTAGTAATGATAACAAATTAATACTTCTTAACATTTATAAATTATAATTTGTTTGTGGTGGAGAGCAGCTCTTAGTCCAACAAAACTTGCATCTGTGTAGAGGACAAAAGGTTTATTAAAATCTGGGAGAGCCACGATTGGGGAAGTCATTAAACATTTCTTCGATGTATTAAAAGCTTTTTGTGTTCCCTCATTCCCAATAAAAGCTAAATATTTTCTGGTCAATTTTGTAAGAGGTAAGGCTATGACTTGATATTTTTTGATATATTGTCTATAATAGCCACACATTCCCAAAAAACTTTGGATTTCTTTTACAGAAGTTGGTGCTTTCACATTTTGGTTTGCAGCAACTTTATTTTGGTCCACACAGATCTGTAAGCCTGACACAACATGACCTAGGACTTTCAAGGATTGAAAACCAATTTTACACTTTTTCAAAGATAGTTTCATGTTAATTTCATCTATTTTTTGGAAGACTCTATTTAAGTGGGTGATTTTTTCATCAAAAGTCTTGGAAAAAATTATAATGTCATCAATATATACTATTAGCCATCCTTCAATAATTTCCTGATGAAATGTATTATCCATTACTTTCTGAAAGACTGAAGGGGAATTCTTAGGGTCAAATGGCATCTTCACATACTTATATATTCCCATATGAGTTGCAATAAGCAAGAGATTCTGAGAACTCTTCTCAAAAGGGATTTGATGATAACCTTTATTACCATCTAGGCAACTTATAGACTTTGCACCCTGTAAGGTTGCATGTATAGAGTATATCCTTTGTAAAGGGTAAATATCATCTACTGTGTAAGTATTTAAGGCTCTATAATCTCCACACAATCTAGCCTTAACTTTCTCATAAGAAATCAAGACTGGAGAGATGACACAATATTTTGGGTAACATCTACTTTTTCAATAATATTCATTTTAAATATGGTAGAAATATTATCTTCAATGTCTTTCCTCTTAGTGGGGGAAGCAGGATAAGATGTTTTCTTAAGAGTAGGAGGAATATCACTCAAATTAAATGATAAAGAAATTTTTCATTTCTTCTTTAACAACTCCCAATTCATGAAATCCATGAGCAAAAGCCATAGGAAAAGAAGTAACTAAGGAAATCATAGAATCTTACTGGTCACCAGTTAACTGTTCACCAAATTCAGCATTATTAATTTCAGACAATAAATCTTCCATTTCCTCTTTTGATCTTCCTTTACACTGAATCAATGAATTACAAGATTTTAACAGGTGTGCAGAATAGAGTATTGTAAGTGATGGGATGAAGGGGATTACCCAAGACCCTGTTATAGGCAAAGGGGTCCTCTGAAGCACCACTACATTTTATATACAAAGTAACACAGGGGGAAAAAATGGTGAACCAGACATCTGGTTCAGTTTTTCATTTCAGGGTTAAATCATGGGTTTGATTCAGGGAGTGACCCTGGTTTAGCCCAGTACATGACCTTAGTCATAAATTTTTCCATGTTCCTTTTTTTTTGTCTGTCATTATCATCTCTCTGCTTTTCTACTTCTAAACCCCATATATTCCTCCACCTCCACCACATTGTTTGTGAGAATTTTTTGTTTTACTTGTTACTTGTTTTTTATGTATTTTATTTGGTACCCTCTTCTGGTAGTTTAATTTCCATTTTTTTTCCTAGTAAATGTGTGTTTTTGGTTTTAATTTCACTTGCTACCTTCCCCCTCCACACATCTCATTTTTGTAAGTAATGATACATGCTCACAAGTTTATTCTCATTTCTCTCTTGCACATTTTTTTTCCCCCTCTAATGCCTTTTTCCTCCTCCACTCCTTATCACACATGCACCTCCTTTCTCATAACTCTTTTCTCTCCTCCTCTTCCACAGCACCTTTGTCCCATCCTTTTCCCCATCTGCCTGTTTCCCTCCCCTCCAAATACTCTTGCTTCTATCCCCCTCCTCTCATTTCTATCTCCTCTCCTCCCAATCCTCTTGCTTCCATCCCATTTCCCTTGTGATCCTCTTACTTCTATCCCCTCTCCTCCCCATACTCTCTTTTCAGTCCCCCTCCCCTCCCCATCCTCTCATTTCCTTCCTCCTCCCTTCCCCATCCTCTTGCTTTCATCCCTCTCCCCTCCTCATCCTATTGCTCCCATCTCTCTCCTCCCTAATCCTCTCTCTTCCCTCCTTCTCCTCCTCCCTCCCCAATCCTCTTGCTCTCATCACCCTCCCATCCCAATCATTTTTCTTCCTTTCTCTGCCCATCTTTCCCCATCCTCATGCTTCACTTACCTTCCCCCCTTCTCCTTCCCATATCTTGTTCTTCCTATCCCTAAACTTATTTTTAAACTCACAAACCTCAAAAATAAAAAAAAGTAAGTAAGTGACAACCAAAAAATAAACTAATTTATTGAATTATAACTAAATAAAAAGGTTAAAACTACCCAAAATTAAACTCAATAACTTATCACAACACCTACATCTGAGAAAAAGGAAACTAAGAATAAAAAAATTGAACCAAAAATATATTAACTAATGTAATTGCAAACAAAAAGAAATATTAAATAATATAAACTAATGTTAAGAAAAGAATGTTTAAAACTCAAAATGATTCAGAGATTACTTGCACTATTAGCTAACTCATCAGTACAACAATGAGATGGTCAGTTAACTTAGAGCCAAATAAAAACAATTAACTTCAATAAGATCAAACTGATTAACTTATTGTCAAAAAATAATAGAAGATCACAATTTTAGTAGTATTAATCACTTCCAAGTTCAAAAAATTAATTATCCAGTAGCTATGTATACAGCGAAAATTTCATTAAAAAACAAATAGGTAAGCTAATCTAGGAAGTATCATGGTCCAAAAATAAAAACAATTTTTAATAAGTAACTTGATGTCTAAATTTTCAACTAGTGAAATGAAATCAATATTTTAAATTTTTCCCTGTATTTTATTTTTTGCTTCTCTTTTATCATTTTCCTTGTCTTTTTATTTTCATTTATTTAATTAATTTTTGGAATCAGAAATTTCTTTTCTTATATTCTTTATTTTGATATCTTATATCTTATTTATGAGATTTATAAAATTTATTAGTTAATTGAAATACCTATCTCATAAAAAGCTAGAGGGCTAATTACTTTGATGCTAATTTTACTCACATATTGCTAAAGTGGCATGGGCTGTTAACTGAGATATTTTGGTGCCTTTCTCATAGAAAAGTAAAAAATAAACTAGACTAACACCAAAAAATCACAAGATAAAATTCAAATACATTCAAAATTATTTAAAGTAAAATTTATAATGATTGATTTTTTCAAATTTAAACAAAAAAAATTTTCAATAGATATCATAAACAAATTAAATCATTAATTATTGTGAATGTTGCCAAAAATTGATAAAAATGTAGTGCAGTGAAAAAAATACTTAATTTAATTATCCTTTTTGATCTAAATTTGCATCTAATGAAATGTATTTTTCCTCTAAAGTTGTAAAAAAACAAATTGTGTTGATTAGTTCAAGTACTGGAAAGGATTATAAAAATGTTGAATCTTATATTTCTTGATGGAAGAAGAAAAATAATCTTCAAGATATATTATTTAAAGATTTATATCAGGAAAGAATGCATGAAATTCACCTTTCAAGAAAGTTTTCTTTACTCAGATTTTGAGAAAGAAAGACTCTTTACACAAGGGCTGGGTTTTAATAACTATAATATATTGCACTATTGAATATGATGAGTACAATACACTTCCAAAAAATATTTTTTTTGTCATGGCAATGTGCAATATGGGGGGCAGACTTGTTAGCAATCCTGAAACCTTGGACTCAAATTCACCACAGATTGAAAAAACATTGAGCTATTGACAAAGGAACCATACAATCAGGGATGAACACCACTCAGCAGAAAAGCTTTAGGTGGGTCTTCAAGTAGAGTTCAGTATGAGTATAGTATGAGTTCAGTCTGAGTTCCATCTGAGTTCTGTCTGAGTTCAGATTAGGGACTTGCTAGCAAGTCCACCCCCTGTATTGCATAGTGTGGGGTATAATAATGGTACAAAAATTATACAACTTTTGTGTTATTGATGTTCCATATGGCAAAAGAAATGAGTCATAGTGATACTCCACACAATATTTCAGAAGACTTTCTAGAAACTTTACAAAATTGAACCCTTCTCACAAAAAATTGAACAAAAGTTTAGTCAGTGATGATGAAAATGAAGATGAAGGGTGAAGCTTTAATGAAATTGGTCTGAAAAAAACCAAACCTCATTTGAAGCTTAGTTGGTGAAAATCCTTTTTATGTGATTATTTAGCATCAATAAGTGCTTATAAAATTCTTAGTAACATCTTGCTTACCCTGAGTCAAAAATTAGTCCCTTTTTGGTGACCACTCAGGTGATAAGAACAGAGGACATTCTTCTGGGGTTCTAACTGTGACTAGGACTGGGACTGATAAACTTACTGTCAAAATAATTCCAGTGAAAATTAAAATAGAAAATATATCAGGTTATTTAACAATTTTCTCATGCAGTGAATTACACTATGGAAATTAAGGTGGTGTTCCCAATTCAAATTTCACCCTGATATTTGCAATTTGTTCCATTCAAAACTGAAAACACCAGACAAAAAAAATCACACAATTTTGAATTCCATTTACTTTGAAAAAACTTTAATGAATACAATCTTTGTATTCCACTTCAACCTATTGATGGTCCATTGATCTTATGACTCTGCCCAATGAAATTATCAATCATTTTACAAGTTTTTTGAATTATTTTTTTAGGATCCTTTTGATATTCAACATGAAGAATATTATTTTTGGGCCAAGACCCAAAGGCTTTAAGAATTGTATAAGGTGGTTAAGGGAAAAATTTATGCTTCACTCTGCTGATTGAATTAATCTGGTAAAGTTGTGAAATGAAAAATCAAATTAATCTTATTAGCTTAGGAAAAATAAATTTTTTTTTCTTAATTCTTGTAAGAGATAAAAACTAATAAGGGTGTGTATAATCACTCTTTAATGACCATCTCTCATAGTGTAAGGACTTGGGTGATATACTGCTGAAATTTTCACCAATTCCTTAGAGCTACAGTTAGATTCCTCTTTAGGTTTATTTTTTGAAAAATTTTACCTTGATTCATTGCTTCCACCATGTATTAAAAAACAAGAAGAAAGGCACTTTCTATATCTAATTTCATCACAATTGGTTCAGAAATATTAACTTTAACAAGAAAAAAGACACACTGACACATGTTATTTATTTTAAGCTGCTGTTAGTGTAAGTAAGTAAAACCATAATCCATAGACAATTTAAATAAAACTAAGGAAGGAAATGAAGAGAAATATGTATGAGAAGTAGGGGATTCAAGCTAAAAAAGATGTTTGAAAGTTTTGGATTATTCAAAATAACATGGTCTGTTTGCTGTGGCTTTCACAGTTTTAAATGGAATAGAGTTCTAAAATCAGGGTAGTTCTTGAATTGGGAATTCACCTGAATTCTTTTAGTTTCATATGCTTATTCTTCTGATATACTACCTCTAAGATGAACCATTTTCCCTCCTTCTATACCTTATAATAATTATAGGTGCATGCTTTTGTATGATTCTCTATTATTTGAAATCAGTCACTTCTCAGTCACCACTCTTTCCATTATTGGTAACCATCAGTCACTTATTAGTAAACATTAAAATACTTCTCAGTAAAATTCCAGTTATTTTTCAGTAAACAGTCAGTTACTTCCCAGTAACCAGTCTGTCACCTCTCAGTAACCAGTCAGTCACCTCTTAGTAATCAATTTGTTACTTCTCAGTAAACTTTCAGTTACTTCTCAGTAACAAGTCAGTGACTTATTAGTAGCCAGTATATCACCTTTCAGTACCCAGTCAGTCACTTCTTAGTAACTAGTCAGTCACCTCTCAGTATCCAGTAAATCACTTATCAGTAATCAGACTGTTACTTCTCAGTAACCTTTCAGTCACTTCTCAGTAACAAGTTATTCACTTCTCAGTAACCAGTCAGTCACTTCTCAGTAGCCAGTCAGTCACTTCTCAGTAGCCAGTCAGTCACTTATCAGTAACCATGCAGTCAACTGTTAGCTATCAGTTTGTTATTTCTCAGTTAGCTTTCTTTCACTTCTCAGTAATCAGTCAGCCCCTTCTCAGTAACAAGTCAATCCCTTCTCAGTAATAAGTCAGTGACTTTTTCTTCAGTGCTTATACATAACAAAATAACTGTCTAGTCGATTTCAATTCACCATTCAGTCATTTCCCAGGTTTTTCTCATTCACTTTTAATTAAATTCACAGTCATTTATCAGTAAGTGCTTAGTGTATTATTTAATAGAATATTACTCTATTTTCTCAGTATTATTATACCACATTCACCACAAAATATTAGGGGGCTTTTCAGAAATTCTGAAACTGAGCTCAATAAGACTAGTTCAATTTTATTTTAGACTCAGTATAAAGCTCCAACCTGATTTGTGGTCATGTCATACTCACTTTTATTTTAGTTTCATTTATGCTATATTTTTAGAATAAATAGCAAGTATTTATGTAGGTCAACAAGTCAATACTTTTTTTAAAATTTGTGCATTTTATGATTTCTCAATTATCCTAGCTTTCTCTTTATTTATATTTCCTCTATTTGATTTGATTTATTTTAGTTTAAATTATATAATTCAATGTATTTTCTGAAAGATATGTATATTTATTTTTTTGCTTGAAAATTGAACAGAAAAAGCTAAATGAAATTAAATTCTCAATGCAGTAACTATATGATATTTTATTCAATTAACAAAAAACAATTAATTAAATTGAATTATTCAGCCAAATATAAACCCTTTTTAAGCTTACTATATTATTGAATGGACATAAAATATAAGAGTTATTCTACTTATGTTACTATACCTTGTTATGGTTTACCTCACTCAAATATATTCTGTCTCAATTGAAACAAATGATTAACAAAAAACTCATTTCAATCATTAATTTTAAAACTGTGAATAAGATTATAGTTTAAGTTGAAATGCAGAGTGTACCTGATAATGAAAAATCTATTACACACTTTATTTATATATACAGAATAGGATCTTTCAATTTTAAATGATTAAAATTTCTGTATATAGAATCTACTGTATTATTTTAAATCTTAGGCCATATTCTATATCAATATTCACATTTGATATTTTTATAGTTACTATACCTTCTAAATATCTATAAATATTTATTACTTTGTAATTAAATACTTTTGTTGTCTGTGCTACTGTTGTGACTAAATTATAAAAAAACTAGCTCTAATTACCTGTTTATTGCCCAAATCCTTAAGCACTCCTTGACTCCCAGACACCTACTAGAAGGTTCTCATCCTTGACTGAATTATGGTAGCTCAAATGGTAGGAGGCACCTGCTAGAAAATTCCAATTAGTATTTCTGGTTGTGAGTAGCTCATTCAATGTTTGAAGAATGGTGACTTCCCACTAGATAAATTAATTAACATTCATTTCCACAAAAATATTTTAGTTTGTGGAGAATGTCTCACATTCAACTTTTTAAGATTAAAAACCAATTATGAACTTTTTATTTGGTCCCAAGAGGCTTAATATTTTAATTTAAATATAAATATAAAACTTATTTTAAGAAGTGTTGTAACAAATTTTAAAATGCATCAATGAAAATGCAAGATTTTATTAAACTTGATGTATTCATTTTATATGTATTATTATTGAGAGTAAATATTTAATCTCTCATTGATTGTGATGATTTAAATTTTAACATTTTTGAGTTACAGATAATATGAGAGAATTCGAAGAAACTCTATGAACAACTAAAATTACATTTTCTGTACAGGATAGTTGAAAAGACAACAAGCTTTTGCCTCCCATTTTTTCAATTTTAGGTTTTCCTCACATTAGTTAATTATATTATTTATGTAGAATTCTAATTCATAATTCTTTTTTTAGCTTTAAATGGATTAGAATTCTGGAGTGTCTCTTTAAACACAATAGAGTACCATTTGAAAATAAATAAAACAAATAAAAAATTATTTAATTAGTTTAATCTCAAACTATTTATGATACAGATATTTATGCTTATTCAATGAGGAACTCTTGATGAGCTATATTTTCCCAAAGTAATACAATAAAATTTATTCAATTTTTTTAAATTTTAACATGATTAGATGCTATATCTTATCGTTGAATTAATTATTTTTCAAAACAGCCAATCATTATATAATCTTATTTTAAATAATTTTGAGTGCCTTTCTTATTTATTTTGAGATTTTTAGGTCCTAGGTTAGTTCATTTTTTACTTTTCTAGGAGAAATGCACCAAAAAAGTCATCGGTTAAGAGTCTACACCACTTCCAATAACATGTAAAATAAATCAGCATCTAATTAATTAGTCTTCTAACTATTTTATGAGATGAGTGTGTAAATTGATTTACAAATAAGTTTCATAAATCACATAAATAAGACATAAGAAATCAAAATAAAGAGTATAAGGAAAGATAATTATGATTCCAAAAATAAATGATAATAAAAAGAGAAGCAAAAAAATAAAATACAGGGAAAAAATTAAAATGTTGATTTCATTTCACTAGTTTAAAATTTAGACATCAAGTTACTTATTTTAAATTTTTTTTATTTTTGGACCATGATACTTCCTAGATTAGCTTACCTATTTGTTTTTTAATGAAATTTTCGCTGTATAAATAGCTACTGGATAATTAATTTTTTGAACTTGGAAGTGATTAATACTACTAAAATTTTGATTTTCCATTATTTTTTAACAATAAGTTAATCAGTTTGATCTTATTGAAGTTAATTGTTTTTACTTGGCTCTAGGTTAACTGACCATCTCATTGTTGTACTGATGAGTTAGCTAATAGTGCAAGTAATCTCTGAATCATTTTGAGTTTTAAACATTCTTTTCTTAACATTAGTTTATATTATTTAATATTTCTTTTTGTTTGCAATTACATTAGTTAATATATTTTTGGTTAAATTTTTTTATTCATAGTTTCCTTTTTCTCAGATGTAGGTGTTGTGATAAGTTATTGAGTTTAATTTTGGGTAGTTTTAACCTTTTTATTTAGTTATAATTCAATAAATTAGTTTTTTTTTTGGTTGTCACTTACTTACTTTTTTTTATTTTTGAGGTTTGTGAGTTGAAAAATAAGTTTAGGGATAGGAAGAAAAAGATATGGGAAGGAGAAGGGGGAAGGTAAGTGAAGCATGAGGATGGGGGAAGATGGGCAGAGAAAGAAAGAAAAATGATTGGGATGGGAGGGTGATGAGAGCAAGAGGATTGGGGAGGGAGGAGGAGAAGGAGGGAAGAGAGAGGATTAGGGAGGAGAGAGATGGGAGCAATAGGATGGGGAGGGGAGAGGGATGAAAGCAAGAGGATGGGGAAGGGAGGAGGAAGGAAATGAGAGGATGGGGAGGGGAGGGGGACTGAAAAGATAGTATGGGGAGGAGAGGGGATAGAAGTAAGAGGATTGCGAGGGAAATGGGATGGAAGCAAGAGGATTGCGAGGGAAATGGGATGGAAGCAAGAGGATTGGGAGGAGAGGAGATAGAAATGAGAGGAGGGGGATAGAAGCGAGAGGATTTGGAGGGGAGGGAAACAGGAAAATGGGGGAAAGGATGGGAGAAAGGCTCTGTGGAAGAGGAGGAGAGAAAAGAGATATGAGAAAGGAGGTGCATGTGTGATAAGGAGTGAAGGAGGAAAAACGCATGAGAGGGGCAAGAAAAATTTGCAAGAGAGAAATGAGAATAAATTTGCAAGCATGTATCATTGCTTACAAAAATGGGATGTGTGGAGGGGGAAGGTAGCAAGTGAAAGTAAAACCAAAAACACACATTTACTAAGAAAAAAAATGAAAATTAAACTATCAGAAGTGGGTACCAAATAAAATACATAAAAAACGAGTAACAAGTACAACAAGGAAGTTCTCACAAACAATGAGGTGGAGGTGGAGGAATATACGGGGTTTAGAAGTAGAAAGGCAGAGAGATGATAACTACAGACAAATAAAAAAAAGGGAACATGGAAAAAGTCATGACTAAAGTCATTTACTGGGCTCAACTAGGGTCATTCTATGGTATTGCCCTGAAAGTCACCTTGGTATGGAATAAGGTTACAAAACTGAACTAGGCATCTGGTTCACCATTTTCCCCCGTGTAATAATAAATTGAAACAAGAAAATAAAAGAAAATAAGTGAAACCTGGATATTGATAGAAAAATATGAAATAAGTAATTAAACCTATAAGTAAGAAACTAATTTTCCCATCCTCTATTCTCAAACCAGTTAATTAAATAAGTGCATAACTAAACAAGTTTTTAACATGGGAAATTGTGAATAATATATCTAAAACATGTATTACAATGAGTTTTTAGTGTTTTTAATTGACCCAATAAGATCATACCATTTTGATGCAAAGATTTATTTAATCAATTCAATCCTAGTATAAAACAGAAATAAGTAATTTGTTTTAACTATTTCATTAACGCAATAACTAATTTGAGTGAAAACAAGTAACTAATTTAATTAATTACTAATTTAAAATAAGTATTTTAATATGTTTTATTAAGTGTTTTAACTTATTTAATAATATTTCTCACACAATTTAGAGTCAAAAATGTGACCAATATTTATGACTGATAACATATGAAAAGTTTAATTTAATATATAAATTTTATATCTTTCTTTTTAATTACATTATAAGTTAATTTTACGATTGTAATTATAATATACGTTTATAATTAACTAATTATTTATTAATGAATATTAAATACATAAAAAATGCAACATGATTTATAGAATATAATATATATTATGTTTTATGTAAGTTTATAAATAATTTATTTATTAAAAAAACTAATATAATACTTATTTCACTTATTTTTAATAAAATATATATATAATTTTATTATGCAATAAAATATTTTTAAATACATAAAATACATAAATTTATTACCTCTTATGGTCCAATAAAGTATTATAACATTTTACTGGGCTCCTGAGACAGCCTGGCTGACATAGTTAGCCAGCCAGCCAGCCAGAAAAGCTGGTTGGCTGCTCAATTAAAAGTGGATGGGTGGTTGTAATGGGTTTTACAGGCATGAAGATTCCTGCCTGTATGTTTATTTAAGTTAGGGGGATGGGAGTCATTAAAGAGGGGGTTGGTGGTGGTAATGGGTTGGCCAGGCAGGCATCTTCCTGCCTAGCTGTTTGTTTAAGTGAGGGGGCTGGGGGGTACTTTTTAGAAAAAAATCTATAACAATCATTTGCTAACAAATAGATTTGTTAATGAATAAATTAGTTAACAAAAAATTTCTAACCATCATTTGCTAACTTATTAACTTTTTAACAAATCAATAAGCTATTGAAAAATTTATTCATGATTGTTCAGTAACTCATCAATTTGTTAAAAAATCAATAATTTAGTGAAAAATTGTAAGAAACTGTTTGTTAACAAATTGGTTAGTTAATGAATGATTGTGAACAATGGTTTATTAATTAACCTTAACTGGGGGGTGGGAGAGAAGAGAGGGACAGATAAGGGGGTTAGGGAGTGTTAAGAATGCCAAGGAGAGTGGAATGGGGGTGTTGAGAGAACCAAGAGGGGGGAAAGGGGGGTGTTAAAGAGGCAAAGGAAGAGGGGGAAAGGGTATTGAGTATTCCAAGGAGGTGGAAATGGGGGAATTGGGGATGCCAATAAAGGGGAAAGAGGGTCATTGAGCAGGCCAATAAGGGGTAAAAGGGGAATGACCATTCCAAGGTGGGAAAAAGGGGTGATATGACCAATTTATGAAGAGAAAAAAGAAAGAAAAGAGGGACAGAAAATAAGGTTAATTTTACCTCGCAAATCAAAAAAAACCACTTAAAAAAAATTGAATACAATAATGAAAAAATGAAATAAGAAAAAAAATCAGAAAAATAAATAAATAATAATTAGAAAAAATAAAAGGAAAAAGGAAAAAAATTACTTATTGGAGAGATGAGTTGAGAAAAAAAATGGATTCAAAATATTTGAGGGATGCAAGAGGAGAGGCAGAGACAGATATGAGTGGTGAAAAAAAAAATGAATGACTGAAGAACTATGTTATTGCAGAATATATGCAATTTCATGTTGAGTTGTTGAAGGAAAACAAAGAGAGTTGAAAAAAAAGACTTTAACAGAAAATTCAAAAACAAAGTTAAAATTCAAAAAAATAGCCATTCCAATTGAATAAAATACTCAATTTGATCATTTGGAGAGTACTAAAAAAAATTAAAAGGGTTTTGTTGAGAAATGTTGGAGTGTTATTGGCATAATGATGGAGCCTATCCCACTGGAAAGTAATTTATGTGAATCATTGGTGTGGGAGAGATTGTGTGGGTTCAGGATCCTCTTCTTTATAAAGATCATACCACTGATCCTTTAAATCATCTAGGATATTATGGAGTATTATGCAAGTCATTATCCAATGATTTGCTGTTTTTATGTCCAATTTTTTTTGAAATTGGATTCTAAGCTCCTGGAGACTAGAAACTCTTCCTTTTAAAATCCCAATAGCGTTTTCAATTTGTACTCTTTATTGTGCAAGGTTATAATTAAAGGTTATTTTTGGTTCATTTTCTTAAGTTCCACCTCAAAAAGTAGTTATAGTTTACTTTCCACTTGCATATGCTGATTCTGAAAGGAGTTAATTGGATTTGTCAAAGTATGAGTCAGGATTTTGAGAAATCCTCATTCTTTGGAACATGGAAGAGTCATGACATGAGCCAGGGAAGCCACTATGAAAACCAATAAATTTCTATTGAAACCACACAAAAGATGAATGGAAATAGAGTATCTAGATAGAAGATTAAAATTTGGTTATTAATCATAAGAAATTGGAGAATAACATGATAAACCATTTTTTTCCAATCAAAATAATGATTTCCATCATAAACAGGCTTGTGAATCAACAGTATAGTTGTACCATCAACAAAAAACACAGACAGAGAAACCTTCAGCTTGCATTAATTGTGATGATTCAAGTTGCTGCTGTGGATTTGACCAAGAAAATGTTTGAGAGCTGAGGGAAAGGATGGAAATCATACAGCACGTTGTGTATAATAACACAGTACCATATCCTATGGTAAAGAGATCATTCAAAAAAAATTTAGTAGCACCATTTCCACTTTATCCAAAGTTAAACAGTGCAAAAGAAAATTTAATTGTGGTATCCAGCTGTTTATTAAAATAATTTAGTAAGAAAGATAGTGTGATCCGAGATGAGTTGATAAAGTTTGATGAAGGAATTTTTAGAATTTTAAAGGGGTATTTTGAGAATTTATTTGAGACTGTATCTGGGATCATGAAAATTATTTGGGGCACTTTGGTTGATGTAGTGCATTTTGGAAAGAATAGGCATATAAGCAAAAGTGTCCTCCAAATTGGAGTCAGAATGAGAGTCAGCAATTAAAGATATATCAAGGAGACTCATATTTGAAGCAATTCACTGCCTAGTTGAGAGGTGATTCATTGTTGTTGGTTGAAGCTGTAGGTGATGAATGAAGTGGAAATTTGCCACCAAAATGAGCAGGGGGCATGTAGATAGAAAATAATCTTAAGTTTTCACACCACACAATATGGGGGCAGACTTGCTAGCAAGTCCGCAACCTTGGACCCAAACTCATCACAGATTGAACACACATTGAGCTATTGATAAAGGAACCATACAATCAGGGATGAACACCACTCAAAAGAATAGTTTTAGGTGGGTGTTCAAGTAGAGCTCATTATGGGTTCAGTATGAGTTCAGTCTGAGTTCCATCTGAGTTCAGGTTGAGGACTTGCTAGCAAATCCACCCCCTATATTTTGTAGTGTCACCACCAAGATTAAGTGGCCTAGAGTGAGGAGTGATGCAAGGATTGAATTCCCAACTATATGTCATGTTACTTTCTTACAAATCAATCATATATTTAATGAGTTTGGGATCAGGAGTTAGGAATGGAAATTGGGTCATAGGAGTCAGGATAACACATTATTGTGTACTCTTTATCCACTAGCCCAAGAGCTAGTGAATAGTAATCTTCATAAATTAATAATATCTGATCTGGGAGAAACAATTCCTGATCCCTAATTTTGTATCCCTTAACATTGATACCCCCTAATACTTCTATAAATTAAAATATTAGATAAATAGTTCTTTAATTTTATAAATAAATACAATTTATTATTTTCTTAAATTATTTAATTATTTTACACTTAATTATTTTACTTCTTTGAGTAATTTATCTTATTCTGTTAAAATTATTCTCTATTCATCAGCTTAAAGTCATTTTTTTGATTATCTTAATTGAGTTATAATGGGATGAAAATTATGGCAAAGTTGTAGATCTAAGCTCACTGGATTTACTGGAGCTCAGACCTTTCTTGGATTCAGCTAGAGGGTGGGCCAGGGAGATCAAGAGAGGGTTTTAGGTTTTCTCTGAGACTTTAAGGGTTATATTAAATTTAATAAATAATTTATTTATTAAAGTTTTGATTTTTTAATATTTCTATTAAATCTTATTTATATTTATTTAAATTAAATATTTTTTTCAAGTCTTAGCTTATCTCTCACAATTAATTTTTTAAACTTTGTTTTATTTCATTTATTAATTCATATTGCACCTTAATTTTATTATTAGTTATATCAATGAATTATGCTTCCTTCAATAAATTCATGTTTTACTTACTATCACCACACAATATGGGGGGAAGACTTGCTAGCAAGTCTGAAATCTTGGACCAAACTCACCACAGACTTAATTTATTGACTTTTTGGTGTTTTTGGTCATTTTAGGGTTTTCACTTTTTTTGCCCTTTTTCTTTGCTAAATTTCTTTGGAATCATTTAGAACTAATTAAGATACATTATATGAGAAATTTCCACATGTTTTTAGGTACTTCCACTATGCAATATAGGGGGTGGACTTGCTAGCAAGTCCTCAACATGATCTCAGATGGAACTCAGATGGAACTCAGACTGAACTCATACTGAACCCATACTGAACTCTACTTGAACACCCACCCAAAACTGTACTGTTGAGTGGTGGTCATCCTGGATTGTATGGTTCCTTTGTCAATAGCTCAATGTGTGTTCAATCTGTGGTGAGTTTGGGTCCAAGGTTGCAGACTTGCTGGCAAGTCCACCCCCCATATTGTGTGGTGTTTTGATCTTTTTATTTGTTAAAACCATTCAGAAACCTTTTCAGAGCCTTTGCAAGTGAATTTTATGGGTTTTTGGGCAATTATTGGTCTTTTTTTCACTAAATTAATTCACAATCCTTTGAAACCTTGGGAAACTATTTGAAAACTTTTTAAAAGCATTTTAAAGGGTTTTTTTTTGACTTTTTTGTACACTTTTTGGAACTTTTCTGGAAACCTTTATGCATTTTTTTGGTGCCCTTTAGCATAAGTTTAGGGGACATTTAGGGCACTTTTCTTTTGGAAACTTCTGGGAAGTTTTTAGGTCACTTTTGGGACACTTTAAAGGAAAATTTTGGGACACTTTTTTGGAACTTTTGGGAAATTTTTGGGACACTCTTTGGGACTATTTCTTTCAGGTAGTTTGAGGAGAGTTTTTTAGGTAAGTTTTATCCAATTTTTATTATTTTTTCCAATTAGATTTAGTTTTTTCTTTTTTTTAGAAAAAAATGAATGAGAATATAGATTTATTTCTCCTTTCAAATTAATAGAAAGTTGATGAATAGGATTGATAAGGTAAGAATAAAATGTAATTTAAAAAATAAAACATTAGGTAGAAGAAAAAGTATGGTGTGTAATATAGGTTGTCAATTTTTATTTTTTTTCATGAATTAAAATTTTACAATTTGTATATAATACTCTACTTACTCAAATTAATGAGCCATCAGGCCAGGTGTGGTATGACGTTAATCATGGGGACATTTGATTTCCTCATGAGTTTCATGTATACAAATGTGTTTGGTTTCATTGAATATGGTCATAGACAATTTCCACTTACATTTTTACTTGAATTTTCATTAATTTATGTTTTTTATTTTTCTTATATATCTTTTTTACATGTTAATTTATGCAATGAACTTAAAATTTGGCAATCTAGCCCCCTACTTCAATAAAACACAGGGGAGGGTATTGCCATTATTTTTTGACAAAATTATTTTTTACATAGAAAAAAAATGGTGATCCTCACCCCCTGCTATGGTAAATAGCAGGAAAGGGAATTGCAAAAAAAAATTGTTTTTTGACTTAGAAAGAATTTGGTGATCTGCACCCCAAAATGTAATAAAGTGCAGATTAAGTTATTGCCAAAGTAAACTTGCATACTGTGTTTCCATAAATACTCTTGTTCTACCTAGATACATTCTCTCTAAAAACCAAAGTATATTTCAAGTTTTGGTTTATCAAGAATATTCTAAATGAGTATCTCATCTAGTATTGAAGAGTATTTCAAAAAGGGCTATCAGCTCACATATCAATACAGTAAACCTTGCACACAGCTCAAAAAATCTAATCACTATTGTGTTAAAAATACAGTAGCTCAAGCAAAATTTGAATCATGTCAAAGCTGCCATTGGCATCATCTAAAATGTGATGTTCTTGAACTTAATCCTGAAACAAAATCTCAATTCACAAACTTGAACTTTTTGACTTACCAGCATAAAAGAGAGATTTTGTAAGAGTAATTGAATGTATTTCATTATTAGAATAGATAAATAAGACAAAGATATTTCCAAATGAAATATATTAGGTAACAGAAGATAATTGAAAAAAACAGATCTCAAACTAGAAAAGATATTGTTTCTGATGAAGAGGTAGAATCATATGAAACTTATTCCTCAAGTGGAAAATCCAGTGAGTTTAGAGAAATACTTTACAAATATGAAATTTAGACTCAATAAAACACTAAACCATATAGCTAGAAAGAAAAAAAGGGAAATTCATGCTTCAAGTAGTAGATTATATAAAAAAAGAAAAAGAAAGGAATCTGTAGATGATGATAGTAATTGGGAACAAATAAAAAAAATGATATTTCAAACACAAGTGAAAAATTCATAAATTTAATTGATAGAAAGATAGAAATTATAATTGAGGTATTAGGATCTAGATTATTAGATATCACACCAGAAAAACACATGGGAGCCTTATAGCAGGTGCCAATCCTTATCAATTATTTAACTCAAATTCAGCTCAGCTGTAATTTTTATGGAACAACTGTGCACTGAAAAATGAGCACACTAGCTTGCACAACATCAAATCAAATTGACTCTTAAATGAAAACTGAATATAAGGATAGACACCTGCTAGTATGTGCCACTTAATTTTTTGCACTGTCAGTAGTTTAGTTAGGCAAAAAATTTTAAAGAGTTTAAAAATTTAAGGAAGATATACAAGAATTGTTGGAAGAATTTCATGTTGATATTAAAGAATAAATTCATAATCAAATGTATTAATATTTATTTAAATTTAAACAAGCAATAAAATAAATTCTTTAATATTAGCATTTGAATTATTTTGTCAGGCTGAGGTCAAGTACAAAGATGTGAACTAGATTTAATGGTCAGTGTCTAGAAGATTTTAATGTTTCTATATGAATGCTGTAGTACAAATACAATTATTATTAAAATATAATTCAATATAAAGGTCTCAGTAATCTTAATCTCACTAATTTATATATGGCTTATCATCTTATACTTGGTAGAAAAATAGATTTAATAAATTCAGATAATATTCAAAGACTTTAAAGGTACTATTGATATGTATTGTATTTATATTGACTATATGTTTAATTTTAATGATAAAGAATGTAGAAAACAAGACCAAAAACTCCCTCCTTTTATACATAATAACTTCCCCAGTGAACCCCTTGATTTACCAGCTCTCTACACAATTAATGAAGCCTTATTCCAGCTAATAGACATGCCCAAAAACATACAGAGTGAGCAATAACATAATTAGAATGATAACACCTGCTAAAATCCTGTAGTAATAAGGATAATCCATCAAAATTAAAGAATAAGCAAAAAAGAGAGTATATGCATGTTATACATTAAGATAAAAGACTAAAAAGGGAAAATTAAGACTAATAATTACTCAATAATAAGGGCAATTAACAGTAGAAATTTTGGGGCTAATCCTGACATTATACTGCATGAAATCCCCATTCAAAAATACCCAATATTGACTGAGAAACCAGAAAAAGGGTGTGAGATGTGGGGTAACTACATGCAGTCCTTGGCAGGCACTTGCACAGGTAAATCTTTGACTAATTTAGGCAAATTTGAGTGTGGTAGTGAATTAAAGTTCCAAGATTGAGTTTATTAATGAAATTAGTGCATATATAGAGGGTCAATGCATTTGTAATTAAACTAGGACACTAAATAAGCGCCTGTCACCTATTTTAGCGTGTTTCCTCACAGTGGGTGTAGAATGTGGGGTAATTATAGTGTGAAAAAGCTAACTTTACTAAAAATGAAGCTATTCACACGGGAAAAATGCAGGCAGTATGTGGCCAGTACACAGAAGCCATTTTTGGCATAAATAACACCAAATTTGAAAAGTGTTACTTTTATGCATTTGAGTAGCCAAATCAATAGTCCTAATTAAGACAAAGTGATCTGTCAAAGCGCATTTTTAATATTACTAAATTTATAGCGCATATAATCAACTTTTAAGTGATTTAAAGCGCATTTCTTATTTTTTACATAAAAAAATGAAAAAAACAGCTTTAAGTCTACTTAAAAATTGTGTAGCCTTATATTTAAGGTTCTTAAGATTACTCTAACATATTAAAACTTAATATTAAGTACATAGTCTTATAAAAGGTGGATATATGCGTGTATATAAGGTTTTATAATGGCATATTTCATATATTATCATAAATTTACTTATGTATACTATTTGTGTACTATAATTTATTGCTCCCATGTGTAGTCCATGTGTTTAACATAACTTATAAGTACTTTTTACTCAGTCCTGGAGATATCCAGGCTGACACTTGCTCACCCAAAAAAAAACAATAAAAAAATGATAAGTTATACACTTTTCTTATTTATTTTTATTTTTATGTTATTTTTTAGGTATTCAGAAAATTCTGTAGCATTAAAGATTAATTCTTTAAAGAAATAAAACATAATAAAATATTATGAGTACTGGTTCTTAACCCCTCAGCTGGTTGAACAGAAATTTATTTCTGTTTAAATTTTTTAAGAAGGGAGGATAGATTTTAAATTTCTTTCTCAGGTATCCATTTATCAAATTCATTTGATTTCCCCTTAAATCTTAACAAATACTTAGTTCCTTTTTCTTTAGTAAGGATTCTTTTCTTGAGTATTTTTTCAATCTCTGCTTTTCCATAATTTCTTCAGGTTTATTTTTAGGCCTTCCCTTGCTCTTTGGAAATAATTCAGGTTCATTTGCATGGTAAGATTTTAATAATGAGATAGGGAAAACCAGATGTTTCCTATCATATGGGGCATATAATATGACTTCCACAGCATTATTACCAACCAATTCACTTAATACAAAAGGTCCTATGAAGGGGTCCTTTAATTTAACATTATGTTGTAAGTTAAAATGTAGTGTTGAAATTAGGACTTCATCTCCTTTTTTGAATTAAAATTCTTTATGAGATTTATCCCACCTTTTCTTTTCATATTCAAATGCTTTTTGGATGCATTCTTCTGCATGCTTTCTACACATTTGTTGCATATGAATAAAGGATTTAGTACTAAGGTGTATATCTAGCCTTGGTTATTTATTAAAATGATTTACTGGGGTATTTGGTATGTATCCCAGCCAGTGTTCAAATGGTTTTTTCTCTGTTACAGAATGAGTTGTGCTATTATAAGCAAATTCAAGGCCAGAAATTAATGTTACCCAGTCATGTGTGAATTTCTCATTGTCTTTGTATTCCAATCCAAAGGTACAATATCTTCTGATCATGTCTTCAAGAGTTTGTATCATTCTTTCAGGTAGCCCATTGTTTTGTGGGTGGTGTGCTGTAGACAATTTCAATTGAAAACCTGATACTTCCATCAAAGATGTCCAGAACTCTGAAGTAAATTTAGGGTCTCTATCAGAAACTATGGCTTTGTAACACCCAAAAGTATTCATCATTTGAGTCCACCGTATTAATGCCAAGTCTTTTTCAGATACCTCTTTATGGGTAGGGATAAATTTACACATTTTTGTTAATCTATCCACAATTACCCAGTAAGAGTTGAAACTTTCTTTTCCTGCTAATGGAAAGCCAGTGACAAAATCCATGTTTATAATTTCCCATGGAGCTTTTGGCTGCTCTATTTGTTGTAACCACCCAGCTCTCTTCCCAGTTAATCTTTTAGATTTCTGACAAGAGTCACATGTTTTGATTTATTTTTGTACATCTTCTTTCATGTTTATCCACCAGGCTGTATTTTTAACTCTGGTTAATGTTTTGTTAAAATGAAAATGACCAGCTAAGATGTCATCATGACAAGTACTCAAAATTAACTCTTTCATAGAAGGTGGTATAACTATTACATTACTTAGTATTTTCCTGTAATATATATATCCATCTTCAATTGACAGTTTAACTTTTTCCAACGCATTTTTATACTTTGGAGGCAGGGTTTTAATTAATGCACTCATAGAGGCATTTGTTGGATCATTTATAATGATAGATAATTTAGAAAAATCTTTATCAGGTGAATAATTTTCTATTATAGTTTGCATAAACTCTTCCTCTAAGTCCACTATATAAATCCCAAATATATGTATAACCTCATTTTCTGGTACATAAGCTGGGTTTTCAGTATCATTTGGCAAAAGGCTTCTGGATAATAAATCCACATTAGAATGCAACGTTCCTGCTGTGTGAGTTATTGTCATTCTTCCTCTGTACTCTTTTACAGCTATTTGCCATCTAAACATGTGCCTATTAGGTGTTTTCATGTTTAGTAATGATTTTACTGCACTGCAATCTGTTATTAATTCAAACTTCTGGTCCTCCAATTAGTAATGAAGTTTCTCTAAGTCCCACACAATGGCTAAAAATTCCAGTTGGGTGGCACCATACCTTAATTCTGTCTTTCTTAAGGTTCTAGATATATAACAGATAACTACTTCAGATAATTTTTCATTTATTATCTATTTCTGCTGTAAAGCAGCACCTAACCCTGTGAAGCTTGCATCAGTGTTCAAAATAAAAGGTAGGTCAAAATCTGGAAGTCCCCATATTGGAGCTGACATTAAACATTCCTTCAATTTATCAAAGGTGTGTTGTCTTTCATTATTCCAAATGAAAGCCTCATTTTTCCTGATTAATTTTGTAAAGGGGCTGCAATGGATTGGTATTTTTTTATATACTGTCTATAATATCCACACATACCCAAAAAACTTTGAACATCTTTCACATTCTTAGTTATACCAATGTTTTTAATTTCTTCCACTTTGTTCTGGTCAACACAAATTTTTTAATCCAGATACAACATGTCCAAGTACTTTCAAGGATTGAAATTCAAACTTACATTTCTTTAATGCAATTGTCATATTAATTTCATCCATCTTTTGAAATACTCTTTTCAGGTGATTTAAATTTTCATCATATCTTTTTGAAAACACTATGATGTCATCAATATAAAACAAAAGTCATCCTTCAAACATTTCCTGATGAAAAATACTATCCATCAATTTTTGGAAGACTGAAGGCGCATTCTTTGGGCCAAAAGGCATTCTCACATATTTATATATTCCCATGTGTGTGGTTATCAGTAAGTAATTCTGTGAATTCTTTTCCACAGGAGTCTGGTGGTAAAATTTGTTTCCATCCAGACAGGAAATATATTTTGCTCCTTGTAAGGTAGCATGGGTAGAAGCTATCCTTGGTAGAGGGTAAATATCATCTACAGTGAATGTGTTCAGAGATCTACAATCACCTCATAATCTTTCCTTATCTTTTTCATAAGAGATTAAAACTGGTTAAATAACACATTACTTAGGTGTTGTGTCCACTTTTTCAACAATACCAATTTCTAACAACATTTTAATGTTTTCCTCAATGTCTTTCCTTTTTTCAGGAGAAGCTGGGTAAGGTTTCTTTTTCAAGCTGCCAGGAATATTATCCAAATCACAAATTAAAGATATTTTCATCTCATGGTCTTTGACCAATCCTAGTTCATTTGAACCATGAGCAAATGCCATAGGATAAGATTTTATTAATCTCAAAATATTGTTTTCTTCAATTTTTGAGAGTTGAGGACTGAAAGAGGCTTTTTTGGATTTCATTTTCCAATTCTACCACTTTAGAGGTGGTTCTTCCACCTTGCAGTTGTTCTTCTTTAGGAGAAATGAAATAGACTGAATTTTCAGAGAAAATCTTGAATTTTCTTTTCACATTTATGCCTATAGTGAAGCAACTGTTTTCAGGATCTAGTTTAATCCCAAATTTGGTCAATAAGCTGTTGCCAATAATAAACCAATCACTACAATTATTATTATCCATTACCAAAAATTCAAATACTGCTCTTACATATCTATTATGATATTTAAAAAATACAGCAGTTTTTTATTTGCCAATTGGATTTAATACTGAACCAAAACCCCTCCAGTTCTTTGTCTGTACAGGTGCTAGTTTTTCTTTCTACTTACTATCAAGTTTCATTAATTTGTTAATAGAAACTACACTACCTGCAGCCCCAGTGTCAAGAATGGCATTAATTTCTTTTCCAAATATGATAACAGGCGCTCTGATAGGTGTTATTTTGTAAGTATCATGAGATACATCTTTAATAATTTAAGCTTCTTCAATGGAAGTTAAAGATGTATCTGTCTGAGGTATAGCATCATTCAGGAACATAATATCCTGTTCTAATACATATATCTCATTTTCATCATCACTGTAAGAAATGTTACTTTTACAATCCTCACTGGATTCCACATTCTCATCTTCATGATTACTTGGTTCAGAATCTTGTGAGTTTTCAATAACATTTATTCTTTTCTTACAAGTGTGACCTTTAGCCCAAGGTTCATTACATTTGTAACAAAATTATTTTCTTGTCTTTTAGGGACAAGGGGAGCTGAAGGTTTTTTCTTCTCCACTGGTGACTTATTTGTAGTAGGTTTTACTAACTCAACACTCTTTTTGTAATTATTATACCTGGTTTCATATTTGTGGTTCAATAATATTTCATTGAATACATTAATAAACCCAGAACAATCTCTGATGGTTTCAGTTCTAGCTACAATAATGTCTCTGACTGATATAGGCAATTGATATATAATTTTTTTCTTTCCACTCATCATAATCCATTTTTGGGTCCATGGCTTTCATGACTTTTATTAAATTCATTAAAAATACCATGGTTTTATCTCCAGAATTTGGATTATATCTGGCTTTCTCATACAATCTCTGTTGAGTGATTCTAAAGTTTGGGCCACCAAATTGCCTTCCAATTAGTGCCTTCCTTTTATTCCAGGAGTAGTTAATTCCCTCACTCAATACAGATTCAACCCATAATAAGGCCACATCTGTAAATAAAGATATTAACTTTGAAGTAATTTCTTCATCAGGTAATTTGTATGAAAATTTTAAGTTATCAATTCTTTGTATGAATTGTTGCCCATCAGATTTTGAATCCCCGTCAAAAGAAGGGTACTGATCTAACTTAGGCCAGTTCTTTTGGCTAGTTTTATCTTCCCTAACCTGAGGAATATTGAGTAATTCACTCACTTTAGAAAGATGATCATTAATTTCATCTTTTACTGATTTTATATTCTCAGAGCCCATGACACTATGTTCATGTTCCATCATTGGTTTATCATCAGAGTGTTTCATAAAAACTGGTACTCTTTCTACATAAGAGGTATTATCCTTTATTGTTTCAGTATTTTTCAAAATGTTGGCTACCTCAATTTCTACTCTTTGTAACCTATCTTTTATTACAGGTACATGAGTTAAAGTATCATTTACATTTGAAAAAGACAATTTTACACGTCCCTCTATGGTGGCCATAATATTCTGAGAATGTTCTAATTTAATTTCTAAATTTTTAATCTCAGAATTTAATCTTTTGTTTTCATTGATCAATTCATTATTTGAATTCTCAATAACTTTTAACTTATTGGCTGTTGTACTCAATGATTGTGTGATGTTTAATAATACACTTTCTGTATTATTGTTGGACTCTCTAGAGAATTCTTCCAATTTTTCAATTCTTAATAATAATTTACTAATTATTTTTGATTCCATTGGATTTTCTTTCAGAAAATATTCAATTTTGTCTGTTTCCAATTCAGAAGATTCATCATCAGGGTCAATTTTTAATTCATTTGATTCCATTTTTATATTAATAGTATTTTCCTGGTGATCAATAAAACTATGTACATTGTCCTCATGTAATGACAAGTCTAACATGTTATTTTCTAATGAATAATTTTTTAAATCCTTATCAATTATATCCAATAACTCTCTATCAATTTCATTACCTATAAGTAATTCATTGTTAGGATTATATAATTGATCTTGAGAAGATGGATGACTTACCACGGTCTTATTCCATTTCCCCTGCCTCTCCTTGGCTTTCCCCTGTAAGGGTGACTGCTGGATCCCTGTTGAGGAGGACTGTTGTAGTTTTGGGCATACCAATCCCACTTCCATTTGCTTACAGTTATCTTTTGGTCCTCTTCTGGGACTGGAGGTGTTGCTGTGGTATTTGGTGCCACTGGTTGTTGATGAGACCTTATATCCACTAGAGCCTGGTTGACTTCTATAAAGCCCTGTGCCGCCCTTTTCTCCAGATTGTTGATCTGGTCTAACATATTGTTTACTCTTATTGTCAGTGTATTCAGTAGGGTTGAGAGGGAGTGAATCTGCTCTTGTAAGGTGTTTTTGGACTTCTTTATTGACATTTGTTTTAAGAGCTTTTCTTTTTCCTCCATGGACATTGGTGGGGTGTTGTTTATTGTTACTGGGAATTCTTGACCCTCCATTTGGATGTCCTGTAACAGGTCTTTCAGCTCTAGTTCTTAAGTTATAAGGTTTTGCCTTATTACTTACAATGTCATTGTTGTCACACATTTTTACGTGGAATTTTAGAGAATTGAAAGTTTAGATTTGAAAAAAAACTTCAAAAAGGAGTTTAATCAGTATTTATTAATACCACTGAAGACAATTTTATTGCTTACTTATTGGTATGAAGTGAATCTTTAAGTGCCAAAAGTCAAATATGCTTTTTATGTGGTCACTTAATTTAACTGGTCTACAATATGTAGCTGTGTTTTTATATTTAAAAGAAAACAACTGTTAGTAAGATTCTCTCTAAATATTTAATGAGTATTACAAACCAATAAAAAGAAAAAATTAAGAGTCCTGTTAAAAGAAAACAATTAATCAGTTTATTTGGTTTATTATCTGCAAAGATCACAAATTTAATTGGTCTATTGACAGACTCCCACTAAGAACAATTTTATGTTAAATTAGTGGTAAAAATTTTATCTGCAAAGATCACAAATTTAATTGGTCTATTGACAGACTCCCACTAAGAACAATTATATGTTAAATTAGTGGTAAAATTGATGATTCAATATCACAATTTTATTATATAACAGGGATTCTTTTTCTGAAATCACTATATAAGTGACCCCAACCTGTTTTAATTATCCAAATATTTTTATAGGGATATTATTTACTTGCAGCCTCTTTTTGAATTTTTACTTACTGGAAGATAAACAACAGAATTCTTGAGAAAAGGTCCCCAATTGTCAGGATGAGTTCAAGTACAAAGACCTGAATGGCTTGATTAGTCAGTTGTCTATAAGATTTTAATGGTCCTATATGAGTACTGTAGTACATATCCAATAAGTAGTAAAATATAGCTCAATATAAGGGTCTCAGTAATTTTAATCAAACTAATTACAAATAGGTTACAATCTTATATTTGGTAGGAAAATAGATATAATAATCCAAAAACTATTTAAAGACTTTCAAAAGTAATATTGATATGTATTTTAATTGATTTGGTTATATTGGTTAAATTGTAATGATAAAGAAAGAAGAGATACAACCCAAAAACCTCCTCCTTTTATACACACTGAGTTCCCCAATGATTCCCTTGATATACCACCAAATACACAGTTAATGACGCCTCTAAACAACTAATAGACATGCCCATCAACATTCCCAGTAACCCATGACATAATTAGAAGAGTAACAACCACCAAATTCCTGTAATAATAAGGGAAATCCATCAAAATTAAAGAAAAAGACAAAAAGAGAGTATATGCCTATAAAACAATAATATTAAAGACTAAAGGAGACTTTTTAAGGTTAATAATAGCTTAATAATAAGGGGGATTTACTGTAGAAATAATGTGGCTAATCCTGACATTATACTACGTGAAATTCCCATTCAAAAATAACCAAAATTGACTGAGAAACCACCCAAAAACTTAAAAAAGAGCGTGAGATGTGGGGTAACTACATGCAGTCCTTGGCAGGCACTTGCACAGGTAAATCCTTGACTAAAATTAGGCGAATTTAAGCGTGGTGATGAAATAAAGTGCCAAGAGTGAGGTTATTAATGAAATTAGTGCATTTAAACAAGGTCAATGCATTATTAATTAAGCTAGGACACTAAATAAGCGCCTGTCGCCTATTTTAGTGTGTTTCCCCACAGTGGGCGTAGAATGTGGGGTAATTATAGTGTGAAAAAGCTAACTTTGCTAAAAATGAAGCTATTCACACGGGAAAAAAGCAGGCAGTATGTGGCCAGTACACAGAAGCCATTTCTGGCATAAAAAACTCCAAATTTGAAAAGTGTTATTTTTATGCATTTAAATAGCCAAATCAATAGTTCTAAATGAGCCCAATTGATCTGTCAAAGCGCAATTTTGATATTCTCAATTTTATAGCGCATATAGTCAACTTTTAAGTGAAATAAAGCGCATTTCTTGTTTTTTGCATAAAACAATGAATATAACAGCTTTAAGTGTACTTAAAAATTATGTAGCCTTATACTTAAGGTTCTTAAGATTACCCTAACATATTACAACTTAATATTAAGTACATAAGACCTATAAAAGGTGGATATATGCGTGTATATAAGGTGTTATAATGGCATTTTTTGTGTATTATCATAATTTTACTTATGTATACTATTTGTGTACTCTTATTTATTATTCCCATGTATAGTTCATGTGTTTAACATAACTTATAATTACTTTTTACTCAGTCCTGGAGATATACAGGCTGACAGCTCCCTTGTGTAGTCCATGTGTTTAACATATTTTATAAGTACTTTTTACTCAGTCTTGGAGATATCCAGGCTGGCATATTTGCATTAAAACAGGCAAGTAAAAAATCTTAGTTTCTTGGTTTTTTAGCATCCAGTTGCTTCATTTTCAATTCATTGAATTGTAACTGAATTTTGGCATTTTCCAATTAAAATTGATTATTTTTAAATTTTTCATCATCCTCGCTTTTAATCTTAACCTTCTCCCTCTAAAAATCTGAAAAATCCTTCTCGATTTCTAAAAAAAAAATTTCCTTTGATTTCAAATTAATCCACTTTTTTTCCTCAAAAGGTAGTTGACATTCTGCAGTTTTTTCATGAGACTCCAACTCCATAATTTCAATTTGTGCTTTTTCTTTTTCCACAAAAAATTTAACTTTTCAGAATAAGAGAAATAAATTAAGAAAAATACTTTAGTAAAAACAAAAATAAAAGATATAACCTTGTTCAAATTTATTAAATATCCACCCATAATTAGAAAAACACCCTTTGATGTATATTGAGTTTTCCCAAGACTAGCTGAAGCTCTCTGCTTAAGTCTTTTGTAAGCAGGAGTTGTTTCTTTATCTTGTAATATTTCATCTTCAGCTAATTCATTACAAATTTCTAGATTTTATGAGCCTTGTGTCTGGTTGATACATGGGGAGTAAGTCAGAAATACAAAAGAAAAAATAATAGCAAAAGTAGTTTAGGCTTACTACCATGGTCTTATCAAGCTCAATTTCAGAATATGAAAATTGTTCTCCAAGTTGAGGACAGTAAAGTAAAGGATCTAAAGAAAATTTTGACTTTTTGTAAGAGACTCAAAAATTCTTGGACCTTGATTCAATTGCAAGGGGTTTACATTGGGTCTTTTTCCAAAGAGTTCATCCATTTGATCATAAAGAGGACACATTGAATTGAGTTTTTCAGAAACATATTTTATTCCATGCTTCTTATCATTTTCGGTAACTTCAAACCCAATTGAAGAAGAATCCAACTTTTCCTTCTTGTATTTTACTTGATAACTTTTGAATCTTTCCCTCATTTTATTTGTTGTTGAATCCATCTTACCTTTAGTTTTTGATTTCAAATGCACTGACATTTGATTAAAGCAAATCAAACTTGAGATGGGTGGATGGCCAACCTGGGTGGACTTTTCACAGCCAAAACAAGCTTCAAAATTAGATTTAATTTTTAGCCAGTTAGTTAAAATCTGAAGGTCAGAAACTTTCAATTGATTAAATTTTGTGTAAAGCATAATAAAATAACACTAAACAAAGAAATAAGTGAAAAAAGAAATTTTTGTTGAAGAAAAGGAAAAACTAAAAAAGATTTTAGATATTTATGATGCCTTAGACAAAAATAAGAATTTGTAAGGATAGAAATTTGAGCAGTAAAATATGATAAAGAAAGTAATAAAAAGTAATTGACTTACTGTGGTTTTAAGGAAAAAAATCTGATTTTGAAAAGAACTGGTAGAGAAGATATGTGACTTTGAGTATATGGGTTAGGATGAAAGGATGGTTATGTGCTGCTGATTGGAAGGATGAGGGTATTTGTGGGCTGAATTGTGGTTAAGAAAGTTGTACAAAATTAGGACATATTTGACCCCATGTTTGAGACCCCAAGTACCAAATCAGCCATGTTTCATGTTTCATGATGTGTTTGTGTGGTGTTTTTAAAATGAAATACACTAGGCATGTTTGGTAAGTTTTGAGAACCTCTAATAGGTGGTTGGCTTCTGTTGTAATTTTTTTTGATGAATTTTTTTTCTTCATCACTGATCTCCAGAGTTTGGCCTCATTTAAGATATTTTTCAGGATGAATTACAACAGTTTTAGGGGTGTGGTATAGGTTCACCTAGATTGCTAAGGAGTTTTGACTGACATTAGTCCCAAACTTATTACTTAATTCTTTTAGATTCATTTTTTTAAAAATTCTAGTACAAACTTTACCTTAAACTCAGAATCATACACTGATAAAGTCTTATTATATAAGAGAAAAAAGAATTTTTAAAGCAAGGGATAATCAATCAATAAAAAATAAAAGCAAAGTACACTAGGATGATGCATAATAGGATAAGCAACAAATGAAAGGATTGCATAATTATGTTAAATGTAGAAGTGGGATTTTTTTGTGTCAATGGTTATGGTAGGTACCTGTTTCATTATCCTCTTTTATTTTTAAAAAAATTGTCAATATAGACAACAAAATAAAGTCTAACTTACTTGACTATTTGCATGATAATGAAAAAAAAAATCAGAAAAACTTTCTGAATATTTCAATGGATACTTGCACAATAACAGATAAATATTCAATATAATATCAATGACTCTTTATTAAACTTCAGTTGCTACTTCTCAAACTTATTTTTTGGTTATCTTTAAAAGATTTCTAAGGGCTCTGTTGGAAATAGTCATCATATTTTTTCTCTGGCTGGCACTCATTTTAGGCTTTACATTAATAGAGTTTAGTTAAAACCTTTCATAGAGGTAAAAGTGACTGGAAAGAATCAAAGGAGACAAAGGAGAAATGTGACTTTAAATGAAGGCATAGTGGATGTGGGGGGAGTCTCTTTTACATTAAATTAGAAACTGTAATTTTGGAAGGAAATGGAGCAATAGTGGAAATGAGTGAATTACAATAAAAAAAGTGCTGATTTGTTTTACTAAAGTTTTCAAAAAAAAGATATATAAATGATAGGACATGCTCTTCTTATTTTTAGCTATCTGGAAAAATGTGTCCATTTATTTTCTGATTTTTTTTAAATCAATTCATTTGTGAGTTATTTTTTTGTTTTTTATATATTTGGGAGGCTAGTTGGTTAGTTAGCTTTCAATTTTTTTGGTTTGTTGGTTAGTCAGTAAGAGAAGGGAAGAGAATAGGGGAAATAATTATGAAAAAATGACTTACAAGTATGGATGAGTGAGATAAAAGTAAGGGGTAGAAGAGTAGGTATGAGTGAGAAAGTGGTAAGATAAGCTCAACTGTGAAATGAAGCAGTGGGCTTGACCAAGGTAACTTTATGGCTCAAACCATAATCACAACCAAAGCTTGAAGAGAGAGAGGGGGGGGATCAATAGTTGTCTAGTGCGCAGTTTTTTCCTCCTGTGTATATATGTTGCTCTTAATCTTCTAACTATTGCAGTACAAGGTATACAACTACCTTCTTCTACATATACAAATTGTTTATGTGTTACATCTTTTTATTTGTATGATTCAGAAAGAAAAATAAGTACTGGATAAGTTTATCCAACAAACTTGATTTTTTTTTTTTTTGAATTATTATAAAATGAACATGGTATATTTTCACAAAATGAAGCTGAATTTACGACAGCTAATCAAAGCTGAGTTGAGAATAAAGAGTCTGTTATCAGCGTCTATAACCTGATTTATGCTTGAAAATTCAAGACTTTATCTATTTTTGTTTATTCAAAAATACAAGGATTAATTTGAAATAGATCATAGAAGAAAAAGTAAAACAGCTTGGCATAGCCTTCATTTAATTTGATGAGTTTTTTACTATTCATGTTTGAACCAAATCACTTTCAAAGATTTCAAAAACCTGAACTAGGGTATATGTCCACGCCATTAAGATTTGATGACTTGATTAATTAATTAATATGTGATTGGTAAAGAAAATTTATTTTTTTCTAAAGCTGGGTGACTTGCGAAAGGCTGCTGACTTTTGTTTTATTTCTAACAACGCTGATCTTATTAAACTAATTTGATCGTAAAGCGGGACCTGATTTAAACTCAGATTAGGATGGAGGATGTAATAATAATCTAGGGAAGTGATAAAAGCATGAAACGTGAGTATTGAAAAAATAATGCAGTTGACAAACCAAAATTTAAACTGGGGAATGCGCTGAATTCTTACTTACTAGGAAGAAGCCATATGTCCGGATTAGCTTCAGAAGGGGATATTTCGATAGTGTTGAGAGGAGAAACTTGAGCCGAATATTGGATAATGAGCTTGAAAGCAGCTATCCACCTTTTACGAATCGACCTTCGAATGACGGCACTTGGACCAAGGACACTGATTTTGAGGGATACAGTTAACCGGACCATAGAACGAGGTGAAGAAGAATTCCTATATTCTCTCCGTTTTTTCCATCTAAGGGTATCTTCAACTGAAAAGGGGAGATGAGATGATGAGCGTGAATTTGGAAGTACTTCAGGATTAAAAGCTGTGAGGGTAAAGTGTTCATTTTTGGCAGAAAGCCAATGGGAAGATGAATTGATGAGCCGATGGGTGAGTGGATTTGCATACGAGAGTGAGACAATCCTGAGTGCGAATGGCGCGCGCGGGAGAAGTGGAAACATTGTGATAAACAGAACTGGATGAAAACATTACAAGGTCTGACTACAAAATCATATGCGTTTTCTCTATTTGCCACCCATTCTCCTCAAAAAAAAAGCATATTAATTTTAAGATGTACTTTAGAAAAACCTTGTTTACTAATGTTTTCTTCCGTCTCACAGTGTGACTGGCAGCCAATAGATAAAAGGAAAAAATGAAGTGCAGGTGTAATTAGGATCAATTTTTAGTACAAAATCTCACCGATGGGATTTACACTGATCATAACAAACCATAGGTGATTACAAAACATTGATAGTCAATGATACACTTCCATTTTCAGATAATGTCATGTTTTTGAATGATGAAATCATGAATAAGAGTTTGAAGAAAGTAAGCCCCATATGCATTAAAGGGTACAGCTAAATCAAGATCTCTTGGTTCACCCAAGAAATTTTTTGCCATTTTTCCACAGCAATTTTTGGTGTCATTTCCTGTCATGGAAATTGTTGACTGAATATGTCAGCCAGGCTATTCCAGGAGTCCAGTAAATGATATATAAATTATAAAACCTTAAAGAGTGGGTAAAACTTGTATTTAATGAATATAACTTAATATTTTATTACATAATGAAATTATATAAGAATTTTATTATATACAAATGTTACATTAAATTTATGGGTTATATATATTTTTATATACAATTAAATTGAGCATAATATAATATATTCTACAAATAATGGCGCATTTTTATATATTTAATAATTATAAATTTATATTTAATTAATTAAAAAACATATATTATAATTACAAGTGTAAATTTGATTTATAATATATTTAAATTAATTACTTAAATTTATATATTAACTAATACCTCTCATATGACACTAAACAATTATTAAGGACGCTTCTTTTGACCCTTAATTGTGTTAGAAAAAACAAATAAATTAATTTGAACTAAATTGAGATTAATTGATTGTTTTGTTGCGTCAAATTATTTTTTGTTTCACTTAAAATGTCCTCTAATCAGGATGGACCATCTGTTGGGAATTATATTTCTCATAGTTCCTATGTTTCCACTCTTGTTTAGTTATTTACTATTGTCACTTACTGATTTGGGGATTAATGGCAGGGAAATTGGATTCTTAATTGGGCTTTTAATTAATTGTTTCATGTTTTTCTCTATATTGTTATGTTTCATTTACTCTTTTTGATATATTTGTTTTATTCCTTTCTAATCATTGTATTTACTGATATAGTAGCGCTTCAGAGGACCCATTGCCTATAAAAGGGCCTTGGATAATCCCCTGTAGCCTTATCACTTATTATACACTCAACAATTTAAATACAATTTTTATATTACGTTTATATTCTTTTTATTAGTAATAAAATTCTAATCAAAATTTTATATAACAATTTAAAGGTTGCTTTAAGTCTGATAGTAATTATTTTGGTTGCCGCGCAGAACTCTTACTTAAATAATATTAATATTAATAAAACCAAATTGTTGTCACCTCCCAGCTCACTTGTCGTTGTTTTTCTCTCAATAAATTAAATAATTTTATTAAATTTTATTTTTTTTTATTTATTACCCGTACTTTTTCCTCCTTCTCCTCCTCTCATTCCTTTTTCTATTTTCTCCTTCTTCTAGACGACCGGCCGACAACTGAGGGCCTTTCCAAACGACGACGACGATCGAAGCCTGGCGACGAACGACAAAACGCACGGACCACCTAGCAAAACGAAACTTTTGCCGCGACTGTGTTTCGAACTTGGGTTCGACATATTAGGTTTATATAATATTAATTTTTATATTATTTTGAAGTGATTTTTCGATCACTATAGTAAGTTCACCTTTGTGCCTCTCACTCATATTACTATATTTTTATTGCAATAACAGTGATTGTGGCTTAATTGCTGATTCACTGAGTGTAAGTGTTCAATTTTTAAAATTTTTTTTTTTCCTAGTTGACCATTATAGAGTGTTAAATCCTCTTAGTCCTAGAAGAATTGACATTATTATTAATACAAATTGAATTATTAATTTAATTTTTTTTTTTTTATTAATTATTGTTAATTTTTGGTTGACTTAAAAGTACATTGTGCTTAGTCCCAATATATTGCCATATTTAATATTGGTAATTAATTGGTTGAATTAACTAACTTGTTATTCCCAATTTAAACTTGCAATCCATTTTTTTTTAAAAAAAAAAAAAAAATTAATTTTTTAATTATTACTTTATATTGAAAGTTATTTTTTCTATAATTTAATTAATTAAAAAATTTTTTTTTTTATATTATTTGGAGCAAATTATTGACTAACTTTGATTATTTTTTTTATAAAGTACAAAGTAAAATATTAATCTTCCCACTAGTATGTCCAACAATTTGACAGAAAAAATGGATAACATGCAAGTGGATGAGATAGAAATTGACTATGATGCTGACACTGTAAGTTCTTCTAAAGTTGGTCATAAAAAATCTTATGCTAACACAAAGAATTCTCATACTGCAGGATGTGGAAATGACAGGAAATGCAAACAAACCAAACCCCCTTCCCCCAGTACCACAGAAGGAAGTAAAGCCTCTAGTGCCTCAAGAAGGTCTTCCAAAAGGCTTCAAAATAAAAAAGCTTCCTCTGCCACAACAAATCAGCAACCTCTCCAGTCATATAAAAGAGTTGAAGACAGAAAATATGACGTACAAAGCAAAGGTAGACACATTGTGGGATCAGGTCCAAGAACTCAGGAACCAGATTCAGGCCCAGGCCCCTCCTCAATTGCCTCCCAATCAGCTTCAATTTCAGGCTCAACCTTCACAGCCACCCAGCTCAACCATCCAAAATCCAAATACTATGGAAGTAGAGCAATGGAAATGGGATTATCTAATGAGTCACTACCAACAGAATGTGCAACACCCTCCTCATCATCAGCCTGGCCCATCCAGAACACCCAATTTCCATCCACCTCCTCATCCCTACCAACAAAGCAGGAGAAAGAAGGCCCAAGCACAATCCCAAACCCAGTCCCAGGGGAAGTTTCCTCCTCTGCCATGGTAAGTAATTTGGTTGATAGTCACTTGGGTATGTTTTCTAATAAATCTTCTTCTGCAGGTAATATTATTGAACATGGTGAAAGAACAGTTAAACCTGTTAAAAGACAGCTTCCTGTAACTAGTAGCCCTATTGATGTAATTAGCAAATTGTCATTTGATGAACCTTTACATTTAACTTCTACATCTTTAATTAATCCTTCTCTTGCAATTAAAAATGATTCTGTTCCCCCTGAAATCTATAACTTAATTGAAAAAACTTCTGAGGAAATATTGAAAGATACCCTTGATTTTAATATTGTGAAAGACAAACATGTGAGAGATGTGTTAATCCATGAAAATGATAGATTAAATAATTTACACTTGCAATGTAAAGTGAGTTCTTCTGTACAAGATACAGCTTATTTAAAAATCAAAGAAACCTTGAATATTGTTCTTAGTCAACAAAAACAAATAAGAAGTGACCATAGAGCTATCTCAGATAGAAATATCAGTCTGCATAAAACATTGAGTGAATTGAAACCCCTTATTGAGGAAAATTATTCATTCAAAAATGAAATAAAATCTCTACAAAATGAGTTGAAGAAACTAAAAAATGACTTCCATGCACTAAGTACCAAACACTCAGTTTCTGAGGACAGAAATGTTCTATCTCTTGCAAAAGTGAATGACCAGTTGTCTGAAATTCCAAGAATAAGAAACTATGTGTCTGACCTACAGGAAAAGTTCTCAACCTTAACCATCAATAATGAATTAAATGAGATTTCTGCCAGTAAGCTGCATAAAAATAAAGGGAAAAAACCTGAACAAAGTTCATCCTTTCTTCCTCATATTTCAACCATTAAACAAACTGACAATGAGTCTGTAAAATCTTTTGCTACTAGCAAAAAATCTTGTGATAGTCATGCACCAGCTGTTTCTGTAAATAATGAAATTTCTGAACACCTGGCTAAACTTCAGGAATTATTACTAATGAATAATTCAAACCAAAAAGTGGACCATCCCAGTAGTCAGAAAAATTGGCCTAAGTTAGACCAATATCCTACCTTTGATGGTGATTCTTCCTCTGATTGGCAACACTTTATCCAAAGAATTGATAATTTAAAGAGATCTTATAAACTACCTGATGAGGAAATTGTTTCTAAGCTAATTTCTTTATTTTCCAATGTAGCCTTGATGTGGTATGAATCTGTCCTCTTAGATAACAATTGTCGGCCGGTTGTCTAGAAGAAGGAGAAAATAGAAAAAGGAATGAGAGGAGGAGAAGGAGGAAAAAGTACGGGTAATAAATAAAAAAAAATAAAATTTAATAAAATTATTTAATTTATTGAGAGAAAAACAACGACAAGTGAGCTGGGAGGTGACAACAATTTGGTTTTATTAATATTAATATTATTTAAGTAAGAGTTCTGCGCGGCAACCAAAATAATTACTATCAGACTTAAAGCAACCTTTAAATTGTTATATAAAATTTTGATTAGAATTTTATTACTAATAAAAAGAATATAAACGTAATATAAAAATTGTATTTAAATTGTTGAGTGTATAATAAGTGATAAGGCTACAGGGGATTATCCAAGGCCCTTTTATAGGCAATGGGTCCTCTGAAGCGCTACTATATCAGTAAATACAATGATTAGAAAGGAATAAAACAAATATATCAAAAAGAGTAAATGAAACATAACAATATAGAGAAAAACATGAAACAATTAATTAAAAGCCCAATTAAGAATCCAATTTCCCCGCCATTAATCCCCAAATCAGTAAGTGACAATAGTAAATAACTAAACAAGAGTGGAAACATAGGAACTATGAGAAATATAATTCCCAACAGATGGTCCATCCTGATTAGAGGACATTTTAAGTGAAACAAAAAATAATTTGACGCAACAAAACAATCAATTAATCTCAATTTAGTTCAAATTAATTTATTTGTTTTTTCTAACACAATTAAGGGTCAAAAGAAGCGTCCTTAATAATTGTTTAGTGTCATATGAGAGGTATTAGTTAATATATAAATTTAAGTAATTAATTTAAATATATTATAAATCAAATTTACACTTGTAATTATAATATATGTTTTTTAATTAATTAAATATAAATTTATAATTATTAAATATATAAAAATGCGCCATTATTTGTAGAATATATTATATTATGCTCTATTTAATTGTATATAAAAATATATATAACCCATAAATTTAATGTAACATTTGTATATAATAAAATTCTTATATAATTTCATTATGTAATAAAATATTAAGTTATATTCATTAAATACAAGTTTTACCCACTCTTTAAGGTTTTATAATTTATATATCATTTACTGGACTCCTGGAATAGCCTGGCTGACACTCCCTCACTCTAAAAAAAAACAATAAAAAAAATGCTAAGATTTTTTCTTTTTGTATTTTTTCAACAGAGCAGGCAGATTTGAAATTTCTTTGCCAGGTATCCATGCATCATGTTCAGATGATTTGTTCTTATATCTCAATAAATATTCAGTACCTCTTTCAGAAGTGATAATTCTATCATTGAGAATTTTATCAATTTCTGCTGTTTCTGTGACTTCCTGAGGGTTCTTCTTAGGTCTTCCTCTTCTTTTTGGAAATAAGTCACTGTTGGAAGTATAAGGTTTAAGCAAAGAAATGGGAAAGACAGGATGTTTCCTATCATATGGAGAATACAATACAACTTCTACTGCATTATCACCAACCATTCTTTTAACAACAAATGGTCCTACAAAAGGATCTTTTAATTTGTGGTTACCTTGTAAATTGAAATGGACAGTAGAGATCAACACTTCATCACCCTTGTTAAATGTGTATTCTTTATGGGATTTATCCCATCTTTTCTTTTCATATTCAAATGCTTTATCAATACAACTCTGAGCATGTTTTCTGCATAGCTGTTGCATTTGCATAAAAGATTTTACACCAGGATGTAGTTCCAACTTAGGTAATTTATTATTGAGAATCTGAGCAGGAGTGTTTGGGACATAACCTAACCAAAGCTCAAAAGGCTTTTTCTCAGTGACAGAATGAACAGTGCTATTATATGCAAATTCAAGACCAGGCAAAAGAGTGACCCAATCATGAGTAAATCTGTCATTGTCTTTATATTCTAAACCAAAGGCACAATACCTTCTAATCATATCTTCCAGAGTTTGAATCATTCTTTCAGCTAGACCATCAGTCTGAGGATGGTGAGCTGTAGATAATTTTAACTCACAGCCACAAATATCCATCAAAGAGGTCCAAAACTCAGAAGTGAATTTTGGATCCCTATCAGAGATAATGGCTTTTGGAAAACCAATAATATTAAACATGTAAGACCACCATAAGAAAGCTAATTCTTTGGTGGATACATCTTTGTGGGTTGGAATAAATTTGCACATTTTTGTGAATCTATCAACTATTACCCAACAAGAGTTAAAGCTGTCTTTACCTGCAACAGGAAGACCAGTGACAAAATCCATATTAATGATTTGCCAGGGAGCACTAGGTGCTTCAATATGTTGTAATAACCCTGCTCTCTTGCCTGTTAACTTTTTAGATTTTTGGCAGGAATCACAAGATTCAACATATAATTTTGTGTCTTCAGACATATTAGCCCACCATGCAGTGTTTTTGATTCTAATCAATGTTTTTTCAAGATCAAAATGACCAGCTAATATGTCATCATGACAAAGTTTGAGGATAGTTTCTTTCATTGAAGGAGGAATAACAATTACATTGGTAAGCTTCCTTCTATAATAAATATAACCATCTTCAATAGAAAACTTTCCTTTATTTAAAGCATTTTGGTATTTTGCAGGAAGAGTTTTTATTAATGCTTGAATTGAAGCATTCTTAGGATCATTCAAAATAGTAACTAATTTATTTAAGTCAGAATCTTTATCATATGAATCCAGTATTAACTGTAATAACTCTTCTTCCATATCAACTATAAATATACCATGTATATGAACAGTGTCATCCTCAGGTACATAAGCAGGATTGGAGTCATTATTTGGCAGAGGCAATCTGGAGAGCATATCAACATTAGAGTGAACATTTCCAGCTCTGTGGATAATAGTCATCCTTCCTCTGTATTCCTGAACAGCAAGTTGCCACCTGAACATATGTCTGTTAGGTGTTTTGAGGTTTAAGAGAGATTTCACAGCACTACAGTCAGTTACCAACTCAAATTTTTGGTCATCCAAGTAGTAATGAAGTTTCTCAAGAGCCCAAACAACTGCTAAGCACTCTAATTGAGTGGCACCATATTTCAATTCACTATTTCTTAAGGTTCTTGAAATATAACAAATTACAACCTCTGAGGATTTATCATTAATAATTTGCTTTTGGTGAAGGGCAGCACCCAGACCAATAAAGCTAGCATCTGTATAAAGTACAAATGGCTTGTTAAAATCTGGGAGAGCCAATATAGGGGCTGACATTAAGCAATTTTTCAATGTATTAAAAGCTTTTTGACAGTCATCATTCCAGAGAAAAGCAACATCTTTTCTGGTTAGTTTTGTAAGAGGCAAGGCTATGACCTGATAATTTTTAATATATTGTCTATAATAGCCACACATACCTAAAAAACTTTGGATTTCTCTTACAGAAGTTGGTGCTTTCACATTTTGAATGGCAGCAACTTTATTATGGTCTACACAAATTTGTAAGCCTGACACAACATGGCCAAGGACTTTCAAAGATTGAAAACCAAATTTACACTTTTTTAAAGACAAGGTCATATTGATTTCATCCATTTTTTGGAAAACTCTATTTAAATGAATCATATGTTCATCAAAAGTTTTAGAAAAAACAATAATATCATCAATATAAACCATGAGCCAACCTTCAATAATTTCTTGATGGAAAGTGTTATCCATGACTTTTTGGAAAACTGAAGGAGCATTTTTAGGGCCAAATGGCATCCTAACATACTTATATATTCCCATATGAGTAGCAATAAGCAAAAAATTTTGAGAATTTTTCTCAACTGGAACTTGATGATAACCTTTATTACCATCCAGACAACTAATAAATTTTGCACCTTTCAAGGTAGCATGTATTGAATTAATTCTGGGTAAAGGATAAATATCATCAACAGTATAAGTATTTAAAGCTCTGTAATCTCCACATAATCTAGCTTTATCTTTTTCATAAGAAATTAAGACTGGGGAGATGACACAATATTTGGGGGTGACATCCACTTTCTCAATGATATTCATTTTCAATAATGTTTCAATATTATCTTCAATATCTTTTCTTTTTGATGGAGAAGCAGGATATGGTTTTTTCTTAAGGGAAGGAGGAATATCACTCAAATTACAGGATAAGGTAATTTTCATCTCTTCCTGAACAATTCCCAAGACATGAGAACCATGAGCAAAAGCCATAGGGAAAGAGGTAATAGAGGCAACAATAGAATCCTTTTGTTCATCAGTCAAATGATCACCAAAAGAAGCGGTATTTATTTCATGTAATAAATCATCCATTTCAGTTGTTGTTCTACCTTTACATTGGGTCAGTGAGTTACAAGATTTCAACAAATGCCCAGAAGGTTTAGGAGAAGAAATTTTGAATTTTCTTTTCCCATTTATTCCTAAGGTAAAGCAATTATTTGCTGGGTCCAGTTTCACACCAAACATGGTCAAAATATCATTTCCCATAATAAACCAATTGCTCAAATTATCATTTTTCATGACAACAAATTCACAAATAGCTCTGACAAAACCACCATTATATTTGAAGAATACAGAGGTTTTGTATTTGCCAATAGGAAATAAGGTAGAACCATACCCTCTCCATTTTTCAGAAGTTATAGGCAATAATTTACTCAAATATTCCTTATCCACTGAAGCCAAAGCTTTTTCAGATACTACACTTCCTCCAGCACCAGAATCAAGAACTACATCAACATTTTTACCATTAATGATAACAGGTGCCTTTAAAGGGGATATAGGAATAGAATTGTTAGTAATATCTTTAATTATTTCAGCATTTTCTACTGAAGATAAATTCAATACACAATCTTCAGATATATTATTTAAATAATGGACATCATGTTCCAACATTAAAACATCTTTAACAGATTCATTTTCATAGGAGATATTACTTTCACAGTCACTGGAAGAATTATTGACATCAAGTTCAACTTCATCAGTGTCTTCATTTTGTTCAACAAGATGAATTTTCTTGTCACAAACATGACCCTTCTGCCACGGTTTGTTACATTTATAACAAGTATTTGTTGCATATTTTCTAGGTGCAACTGGGGCAGAGGGTTTACCAGATTTTTCTGGGAGCTTTATAGAAGGTTTATTCTGATCATTATAAGATTTACTAAGGTAATTCTTTGGTTCATATCTATGGTTGAGTAGTACTTCATTACAGATATTAATGAAAGAAGAATTTTCCCTTACATGCTCAGTTCTAGCAACAATCAAATCCCTAAGAGAATTTGGTAATTTATACAAGATTTTATCTCTCCAAATATCATAATCCATCTTTGGATCAATTGCTCTAAGGATTTTAGTTATTTTCATCAGAAAAACAATGGGCTTTTCAACAGAGGAGGATACATATCTAGTATTCTCATACAGTCTTTGCTGAGCTAACCTGAATTTTGAACCACCAAACTGATTCTCAATCAAGGATTTCCAATCATTCCATGTATAATGATTGTTGTCAGCCAGGCTATTCCAGGAGTCCAGTAAATGATATATAAATTATAAAACCTTAAAGAGTGGGTAAAACTTGTATTTAATGAATATAACTTAATATTTTATTACATAATGAAATTATATAAGAATTTTATTATATACAAATGTTACATTAAATTTATGGGTTATATATATTTTTATATACAATTAAATTGAGCATAATATAATATATTCTACAAATAATGGCGCATTTTTATATATTTAATAATTATAAATTTATATTTAATTAATTAAAAAACATATATTATAATTACAAGTGTAAATTTGATTTATAATATATTTAAATTAATTACTTAAATTTATATATTAACTAATACCTCTCATATGACACTAAACAATTATTAAGGACGCTTCTTTTGACCCTTAATTGTGTTAGAAAAAACAAATAAATTAATTTGAACTAAATTGAGATTAATTGATTGTTTTGTTGCGTCAAATTATTTTTTGTTTCACTTAAAATGTCCTCTAATCAGGATGGACCATCTGTTGGGAATTATATTTCTCATAGTTCCTATGTTTCCACTCTTGTTTAGTTATTTACTATTGTCACTTACTGATTTGGGGATTAATGGCGGGGAAATTGGATTCTTAATTGGGCTTTTAATTAATTGTTTCATGTTTTTCTCTATATTGTTATGTTTCATTTACTCTTTTTGATATATTTGTTTTATTCCTTTCTAATCATTGTATTTACTGATATAGTAGCGCTTCAGAGGACCCATTGCCTATAAAAGGGCCTTGGATAATCCCCTGTAGCCTTATCACTTATTATACACTCAACAATTTAAATACAATTTTTATATTACGTTTATATTCTTTTTATTAGTAATAAAATTCTAATCAAAATTTTATATAACAATTTAAAGGTTGCTTTAAGTCTGATAGTAATTATTTTGGTTGCCGCGCAGAACTCTTACTTAAATAATATTAATATTAATAAAACCAAATTGTTGTCACCTCCCAGCTCACTTGTCGTTGTTTTTCTCTCAATAAATTAAATAATTTTATTAAATTTTATTTTTTTTTATTTATTACCCGTACTTTTTCCTCCTTCTCCTCCTCTCATTCCTTTTTCTATTTTCTCCTTCTTCTAGACGACCGGCCGACAACTGAGGGCCTTTCCAAACAACGACGACGATCGAAGCCTGGCGACGAACGACAAAACGCACGGACCACCTAGCAAAACGAAACTTTTGCCGCGACTGTGTTTCGAACTTGGGTTCGACATATTAGGTTTATATAATATTAATTTTTATATTATTTTGAAGTGATTTTTCGATCACTATAGTAAGTTCACCTTTGCGCCTCTCACTCATATTACTATATTTTTATTGCAATAACAGTGATTGTGGCTTAATTGCTGATTCACTGAGTGTAAGTGTTCAATTTTTAAAATTTTTTTTTTTCCTAGTTGACCATTATAGAGTGTTAAATCCTCTTAGTCCTAGAAGAATTGACATTATTATTAATACAAATTGAATTATTAATTTAATTTTTTTTTTTTTATTAATTATTGTTAATTTTTGGTTGACTTAAAAGTACATTGTGCTTAGTCCCAATATATTGCCATATTTAATATTGGTAATTAATTGGTTGAATTAACTAACTTGTTATTCCCAATTTAAACTTGCAATCCATTTTTTTTTAAAAAAAAAAAAAAAATTAATTTTTTAATTATTACTTTATATTGAAAGTTATTTTTTCTATAATTTAATTAATTAAAAAATTTTTTTTTTTTATATTATTTGGAGCAAATTATTGACTAACTTTGATTATTTTTTTTATAAAGTACAAAGTAAAATATTAATCTTCCCACTAGTATGTCCAACAATTTGACAGAAAAAATGGATAACATGCAAGTGGATGAGATAGAAATTGACTATGATGCTGACACTGTAAGTTCTTCTAAAGTTGGTCATAAAAAATCTTATGCTAACACAAAGAATTCTCATACTGCAGGATGTGGAAATGACAGGAAATGCAAACAAACCAAACCCCCTTCCCCCAGTACCACAGAAGGAAGTAAAGCCTCTAGTGCCTCAAGAAGGTCTTCCAAAAGGCTTCAAAATAAAAAAGCTTCCTCTGCCACAACAAATCAGCAACCTCTCCAGTCATATAAAAGAGTTGAAGACAGAAAATATGACGTACAAAGCAAAGGTAGACACATTGTGGGATCAGGTCCAAGAACTCAGGAACCAGATTCAGGCCCAGGCCCCTCCTCAATTGCCTCCCAATCAGCTTCAATTTCAGGCTCAACCTTCACAGCCACCCAGCTCAACCATCCAAAATCCAAATACTATGGAAGTAGAGCAATGGAAATGGGATTATCTAATGAGTCACTACCAACAGAATGTGCAACACCCTCCTCATCATCAGCCTGGCCCATCCAGAACACCCAATTTCCATCCACCTCCTCATCCCTACCAACAAAGCAGGAGAAAGAAGGCCCAAGCACAATCCCAAACCCAGTCCCAGGGGAAGTTTCCTCCTCTGCAATGGTAAGTAATTTGGTTGATAGTCACTTGGGTATGTTTTCTAATAAATCTTCTTCTGCAGGTAATATTATTGAACATGGTGAAAGAACAGTTAAACCTGTTAAAAGACAGCTTCCTGTAACTAGTAGCCCTATTGATGTAATTAGCAAATTGTCATTTGATGAACCTTTACATTTAACTTCTACATCTTTAATTAATCCTTCTCTTGCAATTAAAAATGATTCTGTTCCCCCTGAAATCTATAACTTAATTGAAAAAACTTCTGAGGAAATATTGAAAGATACCCTTGATTTTAATATTGTGAAAGACAAACATGTGAGAGATTTGTTAATCCATGAAAATGATAGATTAAATAATTTACACTTGCAATGTAAAGTGAGTTCTTCTGTACAAGATACAGCTTATTTAAAAATCAAAGAAACCTTGAATATTGTTCTTAGTCAACAAAAACAAATAAGAAGTGACCATAGAGCTATCTCAGATAGAAATATCAGTCTGCATAAAACATTGAGTGAATTGAAACCCCTTATTGAGGAAAATTATTCATTCAAAAATGAAATAAAATCTCTACAAAATGAGTTGAAGAAACTAAAAAATGACTTCCATGCACTAAGTACCAAACACTCAGTTTCTGAGGACAGAAATGTTCTATCTCTTGCAAAAGTGAATGACCAGTTGTCTGAAATTCCAAGAATAAGAAACTATGTGTCTGACCTACAGGAAAAGTTCTCAACCTTAACCATCAATAATGAATTAAATGAGATTTCTGCCAGTAAGCTGCATAAAAATAAAGGGAAAAAACCTGAACAAAGTTCATCCTTTCTTCCTCATATTTCAACCATTAAACAAACTGACAATGAGTCTGTAAAATCTTTTGCTACTAGCAAAAAATCTTGTGATAGTCATGCACCAGCTGTTTCTGTAAATAATGAAATTTCTGAACACCTGGCTAAACTTCAGGAATTATTACTAATGAATAATTCAAACCAAAAAGTGGACCATCCCAGTAGTCAGAAAAATTGGCCTAAGTTAGACCAATATCCTACCTTTGATGGTGATTCTTCCTCTGATTGGCAACACTTTATCCAAAGAATTGATAATTTAAAGAGATCTTATAAACTACCTGATGAGGAAATTGTTTCTAAGATAATTTCTTTATTTTCCAATGTAGCCTTGATGTGGTATGAATCTGTCCTCTTAGATAACAATCATTATACATGGAATGATTGGAAATCCTTGATTGAGAATCAGTTTGGTGGTTCAAAATTCAGGTTAGCTCAGCAAAGACTGTATGAGAATACTAGATATGTATCCTCCTCTGTTGAAAAGCCCATTGTTTTTCTGATGAAAATAACTAAAATCCTTAGAGCAATTGATCCAAAGATGGATTATGATATTTGGAGAGATAAAATCTTGTATAAATTACCAAATTCTCTTAGGGATTTGATTGTTGCTAGAACTGAGCATGTAAGGGAAAATTCTTCTTTCATTAATATCTGTAATGAAGTACTACTCAACCATAGATATGAACCAAAGAATTACCTTAGTAAATCTTATAATGATCAGAATAAACCTTCTATAAAGCTCCCAGAAAAATCTGGTAAACCCTCTGCCCCAGTTGCACCTAGAAAATATGCAACAAATACTTGTTATAAATGTAACAAACCGTGGCAGAAGGGTCATGTTTGTGACAAGAAAATTCATCTTGTTGAACAAAATGAAGACACTGATGAAGTTGAACTTGATGTCAATAATTCTTCCAGTGACTGTGAAAGTAATATCTCCTATGAAAATGAATCTGTTAAAGATGTTTTAATGTTGGAACATGATGTCCATTATTTAAATAATATATCTGAAGATTGTGTATTGAATTTATCTTCAGTAGAAAATGCTGAAATAATTAAAGATATTACTAACAATTCTATTCCTATATCCCCTTTAAAGGCACCTGTTATCATTAATGGTAAAAATGTTGATGTAGTTCTTGATTCTGGTGCTGGAGGAAGTGTAGTATCTGAAAAAGCTTTGGCTTCAGTGGATAAGGAATATTTGAGTAAATTATTGCCTATAACTTCTGAAAAATGGAGAGGGTATGGTTCTACCTTATTTCCTATTGGCAAATACAAAACCTCTGTATTCTTCAAATATAATGGTGGTTTTGTCAGAGCTATTTGTGAATTTGTTGTCATGAAAAATGATAATTTGAGCAATTGGTTTATTATGGGAAATGATATTTTGACCATGTTTGGTGTGAAACTGGACCCAGCAAATAATTGCTTTACCTTAGGAATAAATGGGAAAAGAAAATTCAAAATTTCTTCTCCTAAACCTTCTGGGCATTTGTTGAAATCTTGTAACTCACTGACCCAATGTAAAGGTAGAACAACAACTGAAATGGATGATTTATTACATGAAATAAATACCGCTTCTTTTGGTGATCATTTGACTGATGAACAAAAGGATTCTATTGTTGCCTCTATTACCTCTTTCCCTATGGCTTTTGCTCATGGTTCTCATGTCTTGGGAATTGTTCAGGAAGAGATGAAAATTACCTTATCCTGTAATTTGAGTGATATTCCTCCTTCCCTTAAGAAAAAACCATATCCTGCTTCTCCATCAAAAAGAAAAGATATTGAAGATAATATTGAAACATTATTGAAAATGAATATCATTGAGAAAGTGGATGTCACCCCCAAATATTGTGTCATCTCCCCAGTCTTAATTTCTTATGAAAAAGATAAAGCTAGATTATGTGGAGATTACAGAGCTTTAAATACTTATACTGTTGATGATATTTATCCTTTACCCAGAATTAATTCAATACATGCTACCTTGCAAGGTGCAAAATTTATTAGTTGTCTGGATGGTAATAAAGGTTATCATCAAGTTCCAGTTGAGAAAAATTCTCAAAATTTTTTGCTTATTGCTACTCATATGGGAATATATAAGTATGTTAGGATGCCATTTGGCCCTAAAAATGCTCCTTCAGTTTTCCAAAAAGTCATGGATAACACTTTCCATCAAGAAATTATTGAAGGTTGGCTCATGGTTTATATTGATGATATTATTGTTTTTTCTAAAACTTTTGATGAACATATGATTCATTTAAATAGAGTTTTCCAAAAAATGGATGAAATCAATATGACCTTGTCTTTAAAAAAGTGTAAATTTGGTTTTCAATCTTTGAAAGTCCTTGGCCATGTTGTGTCAGGCTTACAAATTTGTGTAGACCATAATAAAGTTGCTGCCATTCAAAATGTGAAAGCACCAACTTCTGTAAGAGAAATCCAAAGTTTTTTAGGTATGTGTGGCTATTATAGACAATATATTAAAAATTATCAGGTCATAGCCTTGCCTCTTACAAAACTAACCAGAAAAGATGTTGCTTTTCTCTGGAATGATGACTGTCAAAAAGCTTTTAATACATTGAAAAATTGCTTAATGTCAGCCCCTATATTGGCTCTCCCAGATTTTAACAAGCCATTTGTACTTTATACAGATGCTAGCTTTATTGGTCTGGGTGCTGCCCTTCACCAAAAGCAAATTATTAATGATAAATCCTCAGAGGTTGTAATTTGTTATATTTCAAGAACCTTAAGAAATAGTGAATTGAAATATGGTGCCACTCAATTAGAGTGCTTAGCAGTTGTTTGGGCTCTTGAGAAACTTCATTACTACTTGGATGACCAAAAATTTGAGTTGGTAACTGACTGTAGTGCTGTGAAATCTCTCTTAAACCTCAAAACACCTAACAGACATATGTTCAGGTGGCAACTTGCTGTTCAGGAATACAGAGGAAGGATGACTATTATCCACAGAGCTGGAAATGTTCACTCTAATGTTGATATGCTCTCCAGATTGCCTCTGCCAAATAATGACTCCAATCCTGCTTATGTACCTGAGGATGACACTGTTCATATACATGGTATATTTATAGTTGATATGGAAGAAGAGTTATTACAGTTAATACTGGATTCATATGATAAAGATTCTGACTTAAATAAATTAGTTACTATTTTGAATGATCCTAAGAATGCTTCAATTCAAGCATTAATAAAAACTCTTCCTGCAAAATACCAAAATGCTTTAAATAAAGGAAAGTTTTCTATTGAAGATGGTTATATTTATTATAGAAGGAAGCTTACCAATGTAATTGTTATTCCTCCTTCAATGAAAGAAACTATCCTCAAACTTTGTCATGATGACATATTAGCTGGTCATTTTGATCTTGAAAAAACATTGATTAGAATCAAAAACACTGCATGGTGGGCTAATATGTCTGAAGACACAAAATTATATGTTGAATCTTGTGATTCCTGCCAAAAATCTAAAAAGTTAACAGGCAAGAGAGCAGGGTTATTACAACATATTGAAGCACCTAGTGCTCCCTGGCAAATCATTAATATGGATTTTGTCACTGGTCTTCCTGTTGCAGGTAAAGACAGCTTTAACTCTTGTTGGGTAATAGTTGATAGATTCACAAAAATGTGCAAATTTATTCCAACCCACAAAGATGTATCCACCAAAGAATTAGCTTTCTTATGGTGGTCTTACATGTTTAATATTATTGGTTTTCCAAAAGCCATTATCTCTGATAGGGATCCAAAATTCACTTCTGAGTTTTGGACCTCTTTGATGGATATTTGTGGCTGTGAGTTAAAATTATCTACAGCTCACCATCCTCAGACTGATGGTCTAGCTGAAAGAATGATTCAAACTCTGGAAGATATGATTAGAAGGTATTGTGCCTTTGGTTTAGAATATAAAGACAATGACAGATTTACTCATGATTGGGTCACTCTTTTGCCTGGTCTTGAATTTGCATATAATAGCACTGTTCATTCTGTCACTGAGAAAAAGCCTTTTGAGCTTTGGTTAGGTTATGTCCCAAACACTCCTGCTCAGATTCTCAATAATAAATTACCTAAGTTGGAACTACATCCTGGTGTAAAATCTTTTATGCAAATGCAACAGCTATGCAGAAAACATGCTCAGAGTTGTATTGATAAAGCATTTGAATATGAAAAGAAAAGATGGGATAAATCCCATAAAGAATACACATTTAACAAGGGTGATGAAGTGTTGATCTCTACTGTCCATTTCAATTTACAAGGTAACCACAAATTAAAAGATCCTTTTGTAGGACCATTTGTTGTTAAAAGAATGGTTGGTGATAATGCAGTAGAAGTTGTATTGTATTCTCCATATGATAGGAAACATCCTGTCTTTCCCATTTCTTTGCTTAAACCTTATACTTCCAACAGTGACTTATTTCCAAAAAGAAGAGGAAGACCTAAGAAGAACCCTCAGGAAGTCACAGAAACAGCAGAAATTGATAAAATTCTCAATGATAGAATTATCACTTCTGAAAGAGGTACTGAATATTTATTGAGATATAAGAACAAATCATCTGAACATGATGCATGGATACCTGGCAAAGAAATTTCAAATCTGCCTGCTCTGTTGAAAAAATACAAAAAGAAAAAATCTTAGCATTTTTTTTATTGTTTTTTTTTAGAGTGAGGGAGTGTCAGCCAGGCTATTCCAGGAGTCCAGTAAATGATATATAAATTATAAAACCTTAAAGAGTGGGTAAAACTTGTATTTAATGAATATAACTTAATATTTTATTACATAATGAAATTATATAAGAATTTTATTATATACAAATGTTACATTAAATTTATGGGTTATATATATTTTTATATACAATTAAATAGAGCATAATATAATATATTCTACAAATAATGGCGCATTTTTATATATTTAATAATTATAAATTTATATTTAATTAATTAAAAAACATATATTATAATTACAAGTGTAAATTTGATTTATAATATATTTAAATTAATTACTTAAATTTATATATTAACTAATACCTCTCATATGACACTAAACAATTATTAAGGACGCTTCTTTTGACCCTTAATTGTGTTAGAAAAAACAAATAAATTAATTTGAACTAAATTGAGATTAATTGATTGTTTTGTTGCGTCAAATTATTTTTTGTTTCACTTAAAATGTCCTCTAATCAGGATGGACCATCTGTTGGGAATTATATTTCTCATAGTTCCTATGTTTCCACTCTTGTTTAGTTATTTACTATTGTCACTTACTGATTTGGGGATTAATGGCAGGGAAATTGGATTCTTAATTGGGCTTTTAATTAATTGTTTCATGTTTTTCTCTATATTGTTATGTTTCATTTACTCTTTTTGATATATTTGTTTTATTCCTTTCTAATCATTGTATTTACTGATATAGTAGCGCTTCAGAGGACCCATTGCCTATAAAAGGGCCTTGGATAATCCCCTGTAGCCTTATCACTTATTATACACTCAACAATTTAAATACAATTTTTATATTACGTTTATATTCTTTTTATTAGTAATAAAATTCTAATCAAAATTTTATATAACAATTTAAAGGTTGCTTTAAGTCTGATAGTAATTATTTTGGTTGCCGCGCAGAACTCTTACTTAAATAATATTAATATTAATAAAACCAAATTGTTGTCACCTCCCAGCTCACTTGTCGTTGTTTTTCTCTCAATAAATTAAATAATTTTATTAAATTTTATTTTTTTTTATTACCCGTACTTTTTCCTCCTTCTCCTCCTCTCATTCCTTCTTCTATTTTCTCCTTCTTCTAGACGACCGGCCGACAGAATATCTCATCTGTGACGTGTCACCACCAGAGCTTACCTACCGGGATGCCTGCTCTCATTTAGCACATTGATTCCACCCTGATTCCATCCACCCCATCAAATTCTTCCCTGATCTCTGATTTTTGGCATCCATACTTACTGGTCCCTGTTCTCTAGTAAGTTTTCTCTTCTTTTTTCTTACTTTTCATTTTTGCTTCTATTTTGTTTTGTTTTGTTGGCACATTATCATCAAATTAACCAGCCCATTGATTTTCCTGCGCTTCCTTTTTTTGGCTTCCTTGCTTCCTGGTTCTTCTGCTCCAGTAAGTTATTCATTATTTTGTCTCTTTTCCTGTTTTTTAACTATCTTATGCTAAATATTACTGAATTATTCTGGTCAATCAACACAATTTAGAAGATAGGAGGTAAGTAATATGACATTTACACTGAATTATATTATTAAAAGGATGAAATATATGAAAAAAATTGTATAAAAATATATTGCCAGGTTACTACAATGTAAAAGCTCATCTTGCCCTGTTACTTTGAATTTTCGCAATGATATTGAAATAAGGAGTTTTGCCCAAGTTAACTCTTTTTCTTGAGAAGAATAACTTGACCAACCCCAATACTTGCCATCGGTACATAAAAAAAATTGGTAAAGTGCCAGTACTTCCCTTGTGAATCATTCAAATTTCAACCATGTCTCATACTTGCCTTTGAACAAGGCTTTTTTTCCTTAAGTCCCCATTGTTCATTTGAGAATCATCAATGGTACATCCAAGTCACAAAATCTTGCGGAATTTTCGACAAAAAAATAAAAGTTTCGCCCTCAAAAAAATGATTTGCCTATTCAAAAGGAAGTACCCCCACCCTATCCCCAACCCTTTTGAATAGTCAAATCATTTTTTGTTGAGAACAACTTTTATTTTTTTTCAAAAATTCCGCAAGCTTTTATGACTTAGCTGTACTTTCATAAATATTTATATAATTTGTGTCAAAAATAATCATTTTCTCATTCCATATTGAAATATCTTTCATTTTTTACACATATGTGACTGAAGGTTTCAATAGTATTACAGCCGTATCGACAATGGTTGGTGCACCTATGCAAGAAAAATTAAAACATTTAGACAGAATGATTGACATTTGACAGTGAAAGTGACAAATTTTTGGTGAATGCAAGCTAATTTTCTGCCAAATGCCAATTGATCTGTCCAAAAGTTTTGGATTTTTTCGCAAAACTGCACCAACAGTTTCCGATATGGCAGTATTTATTAAACATAGGTAATTCCTTTGATGCACAAGTAGACCGTTCCAAACGTAAAAATTATCTTGAGCCTTATTGGATCAAAAGAACCAGAAAGCCAGAATGCCAAATATTTGAGGTCAGGGAAGAATTTGACATGGCGGATTGGATGAGGGTGGAATCATTGTGGTAAATGGGAGCAGGAATTCCAGTAGGTAAGCTCATGTGGTGACATGTCACTGTTGCACGGTATCAGCTTACTGGACTCCGGAAGCCTTAGGTCTCGACTACGCCGCAGCCCAAGGTATATAGTCAACGACACTGCAACAGTAATAAATTATCCATTAATAATCTTCTAAATCTTTGACCATACATCTTTCCTAATAGGTTATGGGCTCTTGCGCCTAAATAAATTTTTTCTTAAAAAATCTCAATTGACTTATAACAGTCTTGTCAACCATTTGATATTTCCTTTTTTTTTCCCTTCTTGTCAGGTCTCAAGTTTTTTTTTTCCTTTTTCTTCTTCCTCTCTACTTTATCTTCTCCTTTTCTCTTTTCTAGCAATTGACTCACAAACGTCTCATCAACCATCGGGTCAAATAGAATCTCCTTTTTGTTTCATTCTTTATCTGTTTCATCTGTTTCACTATTATTTGTTTCCTTTTTCAATCTTCTTTTCTTTTCTGAACTATCTACTCATAATTAAAAAAGAAAAAAAAAAGCAATTAGGTTGTTGCTCTCACCAAGCATCAAAGCGTAATAGTGGCACTATTACTTTGAAAGCAAAAAAATAAAAAACATATAAAACAAATTTAATTTTCTCCTTTCTTTTTTTTCATTTAATTCTTTATTCTCCTTTTTTCCTCCTTTTATTTTTCCTTTCTTTGTTTCTCTTAAAAAATAAAAATAAAAATTAAAAAAAACCCATATTTTTTTCTATTTCTTTTCTCTTTTTCCTTTCTCAATCAATATCTTACATTTTTAACATGCCATCCAATCAACAACTGACCCCTCAAGACTAAGACACACCTACATCACATCCAACAATACCTTTCGCTCCACGTCAACAAGCTACAACAAATGAGAACATCTCTCATAAAAATGATCACCCAATTAATGAGGAAGATGCTACCTTGGACATGGAAGATGCACCAAACCCAAGAATCCTACTTAGGATTCAAGAAGACTCATATATACAAGACAGCATTGTAAAGGCAAGAATGTTTTTAAAAGACTGGAGACACACACTTAACGACAATGGATCAAATTACCAAGAATGGTACAGAGAAATCAGAGGCATTATATGTGATTTCAATGGTGAAAGCAACTTCCTCAAGCAAAAAGGAGCCTCCAAAACTTCAATCAAAGAACAAATAGGTCATGCAAAACTAGTCAACTAAGTAGGCCCTGAAATGAAATCCCAGATAATTGACGCTGCACCAAGTACAACTGCATTCAGACACATCAAAAGCGTTTTTAACACAGTGTCCCATGTAGCCCAACTGAACGCAATAGAAAAATTAATCAAACTTTGATCCAAGGAATGTGACACTTCTATTGAACTCATGAATATATTCTGTGATGTGTGTGCCAGCCTATGAGCACAAGGCCTCACTGAAAAAGACTTACTTGGAAGTTTATGCCAATGTATAATTTAAGATGACCCATGTTTCAGTTTGGAAGTATTAAAAGAAACAGAAAAAATATGTAAAACTGACAAACCTATAACAGTAGTGATACTCAATAAGATCTTCTGTACAGCATGGAAACAAATGAAACATGATGACAATCTAACAAAGACTGATCCTGCTGTAACAGCTAATGATTCTTCAATATCTGACTCTAACTCTCTAACTATGAAGTATGTCAATTCTAACAGTACATCCAAATCTGTGAATATCTGTGAATCTAATGCTGCTTCTCAAAGACTTCCTGGTAACTGCTACATATGTAATTTGTCTGGTCATCTGAAAGATAACTACCCAAAAAGAATGTTCAATCTGAGGAACAATTTTAACCTGTTTATTCCTAACAGACAAGCCAGATACAACACTCATCACCCAATTGTAGTTCCTCCATCTATAATTCAACCAACTATTGTCCTGAACAACATTATCACTCTCAAACCAAACCAATAAAAACAGAAGCAACCAAAAATGTATTCTTATTGTCCTATTTACCCCCAGAGACAAACAAACAGACTAAACAATTCACAACCACCGCAAGCTAAATCAATTTTGGAAAAGATTGTCAAACTCAGTGATGACTCCCCAGAAGCATCAGCTGCAGCTTTTGCAAGAATGAAATTATCAGATGGAGATAAATACTCTCCAAAGCCAATTTTTGACACGGGTGCAACTCATCACCTTTCTGGTAACTTAAATGATTTAGTAGACTTCTCACCTCTACAAAACCCAATAGCATTAAAAGTAGCCACTAATGGTTCTTCACCTCTCATCACAGGCAAAGGGACAATTCATTTCCATTGACTCAATGGGGAAATTATCAATATTAGACTGGTTTTCTACTGCAAAAATGCTAGAGGTACATTGATCTCCCCAGAATCTTTGATCAAAAGCAATGCTAACTTCTCATGTGTGAACTTCAACAATTTCCTAATAAGTTATCAGGGAACCCCTATATTATCTGCAATTTTTATCAAGAGAAAATGGACTTTTGCCTGTCCAATACAAAATGATTATAGATATCCAATTACTGATGTACCTACTCATTTACCACATACTAGTAAGAAACATGATGAAATAAAAAACTTACCTTTACTTCCAAAAATGTTTAGCCTTGAGATCCCTTCTAAGTACTGGAAATTAGAAAAAGAAACAAAGAAGAGGAAATGTTATACAACGGGAACTGCCTTTTCAGCCATGAAAGTCTCAGAAAAATAAGAATGTGCAAAGAAAAGATGGTATTAAGATTTCCTGAACATCTTCTGGAAGACAACATTATCTGTAATTCCTGCCAAATGTGCAAAAACAGAAGACAATCTTTTCTAGAATCGACCAGCAGAAAACCTGATAAACTAGAAATTTTGACAATGAACGTCAGTATAGTCTAGTATATAAGTATGATATAATAGTGTTTATTTATGGTCCTACTACTTATTGATAAATGATTTAGTGATTAAACCTCAGGGGAAGACTAATAAAATAGTTATACTCAAATAAAACTCACAATACTTGGATTTAAATGCGTGCTAGTGGTGGAAAATAGATGAATAAAATATAGTTATAGCTTATATAAAGATAACATCAATTTATAATGGCTTTATAATATATTTCTGAATGCTAATAATTGTATTGTAGTGTTTGTTTGAATTGTAGTAATTGAATGATGATAAATAACCGTCAAAATCCCTCCTTACTTATACCCAAATCCACTGGAGTGCACAGACATTCTGTCAGCCTAAATATCCTTAGAACTGAGTATTTATTATGCTTAAAATAAGATAACCTTAACTAGATTAAGCTTATATCTTAAAAATAAGGTTAAAATAATAATATATATTATTTTATTATATATATATATAATTACTATTCTATTATATAATTTATAATAGTTTAAATAGCTTATCCATGGCTTAATAATACTTATTAAGGTGTTAATGGAGTCATAATATACTTATCTTAAGTGATATGAAGTAATTATTGACATACATAAGCTTATATGTATACATAAATCTCATATTCAGTGAAATATGCAGTATATTATGTATATTTAGGTATATAAGTGGGTTTTAGCCCCTTAATAGCCTATAACCTTTGTTTTTCTGCTTATTTTAGGTCATATGGACGAAATCAGTGGACTCACAACGCCTACAGAAGCATAGACACCTATATCAGGCGCATACACCCAGTTAGGACAACTAAAATTACTTCCTTGGATGGTTATTCACGGATTTATGGGTTGGAAAGATGTTTTTGGGTTAATGTGGATGCTTGGGGATGTTATTGGGGGCTTGGACATTTTATTTGTTTCCTTTATATGCTTTTAGTTTCATTAAATCTCTTTTTGATTATTTATTTTACCTGTTTCTTTAGGGTATCCGCTTTTATCTGGGTTTTCTATTTATGGTATGACTCTGTGTTATTATTAATAGTGATGGAGGGTCCTTACTGGAGGTCTGGGTGTTGAAACTGCTTGAATTGGACGCCATGGGGAGGTGATGGGCCCTCACAGTGCTGTAATTGCCGGGGATAGCAGTGACATCATCTGGATTGAAGGTCTGTGCACTCCAGTGGATTTGGGTATAAGTAAGAAGGGATTTTGACGGTTTATTATCATCATTCAATTACTACACTTCAAAAAAACACTAAAATACGATTATTAGTATTCAGAAATATATTATAAAGCCCTTATAAATTGATATTATCTTTATAAAAGCTATAACTATATTTTATTCTTCTATTTTCCACCACTAGCACGCATTTAAATCCAAGTATTGTGAGTTTTATTTGAGTATAACTATTTTATTAGTCTTCCACTGAGGTTTAATCACTAAATCATTTATTAATAAGTAGTAGGACCATAAAATAACACTATTATATCATACTTATATACTAGACTATACTGACAATTGGGGGTCTTTCCTTATATTTTACTTATTATTTAGTATAAGCCTTGGGACGTGATTTTTACCTTAGTACAACTCAAAATTAACCAAATATTTGGGTCTGCTGCATATTAGTGGGTCATCATAACTCATTGATTGCGGAAAAGAACCCTTATAATAATTGTACTAATTTTTTATCATAAAAATTAGATATTTACAGTAGTAACTGTACCCAATATAAACCCAATTTCACTTGGTATTTGGACACCAATATAACACCCAATTAAATTGGTATTTGGCTAAAGATTGGTAAGCTAATTATTCACCCTTATAGAGGTCTAGTTAAACTTATTATTATATTTTTAACAGATTTTTTCAAATTTTTCTTATATTTTATTTAAATAAATAAAGATATAAATTCAGGGTAAGCTCCATTGCTTTTTTATTAGTAATATAATTACTAATATCTTTTGTCTACTAATTCCATAGAGTTTTTTCCATTTGTAGACGTAAAATATTGTTATTCTGAACAATATGAGTGCTCCCCAGGATAGTGTAAGTGAACAGCCTGCTTATAATACCAGGTCTAAAGCTAACAAAAACTTTCCAGGACATCACCATGGAGGGACAACAGTACCCCCAGCCAGAAAGCATGAGTATAGAGGAAAAGGACGCCCTCTTAAAAAAGATAACTATAAAAAAGACGTCTCCTCCTCTTCAGGATCAACTGTCCCACCTGGCCAAACAGGTTCTGAAGTTGGAGGAATCAAAATCTCTCATGTTCAAAGAAGTAGAGCAGTTGCAAAACAATTGCAAGGTAGGATTTCAGCAGATGAATCAGGCAATGGCAGAATTAAAGGGAGGCCAGCCCAGTCAATCAAATCAGCAACCCCCTACCCAAGGAGGGTCCACTCACTCCCAGGAGAAAATCCTGGTAGACAAATGGAAATGGGACTGGTTTCACCAACAGTGGACAAGCCACAGTTGCAACAGGGATCCACCCCCTCATCTGACTTCCTCAGCTCACCCTTACAAGGGAAAAAAGCGCCAAAAATCAGGACTGGCAACCATCCCTTGGTAAGTAAATTACCCTCTCAGATTGGACATAATACTGATAATTACAATATAGGTAATTCTATTGATGTTAAATCTGTACAAAAAATAGAGGAGGATTTAAGAAATTTAGGTTTTAGAGTAGATATTCCTGACTTGTCTTTTGTCCATAATAACAGTACTATATACAATGATAATACAGTTAATCCTCAGTTGAAACCACCTACTAGTGAGATGAGAAGTTCACAGGAGAGTGAGAGAATTGAAAAGGAGGACATGGAATATTTTAACAATAATCCAACTGTCCATAGAATTGTTTCAGCATTGTGGAATAGAATGACTGATTGTGAGGAACAGACAGTTAAACTCACTAGTGATACAATTTCATCCTTAACATTGAACATTTCTCAATTAGCAACACGTAATAAAGAATTAGAGAAAGAACATTTGTCTCTAACTCTTAAATATGATTCATTGAGTAATAAATATAATGACCTTTCAAACAAATTTTTTGAGTTAGAAAAATTATATGAAACACATTTATTAAAGACTGAATCAAGAACAAAGTTATCTTTTGCCCAGACAAATCAAAGTGTCTCTGAGTTGCTACAAAGATTAACTAAAGTTGAGATTGAAACTGCCAATCTACTGATGAACCAGGATAATCATAAGTATAATTAATATAATAATAATCCTTTCATTGGCAAAAGTGAATCTCATTCCTTCCCTGTACCACCACAATTAAAACCATCTGGTGGTAGTGTCAAATCTGAAAAATATAAGTCACAAATCCGTGCAGGAAGAAATACAAGACCATTTATCAAAAGTGAATGAGTTGTTGAATTTACCTAAGATTAGTGAGATAAAATCCAATCAGAAGAACTGGCCTAAGATAGATCAGTACCCAACTTATGATGGGGAAGCCAGCTCTGATTGGCAACATTTTATTCAAAGAATTGACAACTTGAAATTCTCATATAAGTTACCAGATGAAGAGATAACATCAAAATTAATTTCTTTATTTAAGGATGTTGCTTTATTATGGTTTGAAGCTGTCTTAAGTGAGGGTAGAGACTACTCTTGGGCTGAATGGAAACAACTTATTGAAAAACAATTTGGAGGTTCTAAATTCAGGCTTACTCAGCAAAGACTGTATGAGAAGACTGGGTATAATCCATTGAATGGTGACAAACCTATGGTATTTTTAATGAATTTAAACAAAATATTAAAAGCCATTGAGCCTCATATGGATTTTAACTTATGGAAAGATAAGATAATATACAAATTACCTATATCTGTCAGAGACATTGTTGTAGCTAGAACATTAAATGTTACTGAATATTCTGACTTTATTAATATTTGCAATGAAATATTATTAAACCATAAGTATGAATCAAGGTATTCCACTTATAAGCAAAATGTTGAAACTGTAAAAACTCAGAATTCAAAAACACTTCAGGAGAAGCAGAAAAAACCTACTGCACCTGTAGTACCTAAAAAGTATGAAACAAATACTTGTTATTAGTGTAATAAACCTTGGGTAAAAGGTCACAAATGTGAGAAAAACATAAATATTGTTGAAAATCAACGTGAATCTGAAACTGAAACTGAAAAAAGTAAAGAATCAAGTGATTATGACAGCAATATCTCATATAGTGATGAAAATGAAGTCTGTATGTTGGAAGATGATTTGTCCATCTTTGAAAATCCAATATTGAATATGGACTCAAATGAATCTTTAATGAATTTTGAAGATGCTGAAATCATTAAGGATATACAAGCTGATAACTTTAGAATGACACCTATCACGGTTCCAGCTATCATTTGTGGTGAAAATGTTAATATAGTATTGGACACAGGAGCTGCTGGTTCAGTTGTTTCCACTAATACATTACAGAAAATTGATAGTGAATATAAGTTTAAGCTTGAACCACTTCAAAATAAAAATTGGAGAGGTTTTGGATCAGTACTACACCCCATTGGTAAATACAAAGCTGCTGTTTTCTTTAAACACCAACATGGTTATGTAAGGGTAACTTGTGACTTTGTAGTAATGGATAATACTAATTGTAGTAACTGTTTTATCATCGGAAATGATATTCTGACTAAATTTGGTGTAAAATTAGACCCTGCTAATAACAATTTTACAATTGGCATGAATGGTAAAAGGAAATTTAAAATAAATTCTTTTAACACAGTCTTACACATTGAGTCAGTAACAAATTCCCCGTCTAAAGGAAGAGAATCCAATGAGATGGAACTTCTGGAAACAGAAATTTCAAAAGCATCATTTGGCACTCAGATAAGTAAATCTGAGAAAAATAATATTTTGGAATTAATTAAAGCTTTTCCAATGGCTTTTGCACATGGTACAAATGAACTTGGCCTTGTAAAAGATCATGAAATGAAAATTAGTTTAACCTGTGACATGGATAATATTCCTGCTAGTCTTAAAAAGAAACCATACCCTGCTTCACCAATGAAGAGGAAAGACATAGAGGATAATATTAAGATGTTATTGAAAATGAACATTCTTGAGAAGGTTGAAACTACGCCAAAATATTGTGTAATATCACCAGTGCTGATTTCTTATGAACAAGATAAAGCAAGACTGTGCGGTGATTATAGAGAATTAAATACATTTACAGTAGATGATATTTATCCCTTGCCAAGGATTGCCTCTATACATGCTACCCTTAAAGGTGCTAAATATATAAGTTGCCTAGATGGAAATAAAGGGTACCATCAAATTCCTGTTGAAAAGAATTCACAGAACTTTTTGCTGATAACAACACACATGGGAATTTATAAGTATGTCAGAATGCCATTTGGACCAAAAAATGCTCCATCAGTATTTCAGAAGTTAATGGATATAACATTCCATAATGAAATGATTGAAGGATGGTTAATGGTATACATTGATGACATCATAGTGTTCTCTAAAACTTTTGATGAACACTTAATCCATTTAAGGAAAGTATTTCAGAAAATGGATGAAATAAAAATGACCCTTGCATTGAAAAAATGTAAATTTGGGTTTGAATCTTTAAAAGTGCTTGGTCATATTGTATCTGGCTTACAAATATGTGTAGACCAAAATAAAGTGGCTGCAATAAAGAATATTGGAATTCCTCAAAATGTGAAGGATGTACAATCTTTTCTTGGAATGTGTGGTTATTATAGACAATATATAAAAAACTACCAATCAATTGCTGCACCACTGACCACACTGATAAAGAAATCAGAAGCTTTCATTTGGAATAATGAAAGACAAAAAGCTTTTAATAAGTTGAAAGAATGTTTAATGACAGCTCCTATCTTGGGATTACCAGATTTCCAATTACCTTTTGTATTATATACAGATGCAAGTTTTATTGGACTGGGTGCTGCTTTGCATCAAAAACAACTTATTGAAGGTAAAATGTCAGAAGTAGTAATCTGCTATATTTCACGTACTCTGAGAAGTGGTGAATTGAAATATGGTGCTACTCAACTTGAATGTTTGGAAGTAGTATGGGCTCTTGAAAAGCTACATTATTACCTTGAAGACCAAAAATTTGAGTTAATAACTGACTGTAGTGCAGTTAAGTCACTCTTAAACATGAAAACTCCTAATAGACACATGTTTAGATGGCAATTAGCTGTACAAGAATACAGAGGACGGATGACTATTACACATAGAGCAGGAACCTTGCACTCTAATGTAGATCTGTTATCTAGAGTACCTCTGCCTAATAATGATGATAATCCTGCTTATGTTCCTGAGTCAGAGATTATTAACATTTATGGCATTTATATTGTAGATCTTGAGGATGAATTTATGCAATCAATTCTTGATAATTATAATTCAGATCCTGACTTAAGTAAATTAACTACAATATTAAATGATCCATCTAATGCTTCAATGAATGTTTTAATAAAAACATTACCAAATAAGTATAAAGAGGCATTAGAGAAAGGAAAATTTTCCATTGAGGATGGTTTTATATATTACAGGAAAAAATTAAGTAATGTAATTGTAATTCCCCCTTCAATGAAGGAGTTAATGTTAAGTATATGTCATGATGATATATTAGCAGGTCATTTTGACTACCATAAAACATTAACCAGAGTAAAAAACACAGCTTGGTGGATTAACATGTCTGAGGATGTTCAGAAATATGTTGAAACATGTGATTCTTGTCAAAAATCTAAAAGATTAACGGGAAAAAGAGCTGGTTTATTACAACAAATTGAGCAACCAAAAGCTCCATGGGAAATCATTAACATGGAATTTGTAACAGGTTTGCCAATAGCAGGGCATAAGAGTTATAACTCCTGCTGGGTAATTGTAGATAGATTTACAAAGATGTGTAATTTTATTCCTAACCACAAAGAGGTTTCTGCAAAGGACTTAGCTTTTTTATGGTGGACACAAATGTTAAATACAGCAGGTTTCCCCAAAGCAATAGTTTCTGACAGAGATCCTAAATTTACTTCTGAGTTCTGGACGTCACTTATGGATGTTTCAGGGTGTCAATTAAAACTTTCTACAGCACACCATCCACAAACTGATGGGCTAGCAGAGAGAATGATACAAACCTTAGAAGATATGATAAGAAGATACTGTGCTTTTGGTCTTAATTTTAAAGACAATGACAAATTCACGCATGATTGGGTAACCCTTATCCCAGGTTTAGAATTTGCATATAATAGTACAGTACATTCTGTCACTGGCAAAAAGCCATTTGAGTTAGGGTTGGGTTATGTACCTAATACCCCTGCTAAAACTCTTAATAAGTTACCTAGATTGGATATTCATCCAGGTACTAAATCTTTTCTTCAGATGCAGGAATTATGCAGAAAACATGCTCAAGAATGTATAAATAAGGCTTTTGAGTATGAAAAGAAAAGATGGGATAAAGCCCATAAAGAACAAATGTTCAAAGAGGGTGATGAAGTCCTTATTTCAACGCTACATTTCAATTTAAATGGTAATGTTAAATTGAAGGATCCATTCATTGGACCATTTGTAGTTAAAAAGATGGTTGGTAATAATGCTGTTGAGGTTATTCTATATGCACCTTATGATAGAAAACATCCAGTATTTCCTATTTCTCTTATAAAACCATACCATTCTAATGATACTGCTCTCTTTCCAAGAAGATCAGGAAGGCATAAACAGCAACCTGAAGAAATAGTGGAAAAAGCAGAAATTGAAAAGATACTTAAAAAGAGACACCTTACTAAAGAAAAGGGAGTTGAGTATCTATTAAGATTTAAAAATAAATCAAGTGAATATGACCAGTGGATTCCAGAAAATGAAATCTCTGATCTTAAAAATCTCTTGAAAAAATTTAAATCTAAATAATACTGTTCATTCAGTATATGTATTATAAAAATTATTTTTTTATTTTATTATTTCATTCCTTAAGATTAATTAAAATGTCTTAACATTTTTTTTATTGTTTTTTTTGGGGTGAGGGAGTGTCAGCCTAAATATCCTTAGAACTGAGTATTTCTTATGCTTAAAATAAGATAACCTTAACTAGATTAAGCTTATATCTTAAAAATAAGGTTAAAATAATAATATATATTATTTTATTATATATATATATAATTACTATTCTATTATATAATTTATAATAGTTTAAATAGCTTATCCATGGCTTAATAATACTTATTAAGGTGTTAATGGAGTCATAATATACTTATCTTAAGTGATATGAAGTAATTATTGACATACATAAGCTTATATGTATACATAAATCTCATATTCAGTGAAATATGCAGTATATTATGTATATTTAGGTATATAAGTGGGTTTTAGCCCCTTAATAGCCTATAACCTTTGTTTTTCTGCTTATTTTAGGTCATATGGACGAAAGCAGTGGACTCACAACGCCTACAGAAGGATAGACACCTATATCAGGTGCATACACCCAGTTTGGACAACTAAAATTACTTCCTTGGATGGTTATTCACGAATTTATGGGTTGGAAAGATGTTTTTGGGTTAATGTGGATTCTTGGGGATGTTATTGGGGGCTTGGACATTTTATTTGTTTCCTTTATATGCTTTTAGTTTCATTAAATCTCTTTTTGATTATTTATTTTACCTGTTTCTTTATGGTATCCGCTTTTATCTGGGTTTTCTATTTATGGTATGACTCTGTGTTATTATTAATAGTGATGGAGGGTCCTTACTGGAGGTCTGGGTGTTGAAACTGCTTGAAGTGGACGCCATGGGGAGGTGATGGGCCCTCACAGTGCTGTAATTGCCGGGGATAGCAGTGACATCATCTGGATTGAAGGTCTGTGCACTCCAGTGGATTTGGGTATAAGTAAGAAGGGATTTTGACGGTTTATTATCATCATTCAATTACTACACTTCAAACAAACACTACAATACAATTATTAGTATTCAGAAATATATTATAAAGCCCTTATAAATTGATATTATCTTTATAAAAGCTATAACTTTATTTTATTCTTCTATTTTCCACCACTAGCACACATTTAAATCCAAGTATTGTGAGTTTTATTTGAGTATAACTATTTTATTAGTCCTCCCCTGAGGTTTAATCACTAAATCATTTATTAATAAGTAGTAGGACCATAAAATAACACTATTATATCATACTTATATACTAGACTATACTGACACCTTCAATCCAGATGATGTCACTGCTATCCGCGGCAATTACAGCACTGTGAGAGCCCATCACCTCCCCATGGCTTCCACTTCAAGAAGATTCAATACCCAGACCTCCAGTAAGGACCCTCCATCACAATTAATGATAACACAGATCTATATCACAAATAGAAAATCCAGATAAAAGCGGATACCATAAAGAAACAGGTAAAATAAGCAATCAAAAAGAGATTTAATGAAACCCAAAGCATATAAATGAAACAAATAAAATGTCCAAGCCCCCAATGACATCCCCAAGCATCCACATTAACCCAGAAATGACCTTCCAACCCATAAATCCGTGTATAACCATCCAAGGAAGTAAATTAAGTTGTCCAAACTGAGTGTATGCGCCTGATATAGATGTCTATGCTTCTGTAGGCGTTGTGAGTCCACTGATTTCGTCCATATGACCTAAAATAAGCAGAAAAACAAAGTTTATAGGCTATTAAGGGGCTAAAAACCACTTATATACCTAAATATACATAATATACTGCATATTTCACTGAATATGAGATTTATGTATACATATAAGCTTATGTATGTCAATAATTACTTCATATCACTTAAGATAAGTATATTATAAATCCATTAACACTTTAATAAGTATTATTAGGCTATTGATAAGCTATTTAAACTACTATAATTTATATAATAGAATAATAATTATATATATATAATATAATAACATATATTATTATTTTAACCTTATTTTTTAGATATAAGCTTAATTTACTTAAGGTTATCTTATTTTAAGCATATGAAATACTCAGTCCTAGGGATATCTAGGCTGAAAATGAACCTGATAGGTCCTATTGAAGAAGAATAAATTGATGGTGGGCTATATTCACTAACTTTCAGAGACCTGGTAACAGCATATAGTGAGTGCCACATACTCAAAAATAAGTCTGAATCAACAAAAACAATAATTGACATCATTACAAGACTAGAAACACAAACAAGCTCAACATTTAAAATAATCAGATCAGATAATGGAGGAGAATTTAACAATAAATCAATGGACATGTTCACCACAAATAAAGGAATAATCCATGAAAAAATTACCAAAAACTTTTACAGAAGCAAAAAAATCAACAAGAAAAGAAGAATGGCAAGCGGCATGTCAACAAGAAATAGATAACTTAATAAACATTCACGTATGGAAGCAAAAAACACCACCTGGAGGTTCACGTATACTTGATGCAAGGTGAGTGTTTGCAGAAAAGAAAGATATGGCAACTGGAAAAACAAAACTAAAAGCCAGATATGTGGAAAATAGATATAAAAAAATTAAAGGTGTATACTAATCATCCATATTTTCTCAGAAAGCTTCCTTTACTGCTCAACATATAATTCTCAATATTGCCGCAATATATAACTGGCTGTTTCATGCTTTTGATGTTACTGCAGCATACCTACACAGTCCAATAGATGAAAAAGTATGGGTGAGATATCTACCGGGTTTTGAGAAAAAATATAGGAAAGTTTTTAAATTACTCAAAGCACTATATGGGACATGCCAAGAAGCACGCTTCTGGTGGCAACACATTGGACAACAACTAAAAAATCTTGGTTTCAAAATGTCCTCATATTACAATAGTGTATATTGCCTCAAGAACAACAGGACCAATTCAATGCTTTGTGTCCATGTATATGATGGCATAGTAACAGGCAAAAACAATGATGTTCTGAAACAACTTGAGAAAGACCTCAGCAAAACACTCATCATCAAATGTTAAGAAAATCTAGATGCAATAATAGGTATCAAGATAGAGAGAAATGAACATGGCTTCCAACTTAGCCAACAAAAATTAATAAATAAGATCCCTTCTAATCATCACATAGAAAAACTGTCTCATCATCAACCCCTACCCACCAATGTAGACCTGTTGACTGCACCCCCAAACCACTCAGCAATAAACTTTGAAAAATACCTGTCAATAATTGGCTCACTAACTTATTTAACTACAGAAACAAGACCTGATCTCATTTTTTCTGTAAACCAACTGGAAAGACATTCAAAATTTCTAAGTGAAGAACTCTGGAGAGCTCTTCAACACCTACTTGAATATTTACAATATGCCATTTACAAGAAATTCCATCTATACCCAACAAAAACTTTGGATATTATAAACCTCAAAGTCTACTCAGATGCAAACTGGGGCGGGGAATATTCTAGATCAACAGGAGGCATGATAATCAACATGCAAAATTCTCTCATATTCTGGTCTTCAAAAAGTATGCCATTGGTTGCATCATCAACATGTCATGAAGAGTATATGGCTCATGGAAATGCTACACAAATGGGATTATGCACCACAGAATATGGGGGGCAGACTTGCTAGCAAGTCCGCAACCTTGAACCCAAAATTATATCAAATTGAGCACAAAATGAGACTTTGCTGATAAAATCATGAAAAAATATTGATGTTGAATTGAACAAGCCTTGAAGCAGATTTGAACATTTATTGAAGGACATATTCTCAAAAGTGCAAAAAATATTAAGGCTTAAATTACAGCGATTTTTCAACTAATATTGAAAAAGTGAACTGCACTACCAAACTTGGCTTGCTGATGTATAATATTTTTGAAATATTATGTTTTTTTCATTCTTAAATAATAATAAACTTCTCATATGAGCTGCATTATTGTATATTTCACATAATTTAACAATATATTTCACCTATGATTATATGCAGAAATAATGCACTATTATAAGAAAATATTCACGATATAAATACTTATTAAAGTCATATTTTTCATCAAATTTTTATCAGTAAAAATTTCAAATATATATATATATATATGATCTCATTCAATAAATTGATATTATTAAATCTTTATCAAACTTGAAAATCATTCTGGAAGGTACAGAACTCTTCAAGATGAAGTTAGAATAATTTTATTTAAAGGTCAATTTTTTAAAATTGATATATATACAATATTTTAAAAAGTAAAAAAAAATATAGTGGTACAATTTTTTTAAGAAACTAACTCACCATTACTTCCATAATATAAAGAGAATCATGGTAAAAATTATATGAGAATAAAACATAAAACTAATAAAATTTTTGTAACATTAATAAATGTTTTTACAGGGGTTTAAACAATTATAATTTCAAAGCCTTATAATATATAATATATATTTTGTTGTTTTTTATGCTGGGTAAAAATTATCTTTCCCACTACTTTCCTTTTCTCACTTTTCCATCCCATTATCCTTCTTGTTAACATTCTCTTTCTCTAACGCATCTTTCTTTACTCTCACTAGTAATCTCCCCTCTCAACTCCTGGTGCTCCCCTCTCCATCCCTCTTCATCCAAACTTATCAAAATGTACTTCTTTTCTCCTCCTTGCACCCTTCTTACTCCCCTCTCCACTCCACCTACTTCAATCTCACTCCTTCTACTTGCCTTCCCACCCCTTTTATTCCATAGGGAGTAAAAGCAGTGAATTGGAAATCAAAGGGGTGGGACTAAAAGTGAAATTGTGGATTGTGGTGGAGGGGAAATAGTTGGAGTGGGCAGTGATAATTTTGATGTTGGAAGCGAAAGGGTTGGTTAGGTTAAAAAAGGGGTGGGACATATTTGAGGTCAAAATAAAAGAGTTGAGTAAAAGTTGGAAGAAATGGGATGTAAGAGGGGTGAGGAGAGGTAAGGAGTGAAGCAAAAGTGTTGAGGTGAAGTAAAAATTGAGAGGGCAGTGTAAGGGAGGGGAGGGACTGAAACTTGAGCTCATAATTTTTGAGATTGCAGTAAATTTATCAGGATGGTGATAAAAGGGTGAGGGGTGTAAATTGAAAGGAAAGAGATGCAGAAAAAGCAAGAGGTGTTCTGAATAGTGGAGAGGGTGTCAAAGGAAGTGGTGTAAAATCTATAGTGAATGCTGTTCTTTGGCTAAAAAATAGAGTAGACCCTATCATTTTATGGTGTTTTTCTTCAATTATAAATGATAATTTATGACAATGGTTTATTAATATGTATCCACCAAATTGTATAAAAAATCCATCTTTATTGGCTGTTTGCACAAATGAATGCACTTTAAGACTGAAGAAGTCTTAGAACAAAATAATTAGCAATAAAATATGATTTCTCCTTTTTGCAAATTTTTTCACAGAGTGCTTCTGATAAATATTCATAAATCAAATAAAAAATAGGTAAATTTTAGAAAAATTTGAAAAAAGAAATAAATATCATCACACAATATGGGGGGGAAGACTTGCTAGCAAGTCTGCAACCTTGAACCCTAATTCATATCAAATATGAGTTCACATTGAGGTAGTGATTAAACCACCAAGAAAAAAGATTGACATTTTGGTGAACTCATTCTGAATTTAGCTTGAACATTTAATGAAGCATAGTTAATAATACTCTGAAAAAATCCTGAAATACAAAGAATTATATTTTGTATAGAAATGTGAATTAAGTGCAGACCACACCCAAATTATGCTGAGAAAGTCATATTTTTTAAAATACTTAAGGAGTTTATTTTCACAGTTTCAAAAAAACACCAAAGTATAGAGTTAATAAGTAACCATATGAATTAATTATATAAGTTTCTTTGGCCAAAAATACATGGAGAAATTATAATATATAATATATGAACTTTTTCATAAAAAATATTTTATGCATTGATATTATTTATTGTAATTTTTTCAATAATTGAGAAAATTATATACTAATTGTGTGATTAGATAGTATTGAATCTTATAAATCAATAAAATATTCAAAAAAGGCTCAAAAATCATAAATATGATGCTAAAAAGACTTTACTTAGACATATAATTTTCAAAATTAATATACATACCATATTTTACTAGTAAATAAAAAATCACTTTCATACTAATATTTATTAAAATTTATGTCCCTTCATCTTCTAAATTTCAAAATATTAAAATTTAGATTTTTATTTGATTTGAGTAAATGAAGAAACAATAAGTATATGACTTGTGGGTTTATAGGAATCAGGTAATTAGTGTTCCTTTCTTTGTTAAATATTTTTTATATTTGATGTTCTTTGGATATTTATTTTGTATCACTATCTTTGTTTACTCCCTCTCAGGAATACCACAATCCTTCCCCTTCAATAGCTTCCTTTTTCCTCTCCTCTCATCTTTCTCCCCACCCTTTACACTCTCCACTTCATTTTTTTCCATCCCTTTCCGCCTTCTTCTCTCACTCTCCACCCCTCTCCACTTCTCTTTATCTAGCTTACTTATCTCCCCACTCCTATCTAGAAATTTATTTCTATAGATAGAAATAGGTACTGGATTGGAATGGAGTGAGATGGGGTTCAAAGGTTTGGGAAGCGAGGTAAAGGGGAGAAATGGGGTGTTAAATTAATAGGTCTAGAAGGTTTTGGGAGGCTAGCAAGAGGGGTGAGGAAGGTTATGTGGTGTAGCAAGAAGGTTAGGCAAGAGTTTCCAAAGGTTTTTTGGTGCAGAAAAGGGGTTGGGAGGGGTTGGGAGGGGTGAATGGGAGCAAAAGGGGTGGGGAAGGCATAAAAGAATGTGTTTATTTCATTGAAAGGGGTGGGGAATGGTAAAAACTATGTGTGAAAAAAAGAAGATGGACTCTGTTCTTTGGGCAAAGAACAGAGTACACTGACATAAAATGTTACTTAAAACATGAAATCTCTAAGATACCAAAATAAAATCTGAGGTAGTTTTAGACATATATCAAAATTTTAAATAGAATACAACAGCTCTTTAATTATGCTATCATGTAAAGAATTTTCAAAATATGTTGTATGAATTTTTATCAATGCTCACTTATTCAACATAAAGATGTATTGATTATTGTTTATATATATATTAGAATATAAAGAATTAGAAGCAATAGAATATAAGAAAAACCGATATAATAGTTTTATAGTTCTTCTTTAAAATAATTTTATGTAATGGTGTTTATAATTATATATATATTGAAAAAAAATATGTATTTTAGAAAATAATTTGAAGCAAAAAAACTTGATTAATGCTTTACCCATTTTAATAGGCCTCACCAGGCTAACTTACATAGTTTTGAATTTACATGTGAATGCTGCTGGTGAGGTGAAAAAAATCTTTTTCATGAATCATGAGCTTCAAATGAAAATTTAACTCAAGATCTATCAATATAAATAAAATTTTATCTTAATATATCAATTTCTGATTACTGTATATACATTAATAAATAAATTTCATAAATAAACCTTCATATAAATAACACTTATAATATTTATTAGTATGTATATTATTATTTAATCAATAAAAGAAACAACTCTATGAACTCTCTTACTTTCTAAAAATTTTTTATGGAAATAAATACATACAATTTTATAAAATTAAATATCTTAGCTTTGATAGAACATAGATTGAACTCTCAATGAAAACCTATTCCTGACTGTGGTTCAAGTTTAGTTAAGCTGTGAGAAGTCCTTTAGAATTCTTAAAAATTAAAAGTAGATATTATAATTTAAATTTGAGTATATTTTTTTATCAAAAATATTTTTATTATATGATATGGAGTCATGAGAATAAGTAGAAAGCTTTATAAATTCTTTTTTCAAAACAAGTTCAATAAATGTCATTTTATCTTCAATTATTATAGTATGATTTTGCTTCCAAATGATAGACTGAAAAAAATCCTACAGTTATGTATATAGTCCTATAAAATATATAAAAAGGTTTCATAGTTCCTACTTACACTCAATATATTTTAATGAAAGAAAATATCTCTTTTCAATAAAAATAATTCAGTTACTTCTTGGAAACTCATTCTTTTATTTATATTTATATGTTTAAGTTCAAATAACACCAATGAATAAAAATTTAAATATTTAAAATAGAAAGAAAAAATATTTTTTAAAAATTTTAATAAAAATTAAATTTAACTTATGAAGTTGTTTTTATTGTTAATTATTCACTGGAAATTCATAATATTATCAGTTTAAATTAATTCAAATAAAAAAATTCTTTATTCATGTAATGAATTTTGATACTTGGAATTCATAAGAGGATAAATATAGTATTTCTTTTTAATAAAAATAGGAAATATACTGACTCATTTAATGTCTAAAATAATTGATTTTTACCCATATTATTTATTATTTTATTTCAAATAAAGTATTGAAAACCCATTAACCTATATTTCTAAATTGAGAATAATGATCAAACTTGGAGCTTTAAATTTATCTTATGAATTTATTATCTCTCCAACCAAGAATATGAGCCACTGAAATTTTATTCTTTTAAACTTGATTACAAAAAACTAAAATATTTGCCACATATTTTAAAATATTTTAGTAACATTATACTAAGCAAAAATTAATTAATATAATGGTAAGGTTCTATGATTTCATGACTAAATTATCTATTTTATCCTTCTTAAAAAATGCTATATAGAAGTTATTCTATGAACAAAATGATAGAATGATGAAAAATATCAGTTCTACCTCTTTGATAGAGTAATTGAATGTTAAAAAACACCTAAAACTTTATCTTGAGCACATATTCTTACCTGGGAACAATGTTAAAATTTTGAAGTGAATCTCCAGGGAAAAAGTATTTTTATTTCAAATATCAACATTAACTACAACATACTATTCAGCTTAAAGTTTCCATATATATCCATTTATTTACTTAAAACATATTTTCATAACTTGAGGCACATTTTATCTGTATTTTTTACAAAAATATTTCACTGAGTGGTAATTTTTCTTGAGCTCTCTAGATCACTTCACCAACTGAAAGTATGCCAAAAGAATATTTATGAAACCAATAAGAAGATACTATAGAATATAGATTGATATTTTATTTATTCATGATATATTATATATATTGTCTTAGTAGCTGAGGGGTTGGTATAATTTTTAAAAGAGAAAAATATTTCTTTGATTTTTTTTCCATTTCTTGCATTTACTTTTCCCAAAAAATTCATTGAAGTCTAAAACCTAAAGAAATATGCCATTTTTAATATATAATCAAAAAAATTTTGATTACAAGTATATAATTTAAAAAATTTGTGAAAGTGCTTCATTTATCTAAATAGCTTCAAAAATAATTACTATACTTTAAATTTAAGTGTTCCATGTTTTTCACTGTATGCTATAATAAATAAATTTAAGGTTTCTGTTGATTACATGTTTTTATTTAAATAATTGATTAGATTGTGATATATCATTGAGTAATCTGGAAATTCAAGATATACAAAAAAGAAGAGTTCATTTTATATTGCATTAATTAAAAAATTACAATTTTTCAATTCTGGAATAATAGTTTTATGTAATACAAAAAGTCACTGATTGTTTTTTAAATGTTACCTGAAAGTTTTAACAACATTACTATATTTAACAAATGTGATACTGTAGAAGGAAATAATATGATTTTATGTCTTTTCATTGATCAAATTAAATTAATAAAGTATTATTCATATAAGATTCATTGACAAATACAGTGAATTGGGTAGATTCTTGGAATGAGTTTCTCTGGTTTCCATTCATTTATAATGACAGTTTCACTATTTTTTCAATAAAGATTAATTCTAATTTGTTTGAGGTCTCAAGCTTATTTCAAGTGAAAGTTCAGTATTACTTCAGTCTGAGTTCCAGCTGAGTTCCATCTAACTTCAAGTTGAGGACTTGCTAGCAAGTCCCCCCCAAATATTGTGTGGTGTATGGATACAGAATTTACTTAATGATTTAATCAACTTCACAGGCCCTTTCCACCTAAAATTTGATAATCAATCTTTCATTAAAGTATAAAACAATGAGAGTTCAAACAAAAGAACCAGGCATAGCTACAGAGAATTTTTCTTTGTCAACAAACAACTACATAAGAAGAAAGCAATAATATCTTGGGTACCAACATCAGACCAATTAGCTTATATAATGACAAAAAAACTAAGTAAACAATTACATGAAAAAGGGTGTACCAATATAGGCATCAAATAAATATTACAATTGTTTTTTTATTTATCTCTTTTTTTCTCTTTATTTTATTTTCTTCCTTTTCTTTCTCCACAAAGCCCTTCTATCTATAAAAAATATATGCTTGTATATAGTTTATTTATTACCCAGTGTCAGAAACTTATCAAAGGGGCGGGTGTTAGGTCTTGACTACCCTGCAGCCCAAGGTATATATTCAATGACACTGAAACAGTAATAAATTATCCATTAATAATCTTCTAAATCCTTGACCATACATCTTTCCTAATAGGAAGAACCAGAGAACAGGAGGTGCCACTGCAGAAGTATATATACTTTAATGACTTAGTAAATAATCTACTTAAACAACTTAAAAGTCACAGATGAGATATTCAGTCAACAATTTTAATGACATGAAATGAAAACAATAATTTCTGTGAAAAAATAGCAAAAAATTTCTCAGATGCACCAAGAGATCTTGATTTAGCTGCATGAGGTGTCATTTGTTCAAGCTAGTTCTGGTGATTTTTGCTAGCTTTGAGTTCTTTTTGTCATGTACCAACTGCTATGTACTTGGTTATGTATAGAAGTATATAGTCTGTAGTCATGGTGTCTCCTGTTCTCTGGTAATTTCAAGAGTTCAACAGGCTTAAACCATGTTACAGGTTATGGGCTGTACCTGTGGGCATTAAAACATTAGCCATAAAAAACTCCACAATGTTAGTAGCCAAATAACACCCAGCACATGTCTGAGAAAGACACACCTACATCCCATTCTGGTAAAAAAAAACTCACCTGCTCCATATCTAACCAGGAGCAAAGAAATATCAGTATTAATCCATTTGACCTTTATACCTCCAGCACTACCTCATGCATAACTTTCTCCTCTACAACCCCTGCCCCCCAACTCACTCCCATACTGGGCTCCCCATCCTCTTTGCATACACAAACCAAAACCTCTCTGATAAAAACCTCTTCTTCACCCCTCACTAAATCTCCCCTACACCATCCATTGGATTCTCCCCTTGCAAGTACACCAGATTTATCCCTTGTGAGCTCCTCCCTTACTAGCAAGAATCCCCCATCAACTCTACCCCTCATGAAGCTTTCCCCACTCACACACCCTTGTGCTTATAGCAACCCAACAGACTTGAAAGGTACACACAAGCCATTGGAAATACTCCCCTCTCCTATAGAAGGCCTCACTCAAGAAATTGAGAGCCTTTCTATCAATCCTAATCCTCCCCTCCTCCTAAAACCTGCCAAGACCATGCCAAATATATGAGCAAGGCTGGTAATACAACACTGACTGGGAGATCAGTCTCACCTGGTAATTTGTGCCCCTTACCACCCCACACAAGGCCACCACAACAAAAGACTCAGGTTAGCATGATTGAAAGACAACACATATTGCAAAACATTATTGAATTCACTAAGTCAATTCCCATCTGTGATGCAAATAGATGTAACCACTCTGACTGGCACTGCAATGTCCTAGCACTAATCAAAGATTTTGTTGGCACAAGAGCCTATGCTCTAAATGATAGTAATGAACCTGATGAATTTGAGGATAGAGTCACCCACTTAATTCTTGTACACTCAATCTCCCCAAATCTGAGACATGAAATATCAACTGATTGGAAGGCACACCAAACTAATCTCCATATCAGCAACAAATTTACCAGATCCAATCATAACTCTTCAATGACGATGATTTTCAACTTCATCAATCTGAAACAAACTCAATTCACAATGCACAGTGAGTACTTGGAAGCATTCAACAAATATTTTGAGGCAATTGAATGAAACGGAATTGTTTTTAATCAAAAAAAAATTAAAGCCCTTATGTCTCATGCTTTATTACCATCATCCCTGAAGGACCTTTATTTCAATTTGTGTGTTTCTCTGTATAACTTCCCTGACTCTAAATTGGTCACATTTGAGGATTTCTACCAGCTCATGTGGACCTTAGCTCAGAAAAGAGCAGATAGGGAGACTGTCCCCTCAACTCCTACTGCTTCTCTGTCAACAGAACCAATTTTTAATTCAGCTGCTTACCAGCAGCATCAAACCAGCTCTTACAGAACTCATGGTGCTCAAAGACAATGTCATGAATGCAAATATACTGCCCACATTTTCTCTCACTTTCTTTACAACCTTTATTCATCCACCTTTTCACCAAGACTCTACATTATGAAGGAACATGCCATGGCTTTTGAATCTGAGCCAAGTTCAAAAAACAAACCAGTTTATATTCCCTAAAAAATACCTCAACACAGATAAACTAGAGCCAGGGATGTCCAGGTTGAAGCCGATGAAGTAACAATTTTTGAAGAAAATTTTGAGGCCTTGTATGAGCAGGTTGCACTGATTGATTTAAACAGTGCAAAATGGTCACCTGAAGCAGTTGCAGGAAATTTGGAAATCTTGGATTTTGGAGCAAACCATCATGTCACTGGAAATGTGAGCCATCTCAGAAATTTTAAACTTCTTAAAAATTAAATTAAAAGAAAAGTAGCAACCAACTGTCCTACCTCATTTATTACTGGTATAGGAGACCTGAAAATAAAAGGAGATGGGAAAGTTTTTACCATTACCAATGCTTTTTACTTTCCAGATGTTAGAACTACTCTTATTTCTCTATTTGATTTGGTGGATAGTGGTTTCTGTTTTGGTTTATGTTCTGAAGACAAGAAACTAGGTAATTATTTTAAAGATGATTTGATTACAACAGGGAATTTGGAAAGTACAATGAGGCATTGATTCATAGATGTAATTATATTTAGTGATTTCAATCTAAATAATGTTTCCCCTTATCATAATTCCTTTCATATTTTTCTCTTGCATACTTTTAAAAAGAATGATCATATCAACCAACCTCTAGCTAAAAAGGGCTCTCTTATGGATTATCACAGAAGACTTGGTTATGCCAGTGAAAACACAATCAGAAATATTATCAAAACCACAGTTAGTACTGGATTTCCCTCTTCTATTCCACCAAGTAAAATTGATTTTGAAGATTTTCTGATAGCTAAAAGTACCAGAAAATCTTTAGCTACATGTTAATCCAGACATGATTCAATTATGAGCCTTATTGTTGTATAACTGGTTATCCCTATGGATCCTACCATTTATGATGCAAGATGGATAGCTATTTTCAGGGAAAGTTCAACTTCTTATGGTGAGGTGTTTCTACTCAATTCCAAATCTGAAGCTACATCTGCTTTTGTTACCTTTTATGAAAAGCTCAAAAATTTCACTGGTAAAAAGCTTCAAATATTATAAACCGATGGGGGGAAATGCACAGCAGGCAGATGACTCAAATCCTGACTGACATTGAAGCTACTCATGAAGTTAATTTTCCACAACACCATGAGCAAAATTTATCAGCTGAAAGTCTCAACAAGACAGTTGGGGACATCTCTACAACTATTCTACTAGCTATTGAGCTTCATGAATGCTTCTGGGGCTTGGAGTACAAAGGGGAAGCTCATGTTCACAATCAACATCCCAATGTAAAGACTGGTGACATCACTCCCCTAAAGCTCATGTACAACTGTGACCCAACTTACTCCAACCTCATAATTTTTGGTGAAACAGCTTTTGTCCATATCCATAAAGAAACTTGATGCAAACTGGACCAATGTGCTTTGGTTTGCAAGTGTGTAGGCTATTCTTTAAATAATGCAGGCTGGATTTTTTGGGACTCAGAATTAAATTCCTTTTTTTAATCTGCTATGGCTGTTTTCCCTGGTGACCAACTTCCCTCTGGCAAAGCTGCTTATCAACCACCACCATCAAAAGGCTCTCTTGGCCATACCCTTAATACCATGAAAATAGGTGATTTCAATGATAAAAAAACCCTTATTTATTAAGAAAAAGCTCTGCATGACACTATAGATAAAGGTTTTTCTCAATCATCCATTATATCCAAAACTCTCTTGCAAGCTATGCTCTCACCTGACAATAGAAAGTGGGAGCAAGAATCCAAAAAGGAGCTGTTGAAAGTGAAAGATATGGATGTGTGGTATGAAGAAAAACTACCTTCCAGTGCCAAACTGACCAATTCAAAATGGGTCTTCACCATCAAAAACCCTTCATTAAAATCACCAACCTACAAAAGCAAGATATGTGGCCAAAGGTTTTTTACAGCAGTATGGTATTGATTTCACTGACTCTTTTGCTCCAACTTCTAATTTTGCTTCACAATTCATTCTACTCACACTGGCGGCTTATCACAAATGGCCTGTCAAATATTTTGATTTCACTGCTTCTTACCTTCACATTCCAATTGATAAATCAATTTGGGTCCTCCCTCCTGAATGTTACCAGCTGCATGACATTGGAAATGCCCTATGTTTAAAAAAGGTCCTCTATAGCACTAAACAGGCAGCAAGATTCTGGTAGCTTAATATAGCCAACAAATTGGATGCTCTGGGGTATAAGGCAAGTCAATACAATAAAAGTTTCTATGCTCTCAGAAAAAAGTGATGTGTGGGTTTTATTTGGATACATGTTGATGATGGTATAGTTACTTGAAGTAGTGAAGAGGTGTTGAAAGTATTGGAAGATGGATTGGATTGTAGTTATTAGGTAAAGTGGAATGATAATTTGGATGGTATTGTAGGTGTTGCTATCAAAGAAGTTCCAGAAGTTTTTGGTCTGCACAATTTTCAGCTCATTGAAAAGATTCTTCAGACTCATAACCCCTCTGGATTGAAAACAATATCCCCCCTACCAACTAATCTAGAGATTACCACAGCCAAGGATGAAGAGGTAGCTATTGATACAACTAAATATCTCTCTATTCTAGATGCTCCCAGTTTTGTAGCAGTGGAAACTAAGCCAGATCTGTCCTTCCCTGTCAATTTTTTAGAATGATTCTCCTCCAAACCTAATGCCAGTCACTGGATTTCACTAAACTACCTTCTCAGATATGTTCAACACATTGCCAACCTATGTCTCCAAATTTATTTTGACCAAAATTCTTCACTTGAACTCCTTTATTTTTCTGATTCCACTTGGAATAACATAGAATTCTCAAGAGCTCAAAGTGGGCATCTCCTTCTCCTCAAATCTCGCCCTATTGTGTGGACCTCAAGATGCCAATTGAAAGTTAGTAATTCATCATGCAATTCTGAATATGTGGCACTTGGTGGAGGTATAAAGGATTTCATTTGGATCTGAAATCTTCTTAAAGACATATTTCCTGATATTCCCCCAATCCATATTATATGTGTCAGAAAAGGGGAAATTTCTAATGCAAAAAACAATCTGCAAAATAAGAGGACATGGCATGAGGATAGATGTTTTTATATTGTGAATGAACAGCCCTTCCTAAAAAAGAAACTTTGGAATGGGTATCCACTGCTAAAATTCATGCAGATATACTTGAAAAATCACTGGGCCCATCTCTAATATTTCTTAGAAGGAAGGATGTCTGTGTGTGGTGATAGGGTTATATTTTCTTTTCTCTTTCTTTTATTTTTTCCTTGCTTTATTTACTTTCTTTTCCTTTTTTTTGGAGTTGGTTATGTATACATGGGGGGATATCAGTAATATTTTTTCATAACTAAGTGGGGGTGATGTTATGTACCAGCTACTATGTACTTAGTTATGTATAGAAGTATATAGTCTGTTTTCATGGTGTCTCCTGCTCTCCAGTTCTTTCTGTAGTTCTACAAGCTGACAATGTGCTACACTTTCAAATCTTAAGTTAAACAGAAATGAAATAAACAAATATTACTGAGTCATTTTTTTATATTGATGATTTTTATTGCAAAAAAAAAAAAAGTTGAAAATCACTCATGATCCTCTTCTCTTGTTTTGAAAATAATATATGGATGGTTTTTTCTTTCTTTCCCTGTATAAATTTCAAACTCTATTTTTACTTTTATTATATATTTTTTCCTGCCTTTTAAATTTATTTCACTATTAAAGAAAGAACTATAACTCTTGGTACTTTTTTCATTTGTAGCACACTTTTTGTACCAGTGTGGCATTTTTTTTTTGTCAAGTGTATCACCCAAAAAAGCCTACAACCCCCTATTTAAGGCCAGAATAATTCTGAGCTAAGCAAAAAAGTAGTAGAGATTTTTGACAAAAAGGCAAAGAATTTATGGTGTCACTGTATATTGGCTACCAAACCTTTGTTTTCTTGTTTTTTGTTTTTGTTTTTTTTTGCTTGTTTTTTTGTTACTTAATTTTTTTTGCTTGTTTTTTTGTTGCTTAGTTTTTTTTTTTTGCTGATTTATTGCATGTGGAGATCCCATGACAAAAACTTATTTTTTTTAAAGAGGCCTTAAAGGGATGTTCTTCTTTTTTTTCTCTGCTTTAGAAGACCACCTTTCTATTTTCAGTATCATTGCACAACTTTTGACTTTACCAGCTACCAGAACAATAATACTAACTTCAACAATGCAGAAAGGTGATAGCATCCTAATTCAAACCACTATGGAATGAAATAGTGATATAAATATAGCACTAAATTTTACAGCAGTTAAATGCAATAGTAATCTAATACAATTGGAAGAACTCTTTTATGAAATAAAATAATCATTCAATTAGTGAATGGAGCTTCAGCCTTTCTATGATGTGATTTCTGCTAAAATAACTTTTATAAAATATAATAATTGTTCAATTAGTGAATGGAGCTTCTGCCTCTCTATCATGTGATCTCTGCTAAAACACCTAAATCAACACAGATAATAGAAAGGAGAAACTAATATTAATAAATATTATAAGAAACATGTAGAAACACTTAACCAGTAGAGGTAATGATAAAACTTGGGAAAAAATAACAGACATGAAGAAAAGAGGAAGAAACAAGTAGAACTTTTTAAATACAAAGAAGTTCACCCAAAGTAGAAAATAGATATAAGATTGGATAGTGCAGCAATAAGACATGATGGTTTTGATAATATAATAAATAGAAATGCAAACAGATCATGCAGAACTAATGAATGCTAAGAATATACAATCAACAAAGTTAGAAATAAAAGAGAATGTCTTTGAATCTTCACACTCACCCTTTCTATCAATCTTATTGATCAAGCTGATTCTATTTGTGAATTTTTAAAGTTTTTCTTTACTGGGTGATTTCATGAATATATCAGCAACCATATCAGAAGTTATAATTTACCAAAGATCAATTCAACAATTTGTCACTTGTTCCCTGATCCAATGAAATTGTATTTCAATGTAATTTGTCCTAGCATGAAATATAGGGTTTTTTCACAACACAATACTTCTTTGATTTTCAGAAAACAGGGTTGATGAAACCTTACAATTTTAGCCTAAATCAATGAGTAAGTTTTGCATTCAAATTGATTCTTGACTGACATCAATGGTTGCTTTACTTTCAGCTACAGATGCACTCAAATAAATGGATGGATTTTTTTTACACTTCCAACTGATTTCAGTTCTATTAATAATAAACACATAGCCAGTAGTAGACCTTTTTGTGTCATGACACCTATCCTAATCATCATCTGCATAACCATCAGGCATAGAATGACTTAGCTTACCTTGATTCAGAAGGTTATCAAAACTTTTGAAGACAAGTGATTTATTGATTGATCCTTTTAAATACTGTAAGACTCTTTTTAAATGCAATCCAATGTTTAATTCCTGGATAGTTGAGATATTTTTCAAGTTGGCTATTGACAAAAGCATTTTCTGGACAAGTAGCTTAAGAGATATAATGGATGTATCCAATTGCTTAATGATAATTTATATTTAATTTGGAAAATTCATTGAACTCTTATTCAGTGACTTTCTTAAATTGTGTTTTCATTATCATTGGTGTTGAAATTGGTTTAAAATCCAGAATTTCATATGAGTTTAGCAGATATTTGATCTCCTAATCTTGGCATAATTTCAGAGTTTTAGATTGAAAATTTTGAGTTACACGCATCCTGAAATTAAATCTTGTATTTCCCAAATTTTCTATTTCAAAATGAGATTTGATTGCCTCTTTAAACCATTTAATTTTTTTACCAAAAATTGATAGATTGTCTAAATTTAAATCAACAAAACAGGGAATGAGTTCACCTTCATGGATAAATAAGCACGGGCCAATGTCACCGGACGACCTACGCACAAAGGTCAAGGGTGTTCCTGGAAGTGAGATGGAGGGAGGAGTTTAGAAACTTCTTTGATGCACAGAGGAAATTTTCAAGGAAGTGATTCGAAGATGACTTGAAGGAAGAGCTACTCCTTCGAGATATGTTTGAGAAGAAGTCTAATATAATTTAAAGGTAATATTAAAATTCTTAAAATCTCAAAAAGGGTTGGAAACTCAATAATCAAATATTTAGGATTTAGAAATGATTACTGAGAGAATAAGGAAAGATACAATAATAATGATTTAACTTAAAGCTTTACCACTATTAACTATATATATGTTTTATAATTTAATTCTAAAGAACGTCGAACCAAAAATCCCAACCTCTTTTATATTCTTTACTCCTCCTTGCATTGACCTCATACCCATCCACTATTCCGCACACCACAGACCATTAAAAAATACATCCATTACACCTGGACCCTCCTCAATAACATCCATTAACCTTTTAATCCTCCACTATCCATTCCGTCCATGCTCACTACCACTTTTAATAATTCACAGACATTTAATAAACCTTTTAGTGTACTATTACATTGACTATTGCGCTGTGCGTCACTTATTGAGAAAAAGACTGAGACACACTATTGAGAGATTGACTAATTTAGATTTAGAGTTTTAGGCTAGTGCGGTTGAATAGTGAGTAAACAAAGGAAAGTCGCAGCTGCTATGGAGAATTGCTTTCTGCGCTTTGAGTATGGATTTAGACCTCTGTATTATTGATTTAATGAGCTGCTTTTTCCTCGAGTGTCACGTGGCGCGTGACAGCCAGTGGAAGAAGGATGAAAATTGATTGAGTAGAAGAAATTTAGAGGCTGATTATACCAACAACAAGAGGCTTGTTTTAAGCCATAGTTAGAACTTTTGAGTAATAAGAAAGGATTTTTGAAATCTCCAGGTTTCTTGATTCCTAAAGGAAAATTCACAAATACTTCCTCATCTGGCTTTCCATAAAGGAAAGCTCCTTTGATGTCTATCTGCATAAAATCTCAATCTTCACTGTTGGCTATGCTGATGAGAACTTGTGAGGTATTCAATCTTCCAATTATAGAATTTTTTTTGAAATAATTGATGCCAGCTATCTGTGAGCAACCTCTAGCACAAAGTCTAGCTTTATATTTGCTGACATTACCATCAGCATCTCTTTTGATTTAAAAAACCCACACTGATCCAATTGTTGGTGTATCTTTTGGCTTCTCAATTATTTCTCAAAATTTTCGTTTGTCAATCATGTCTAATTCCTTATCAATGGTATTGGTCCAATCATCACCATCAGAGAGATTTATTGCTTCATAATAAGTGAGTGGATTGGAAGAAATTGAGTTTGATATGAGATCATGTTGGGAGTGAGTGGGAAATGATGAAGTCATGCAAAGATAATTTTCAATTAATGAAACAGTGTTAAGAACTCATTTAGAAAGTGTGCTGGAACCTTCAATTATGTTATCAACATCAATATTGGAGTTAATATCTTTTATTGCTTTATTTGATGTTGTTTTATATTTCCAAAATTTAGAACTTTCTGAATTTATTTGATTGTTATTGTCCGCCGGTTGTCTAGAAGAAGGTGAAATAAGAAGAATATAATGGAATGGAGAATAAGGAAATAATAAAGAGAGAGTAATTAAAAAGGGAGATAAATGTATTTGATAGAATTTATAAAATAAGTAAATCAAAATGAGATAACTGCAATGACAAATTATAATAAATGACACAACAGTGAGGTTCTGGTTTATTTATAAATATTTATTCAATTAAGTAAAATATTTTCTACGCAGCTAACAAAATGTATTACTAATAAACTTAAATCAACCTTAAAGTATTTATTGTATATTTAGATTAGATTTGTAATACTAATAGAAATAATAATAAAGTATTGTAAATATATAATTGTTTGTATTGTAAGTGATAATCAACAAAGAGGAATTACCAGATCCTTTCATAAGAAAGGATACTTCTGAGATGCTTCCAATGTATATACAAAAGTAATAGTATGTGAAACAAAAGATCAAAGGAATTTAATTAAAACATACACTTTGAGGGGAAAAAATGAAACAACAAAATAAACCTGTGAATAAGTAATAACTTTCCCATCTTAAATTTCCAAAAAAGTAATTAATATAATTAATAACTAAATAAGTATGAGACCATGAGAACTGTGAGAAATAATATCATAAACAAGTATTATAATAAGATGTAAAGGTTTTAATTAAAACAACTAGAATTACTTTCACACCAAAATTTATGTAATCAATTTAATTCAGTTATAAAGAGAAATTAATTAATTGTTTTAACTACTTTCAGTAATTAATTTAATTGTAACTTATTTAAAGTGAGAATTTAATATTAATATATTAAATATGTGTTTTAAGTTATTTATTAATTTTACTGACACAGTTAAGGGTCAAAAAAGCGCCCAATATTTATGGATAATATTATATGATGAGTTGGATTTAATATCTAAATTATATTAATTTATTTGTAATTCCATTATAAGTTAAATATAATTAAGCTTATAATATCATAATTAATTTAATTAATTTTTTAGAAATATTAAATACATAAAAATGTGCCATGTTATTATAGAATATAATATTTGTCTATGTAATAAAAACTTATTTAATAATAAAATTAAATATAGTAATTATTTTATTTAGTCATAAAATATTTATAATTTTATTATTTAAAAAAATAATTTATTGTAACTACATAATGTTATTCCCTTACATGATTTCAGTAATTTATTATATAAACTACTGGGCTCCTGAGATAGCCTGGCTGACAGTTATCAGGTAGCATTGCAATGTTATCTTGTGCTGGAGATATGACATCTTTATCTGAATTTTCATTCAAAGCATTTTCATTGGGTTTAAAAATGGGTTGAAAACCATCAGCATATTGACTAAAAATTTTGACTAAGGGGAAATTATTTTTGAAATCTTTAGATAAGGGAAAATTCAATTCATCAAATATAACACTGTGAGAATATATAGTTCTATTATTATCAAGTCTTAGAAGTTGATATGAGGTGGTGTCATTGGCATATCCAAGAATATAACATCTGATAGAATTCAGAGAAAATTTTCCTCATCTTAAACTTTTATCAACTAAAGCATAAGCCATACAACCAAAAGTTTGCATATGAGTCAGTTTTGGAATTTTATTAAATCTCATCTTTTATGGTGTCTTAAAATTTATGCTGGCACATGTAAAGTGATTTTAGATATAGGCTGCAGTATTTACAGCCTCTCCCCAAAATTCCACTGGCATTTTTGCATAAAAAAGCATTGCTTTGACCATTTCATTGGTAATTTTATTTCCTTGTCCAGCAATTGGATTCTGTGAAGGAGTAGAAGGTGATGTAGTAATGATCTTAAATCCTTCTTTAGTACTTAGATTAATAAATTTTTTATTAATAATTTTGGTGCTGTTGGCACAAACAAGATTGGCTAATTTTTTGTCTTGATAAATTTTCAATTTGAGTTTTGAATTTAAAAAAAAACAAAAGTAGCTGCTTTGTTTTCAATAGTAAATACAAAATGATAGGATGTAAAGGAATCAGTCATTTTGAAATAATAATGAGAATTACCTATAGAAGGCGGAGTAATTTTTCCACTTAAATCACAATGTCAGAATTCAAGGAAACAATTGCCTCTGGGAATTACTCCAGGAAATGAATGAGAGTGATATTTAGCATCAATGCAAGGTTCACAAATATTTAGATCATTTTCAAAATTAAAACCAAGACCTTTTTGCAATTTATTTAAGTATGCTTCATTCGTATGTCCTAGTGTATGATGCCAAACAGATTTAGATTTAGATAACAGAAAATATTTGAAAGAAACACTAAAAGACTCAACAAACTTAGCATTAAGAACAATGAGTCCTTCAAGTGGGTCCTAATTTCCATCTAATATGATATCATTTTCTTTGATAATTTGAACAATGCCATTGGGATTCACAATTTGATTACATCCTTGGGAAATGAATGGACCTATCCCAACAAGATTTTGATTGATAGAGGGAACATGAAGACATTTAGTCAATGTAATGATTTCTCTTGGCTTAGTAAAATCCACTGAGCCTATTCCTTGACTGTAAATTATAGAGTCATTGCCTAGTTTTATTGGCTTGTGACTAAACTGATAATTTTTGAAATGTTTTCAATTTCGGAACATATGTACTGTTGCACTGCTATTGAATATAATCAGCTTACCAGCAGCATTGTGCAAACTGGCTTTGAATATTTTAGCTGGACCATAACTGATATTAGCATGTATCTCAGATTCTGTAGTTGACACATTGTGTGAGATCACCCGACTTTTCTTCTTCTCAGGGTGAAGCTAAAAGCAATTTTTCTTCAGTGTGCTTTGTTTTTGGATTATGTTTCCTGTTGAAACACACTAGCTATTTTGGCTTATCAGAATTTTTTAGAATTAGAGACAAGTGCTGAATTTTCAGTGATATCAGATTCTACTTCTATAGCTAATCAGGTAAGGTGAGATAAAAGATTATGAACTGAAAGTTTTTGATGAGATACTTCAGAGGAGTGTAAGATGAGGGCTTTATGAGTCTGATATGAATAAGGTAAAAGACGTAAGATGAAATGTGCTTCAAGTTCTCCTTCAACAGATACTCCAACTGCTCGTAATCCATTGACAAAAGTCTTGAGGCCTTTATCATGACATTTAACATCATGATAGTGAGAGAAAATTGATGCTCTATTTGTAGCATCATCAGTGGCATATTGAGCACATAGTTTTGACCGTATTTGCCAAGGTTTCTCCATATCTTCTTGGGTGATAAAGGCAGCCAAATTGCCAGCATCAATCTTTGAGATGATGATGTTGGTTGCTTTTTCAACTTTTGACTGAAAATCATCTTCGAGAGTTTGAGAGGCATCTTTGGGAGGTTGTGATACATTACCTAAGACTAGAGATTTTAGTTTATGACAAGTAAGATGTGCAAGCATTCTGATATGCCATTCGTGAAAGTTATCTGAATATAAGGTAGGGATATTTCAAGAGGAATCATTGGAAATATCAGAGTTTTTCATGATGACTGGTGGAGGTCAAGTAGTAGCTACTGAGGAGTCTGATGAAGGAGTTGAGGGAGCTGGGGATGGGATATCAAATGTATCGTTTGATGACATTCAATAGAGCACTGGGCCCATCACCTGAAAGAACCCTTTTATATAATAAAATAATTGTTCAATTAGTAAATGGAGCTTCTGCCTCTCTATGATGTGATCTCTGATAAAATACCTGTAAAGTTAATGATAAAACTTTGGACGAAAATAACAGAGATCTTTATTTAATTGCAGAAATGTTATGAACCTTTTATAAAATAAAATAATCGCTCAATTAGTGAATGGAGCTTCTGCCTCTCTATGATGTGATCTCTGCTAAAGTACCTAAATCAACGCAGAGAGTAGAAAGGAGAAACTAATATTAATAAATATTGTAAGAAAAATATAAAAACACTTAACCTGTAAAGGTAATGATAAAACTTTGAGCGAAAATAACAGAGAGGAAGAAACAAGTAGAACTTTTTAAATACAAAGAAGTTCGCCCAAAGCAGAAAATAGATATAAGATTGGATAGTACAGCAATAAGACGTGATGGCTTTGATAATATAATAAATAGAAATGCTAACAGATCATGCGGAACTAATGAATGCTCAGAATATACAATAAACAAAGTTGGAAAAGAAGAGAATATCTACGAATCTTCACAATTATCACCAGTGAAAGGCAGCCAAGAGTGAGAAATACTATTAACTTAATAATGGGAAAACATTAAAAATAGAAAGGTGATTTATATTTTCCAAATTTTTACTTTTTTTTTTCAAAAGCATTACTCTCCACTAAATCAAAAAAAAGGTTGGAGGTTTCAAACACAAAAAAATAAAATAATAATAAAATAATAATAAAATAAAAAAAGTTAAAAGATGCCAACCAAAGAGTATTTTAGATATCTCAATCACCCTCTCCCCAACTTCCCATTCGCTGCCCACATGGGGTTTTACCTGCTCACTCTTTGTCTGCCTGACAAAATTTATTAATGCTCTTTTATTGATTTTTTTTTGTCTAAAAAAACTTCCACGACCTGTGTTTGTTGAGTTATCTCTGGTAATACTTTCCTAACCACTTTTAACATAACTCTCCTCTTGTTGATCGATTATACCTCAAAATAATTGCACGCCATAAATTTATAAATTCGGTAGCGTTCTTAAACTTCATTTATTCTTCGTTTATTAGGGGGTATCAAAGTTAGAAATTCGTAATTATTTAAAAAGTATTTCACAACACAAAAAGAAAGCAAAAAACTTGACATTAATTCTCAGTAAAAAGGTATTTTGGGGGCACAATATGGCATATTTAAAAAAATAAGCATGATTGATTTGATGGAAAAAAGAGGTGTTTTAAAATGGAAGATTTCTAACTTTGATACCCTCTATTATGTCTTTGGGAAGAAATAGTCCACTGTGAAAGTTTAACACAGAAAGACATGGTACACCTCACTACCAGAGAATGAAAATATTTACATTAAAACAATTTGTCCAGAATATTCCATCAATCACCTAGAGAATGTTGCTACACTACAATTGCAAACTCAATTACACCATTGAGTATATGATTTCAGGATAGAAAAAATGACAGCATGCTCTATAAAACCGACGGTTTTAAAAATAATAACGAGCATGTGCAAACATAAACAATTAAATGATTGGTTACAAAAGTTACTTTAATTGAAAAATAAACAAACAGACACGAAGAAAGTAATTGGATTAAGGTACTCCTATAAATGTGGTTGGAAATAACAACAAATCTCGCTAAAAATCCTAGGAAATTTTTTTAATTTCTGGAAGATAAAGGTCTTGAAATTGATAGTGAAAGGGTTGCTATAGGGAGACTCTTCTGTTCATACGAAGATTCCCGAGGAGCAATTGAAAAATTTGGACATACATTATAATCAAGAGATAATATCAAGTGTCATTGTTTACTTAGCCATTGTTCTTATTGGAGATCTTATTTCTGCGTTCAAGTAGAGTTGCTTGCCCTATATTCAATTCAAATCCGACACCTTTTTTTGTTCGAGTGCCCCTATCACGAGTTCCTGCCTGTCCAGAATACAAAGCGGCTTCAGCCAAGCTTCGGTCTGCTCCCCCCCACCCCTGATATTGCTGCTGCTGAGCGATTGGCTTTTTTTCAGTTGATCCACCATTGAGCCTTTTTTTTGCATCTTTTTCTCGCTGAAGGATCACGACTTCATCTTCATCTTCCTCATCCGCTTCATTTAAACCATGCAATGCCTCACGTGGACCACCGCCATATCGCAGTCTCCGGGCCCCTTCTTCCTCCATTCTATGAACAGCATACGTCACGTCAAATGCTTCCCTTAACTGAGCGACGCCTGGTGTCCTCATACCACCGGTGGGTCCTAGTAATAGGGGAGAATCTTTGGGGGCGTAGTTCATTTCACGTGCTCTTTGAATGTGTGGAGCCATCAAAGCAACATCCTGCTTATTCATCAAGGGAAGGGGCGCTTGCTCCTAATATGGAAAATCTCAATTTAAATTTACGAACGGTAAAATCAAAAAAGCGCCCTTACCTTACACCATGGATGAGCAAGAAATTCATCGATTGTATAACGCTTTTCAGGATCAACACACAAGAGATGGGTAATGAGGTCCTTCGAAGAGCTACTGATGTCGTCCCACCAAGGAGACAAAAATGTGTAACATCCTCTCGCAACTTTTTCTGTTAAAACCTGGATAGATTCATCAAAAAATGGAGGAACTGTTTGAATATAGCACATTGTTATGCAGGTTTATCAGTGATGAATAAAAAATTATCACTTCGATCAAATAAATAAACATACAACCACACAATAACGTATAGAGGACACATCCCAGAGCCCACATATCAACGCTCTTACTATAGCGCTCATCCTTGACTATTTCTGGAGCAGTATATCCTACCGTTCCACAAGGAGTTGCTGTATCTTCAGCCCAAACAATCTTACTAAGTCCAAAATCTGCAATTTTAACTTGGCCGATACCACCGCCACCAACATTAGGGATAAATTCACCTTCGTCTTCTTTTTCCTCATCGTAGGGTCTTTTTTTTTGATATTTTGAAGGAACAATGGGGATGAATTCAAACAACAAGTTTTCCGGCTTGATGTCGCGATGAACAACCCCTTTTTCCTCGTGAAGATACCGAATTCCGCGAGCGACTTGCAAAATAACGTGACGAGCCAATTCCTAACATTATAATTTATTGAAAATAAAGAGATTAGGTGTACATTCCCATTGCTTCATTAAAAAAGATTATTGACATACTTCGGAAAAATATGTTAATTTGACAATTTGATGAAACAGTTCTCCACCTTCCATGAGTTCCAAAACTAAAAAGTAATGCTCCCGTGACTCTGAAATGTATAACTAGACATAATTAGGAAACCTAGAAATTATCATATAAACCCCAATTGAGGAATAGAAAAATTAATGAAAGACATACCTGTAAAACCAATGAGTTTAACAATGTTTGGATGACTTAGATTCCGCATGATTGAAACTTCTTTTAAAATATTAGCTCGCTGTAGAAAACATTCGTCTATTAATGTTCAAGATCCACAGTAAAAAGAAAAACTAAAAATATATAGAGATTGAAAACAAGTAGGTCGCGACACAAATTAAAACCCAAATATTGGGTTCAAAGGGCAAGAAAAAAAAAACAGAATGCAGAAGACAGGTTGAAGAGACGCGAATCACGTCATCCTAGCGCTCAAAAGAAGTGAGGTAAGGATATAGAGCGCCCAGCAAGTATGCGACAACATTCTCTGAGATAGGAAACACAAAAGGTAACACAAAGAAAAGAGCAAATTTAATATTAACCATAAACAAGCCTTACCTCAGTCGCACGGGGCTTTTTTTTCAAATCAGCATTTAGATGCTTGCCCTGTACGACCACACCGAATGTATATAGATAGCGAAGCAAAATTCATAAAATATACCAGGAAAAAATGGGAAAGAGATAACACGTGTAAAGGTGAATCAGTGGTGGTTAAAAATAAGCTTAAACAAAAAAAATCAAATTTAGCAGAACACAATATATGAAAGAAAGAAAATAGAAATTTCAGACGAATGACAGCAAGGAAGAAATGGTCAAGTTCGCTCAAGAATGTAAAACAATGGAGCCTCGGGTTAGAAAGGCGGGCGGAGAATGGGAACACCAAGTTGCAGAAACATAAAGAAACAAAGATGCCAATAGAGAGGAAGGGAAAAACTAAAATGAATGCTGACCTGATTTCGATTAAGTTCATACTTTCTGACACATTTAATGGCCACTTTTTGGTTAGTTCTCCGATCTAGTGCTTTGTAAACATTAGAAAAGGCACCACTGCTCGAAGTATAAAATAATCGATTGACAAACAAGGTCAGTAGAAATACAGTGGTATTTCAATGAAAGGTGTAAAGACATGAAAAGGCACGATGAAAGCTTACTCTCCCATTTTTTCCAACAAAGTAAAATGGTCGGGTAGACCCTCATAATTGGGTATTTTAGCTTTTTCTAGACGAGCTTGTTCAATAATAGCTTCCGCTTGTTCGCCATGAACCGCGAGTGCACCACCGCCGATGGCCAAAGCCGCTGGACTTCGAATACTTGAGGTAGCTGACGAAGACGAGGTCATTTTAACAGATGAGTGAGGGGTTAAGTTGGCAGCTGGTGTAGCAATATCCAATTTGATAGAGTTTACTGGATCAGGTTGAGTAGGAGGTGGTGGTTGATTGAAATTGGGTGCGAAAATTGGGGCAGACTGAATGATTGGATGAGAATGAGTATTGAGCCCTCGGTCGTTAAATGCTAAGGCTTTGGAGTCAGCGGGATACTTCACGGATTGGATGGCTTGCTTGTTAGTTGGATTGGTGCTGTTGAATCCAGATAGAGGACTTGACCCGTTGGTGCTGATCAAAAACGTGTCGTCGAACTTTTTACTGGGCGAAAAATGGGAGTTCTTCTGAGGGGTGTTGTTATGGTGATGGTGGTTCTGAAGATGTCGATCCTTGATAAAGTTTTTGATATTCTCAAACACGGGTAAAGGCATATTTGTCGAGGAGTTTGAGTGGGCGTGTGACTGATTCTTATTCAATGAAGTTCAACTAATACTTGTTACGCAGGACATCGTCAAAATGATAAGCTTGCGATTGGTATGGATCCGCTGGCTGATATCGAGCACAAAGACTGATTTCGAAAAGTCATAAGACACTTACATGAGAAAAGTGTAAGAGAAGACCGTCTAGTTCTTGCTCTTGCCTTATCTTTTGGTCTTTGTTTTTCTTTTTCTTTTATAAAGGTGAAAAGGTGAGGGGGAAATACAGTCAGTAAGCAATGTTCCAGATAATTTCAAAAATCGAAGAATATTCTAAAAAAAGCTAAGCTTTAGCTATTACTTAGAGCCAGAGAAGCACCCTGTAATCCTGTCTTTCAAAATTTCTATTTTTCGTCATAAAAAATTAATAATACATACCTTCTAATTATCACCTCGTCGTCGGATCAATAGCAGATACCAACACGTTAGTTGTTGCTTACAAGTTGGGAAAAAGGCCCCAAGCAGGAAAAAACCAGCTTCGATATTTTTTGGAAGTAGAACAAAAGTCACCCACAATAAGGTAAAGCAAGAAGAGATTAAAAAGCGATCGAGGAATAAAATGAACAGCCAATCGACCGTAATTTTTTTAAAAAAATCAACACTTTTCAAAATAATAGTTAGAATAAATCACTTTTACTACTTGTACACTTAAGAGTGATGCAGGTTTTTTAATATTGATCAAAATTTGCTGAGTGGAGTAAAGAGATAGAGATATTGAACCACTCAATCAGCGCGATGTAAGTTGAATGGACGTAAACTTGAAGAATTCTTGGTGTGGGATCAAAAGGGTTTCACGAAAAAGAAAAGAATAGGGGCCAAAGCAGAGTGACCAATAATTTGTAGAAGCGTGTCAGACATCAAATAGCACAGGTAGCAACACAGTATTATATCATCTCCTTATGCTAGTGCCCAGACCTGCCCAACCTCGAGTTTACGAATTATTTATAAAGGCAAGTAATCCAAAACAGTGAATTTTGATCAGATCAGGCTAATGGGCATAAGAGTTTTCTTAGTGATTCCTTGTTAGTCGAAATCTGACTATTCAACCAATCAATTCATTTATTCTCTTAAACATTTGGTGGGTTGAATTAATGTGCCTCCAAGCTGTTCAATGAATGAATCCAAGCTTGTTACACCACTCACACTTGACTTTTGCTTCCGAATAATTGCATCCGCCAGCATTTCCTGTTGCCTTTGCCTATCAAGCCTTGATCATTTTTAGCACTTGTATCTGTCGATCACATGAGTTCACTCCAAAGTACACTTTGATTTGATACTTAGATTTATGTTAGATGACACAATAAAAGGATTTCTACTTGAATGTGAAGGATCAAAGTGGATAGCAAGTGTGAACACAGCTCCCCAGTGCCCGAACCCAAGCGGTGATTATGGTTAAGCCTGCAATATTATACTATATGGTTCACCGTCTCAGAACAGCGGCAATGAGGTCTCAACGTTATTGAAACACAGCAAATAATTTTCTACCATCTGATTTATAGGAAGCAAGCTTGCCCAGCATGACTATTCAACCACTCTGTATAGCATTATGTGATGGCGATATACAAAATTAAGTGGAGGCATACAAAAATAGCCCAATCCTAATGAGGTGGCAACAAGGATCTAACCTGGACATCACTGGCGTAGTTGGCAGAAGAATTAGATCAATGATGTACTGCAAGGGGCCTAGTCATCATTTCACTTCTAATTTGGAGGATGGAAGACCTGGTTCTACAAACATACATACCACCATTGTCGCCTTGAATCATTTTTCCAAACTGGGGAATCTGTCTGTTAACACATTTCCTTTTTGCTATTACTTCACCATCACTTTTTCTTCCATGATTTCATTTCTTTATTGCTTGAATTCACCGCAGTAATTGATTGTTGATGATACGTCACTACTATTCATATTTTGACTTCTTCATTTTGAAAATACCCATTTTTCAAACCAAAATTTTATACGCATACTTAATGATTTCATTTACAAGCCACGTCACATGTGCTTGATATAACAGCTTCCAGGTTTTAGGCTCCGTTATCAGACTTTAGATTGTTCGTGTGTTTACTGTTCATGACACAATAAAAACACAAAAACTAAACTACTGAATTATTCAAAAGATAAAAATTCATAAAATCTTCTGTCCGGGAAAAAATGAAGATATACACTGTCAGTGCTCTCTCTTGAACTTTGATGTTACTCTGCTCCAACTCTGGTGTAATCTATCTCAGAATCATACATAATTCGAAAATTCAGCTCTGAACGTAGCCGCCCAACCTTGCATGAAATCATAACGCGTATGTAATTGGTGTTAAATATACGTAGATGTAGGGAAGAAGGTTAATAGTGTTTCCCAAGTTCCAAATTTCTTATCTTTAATTAATTTTTGAATACTGTTTTTCCTGTCTCTGCAAAAAAAAAAAAATCGAGATTGATAGAATTAGACGCTTCAATTTTGAAGCTGTGCTTAGAAACTAAATCTCACTACGGACCAAGTAAGATATCCCTGATGGGGATATCCAGCGCGAGTTAGGGATATTTTAGGGAGGGACATAAGGTCAGAAAAATTTGCCATATTTGCTCCAATCATTACTTGCGCTAATGTTCATCAAAAAATTATCTTTATAAATACAAATTGCATAATTGACGATAATGGAGGATAATTGAGCAACATATGATCTTAACACCACATGACCTAAGGTTCTTATGTATTTAATTCTCAATTTTTTCTACTGTATGTCATTTTGTATCTATTTTTGCATATTCAACATCTACCCTTCAACATGACACATTTCACTTTTTTTTCACATAGCCCATTTTTTTTCACATACCATTTCCTCCACTTTCATCTGCCCCATATAATATTTCTTCTTCTTCTTCTTCTTCCCTGCACCATTTTTTCATCCTTCACACTATTTTCCACCTTTATCTTTTGAAATGAGTCCAGACACCTCTATTGAGTTATCTCCTCCCACACAACCAATACCATCCCCTCTCACACAACCATCACCATCACCGAGTTACCCAGCGAAATCCCAAAAGCCTAGATCAGCTTACTGGTCACCCCAAGAAGACAAGCGACTTGCTAAATCTTGGCTTCATGTCAGCCAAAAGCCTATTTTTGGTACAAATCAGACTGGTGACATGTTCTACCAGTCAGTGATGGACGACTTCAATATTTTTACTGTAGGAATCAAAAGGGATGTGGATCAAAAATACACAATCAGTATGCTTATTCAGGCCTCTATTTGATTTTATTTTATCATACCTATTTTTACTTAAAGTTGGAGTATAATCAATACTGCAACTCAAAAATTCTCAGTGATTTATAATTCCCTTGAAAAAAATCCACCCAGTAGTTCCAATCCAATGATGTGGCTTCAAGCTGCAAAAGAGGAATATTGACACCAATCAAAGGATGCTTCTTTTAAAATGGAGGATACCTGGGAGGTTTTACATCATGCACCAAAGTGGAATCCTGATCTTACTAGTCACCAAGCAACTTGTCACATTTCAAATCCCGAGATTGAAGAGGGCAAGTCTGAAAAGTCTTCTCTTTCTCTTCCTTCCACCTCTTCTTTTGCTCATGTTACCAGGCCAATTGGTACAAAACAGGCAAAACAATTAAAATCAGCTGGTCCCAGTTTCAAAGAGGAAAATTTAAAGGTGGTTCAGAAAAGTAATAGGATTTCTAAATCTTCTTCAGAAAGAGACAATATGGCAAACAGCATTGAAATTTTATTACAGTCTGAGGAAGATTGCCCTGATGAGCTGGCTAAGTTTGGATTGAGGCTTTTGAAAAAAAAGATTTTAAGCACTTGAGAAATGAGGATGAGGAATAGGATGAAATTGAATCAGATTTAGATAGTATTTCTTTAGCCTTGGTGGTTTATTACATGTTACAGAAACTTGCAATATATAGTCATGAACATTCATCATCTATGATAGAAAATATGACTGTTTGGGAATAAAAAAATTAATTTATCCAATGTGGAGCATTTTGAAAACAAAAAATTATTGAGTATTCAATTTCATATCCTTAAAAGATAATGTGAGCACTATCTCCTCATTAAATTTACTTGGTTTGATGCTAAATGATGACAAAATATTCTACTTTCCATTAGAAAATGGGATGATAGTAGGGCAACTCACATTAATTAAAAATAATTTGCATAATGCTCCAGATAATTTTAATGATTGTGCATGCAAACAATTATTCAATATTACTAGGAAATTAATTTGGCAACCTGAAAATTGGAACTCCTTGTATTAATTTTATCAAATCAAGTAAGATTAAAAAATTGAATTAATCATGTAATTTTGAATAGCCTACTACAATTACAAGTCCTCAAACTTCTCCCCTTCTTCAAGCTATTTAATCTGTTTCTTCTCCTCAAATTTAGCTTTAGATATAACAGCCTTTTGGTAATAGTATAAATTATCTTATTTGAAGGATCATTTGCCAAAAGATCACATAAATGCTCAACAAGATAAGTAATTTTTTCTAAAACATTCATCTCTACATACCCTGATATATCTGGTACAATTGTTTTAAGCTTTCTGAGGACTGAAAATAACCTTTTAGTGACATGAACAGATGATCCCAACCTGGTGAAATTTCCATGTTCCATGCAAAAGGTTGTCTGATGAATCAAAGACTTAGAAGGCCATATCCCTAACTGTATTCCATCAACTTTCTCCAAATCCAACATCCATTCAATTTCTGGGAAAATAAATATTCCACCTGTTTGCCTGGGATTCTCTGAGTTCCATGTTCCCTCAGAAAGTTTCCCTGGTAAGGTTTTTGGTATCCAAACTCCAAGAGAAAGTTCTGTAGCATCTTTATAAATATGAGGACTATAGCTGAAGCAATCATTTTTCCAAGTTATATTTCCACCAAATGCTTCTTGATCCCCATGAGGAGGGAGTACCAAATCACTACAAAAAGATAATGCCTACTCATAATATTTAGAGGAGTTCCTGAAAAAATAAGGCATATAATTTGTAGATGAATTCTAAATGTTGCTTCCCTTCTTCAATACTGAGTTTCCCAATTGAGTAAAATCCTTGAAATTTGAAACAATGATATTTAAAATTTGAATTAAAAAGTAAAGTGAAATATAAATAATTTTTTTTAAGAATGAAATAACAACATTAAGGAGATGATCATATGCAGCCCTTTTATCTCCCCCAAACATCTTCCCATGACCACCTGCTTCCTTATGCAACCCATTAATAGTAATTTTTTGTTCCAGTGATTTGAAGTAGTTGCAGCATAATATGAAATCATCTATATTTCCAAGACTATTTAATTATTCAAGAGCATATTATTTGAAAATGACTGGCAGCATTGATTCTTTTTTCAGATCAAGAAATGTTGTCCCTTGTTTGAAAACATTATAGATCCCATTAATAAGGTACAGTTTCTGAGTCTGAGGATTCAATAGTTTAGGTTTACTGAAAGTTCCACTTCTAAATCTTGCTCCCCTCAAAAAAGTGGGTTCCTAATAATACATCTGTCCAGATTTGCAACCTATATCTGCACAAACAGCCTTGTATTTTTTGATAGACTCAGAATAGTTATTCCTTTAACCTATATCTACACAAACAGCCTCACCTTTTTTCATAGACTCTGAATAGTTATTCCTTTTCAAATTTTTCTTCTTCCTAGTTGTCCTGGGAGTTATAGGAACTATAAATTATGGACAAATATATAATTTTTTTTTGATATTTAAACTTAATAAAAATTTCCAAACCTTTCCATGGTGTAAGAGCAATAGAAAATTCAAAGAAATAAGATAAATAAAATAGAAAATATTTTTTTATTGTAAAGAAATCTGGAAGAGAGACTTGGATGCTTCAAGAACTTACCTGGTTATTTTAATTCCCCTTTCTTTTCTGGATTCATATAGTGTTTAAAAGTTATTTTCTTGGTCACCACCATTATTAAGAGAAAAAAAACAAAATGATAAAAAGAAAATAAAGCAAGGCTAGCTTGTGCAGACCTACTACCTGGTCTAATCAAAGAAACAGGTTGATTTGTAAAAAGATATTGGTAAAAGAAGATTTTGTTCCAGCAGATGGAAAATAAGGAGGAAAGTGAGTAGGAAATCTTTATTTTAATATTATTTTATTATAAGGGCAGCCTTTCTGAGAAATGCATGGGAAATGTTGCTGCTGTCTGGCAGCAACATCCCTTGCACTTTTTTTATTTTGTTTATAAGTTATTTTCTTTTTTTTGGTCTCCCAGATGGAGCAGCATGGCTGAAAGACCCACAGGCAATGTTGCTTATGTCTTGTAGAGATATTGCATGCTATTTTTAATTTTTTAATTTTTAACTTCTTGGTCTCCCAGCCAGAGCAGACTTGCTGGGAGACCTGCAGGAAATGTTGCTGCTATCTGGAAGTGACATCACTCACATTTTTATTATTATTTACTATTATTTTTTGTTTATTTCATTTTATTTTATTTATTTTTTAAATTTCTTGGTCTCCCAGCCAGAGCAGCCTCGCTGAGAAACCTGTGGGCAAATTTTCTTCTGTCTGGAAGTGAAATCACTCACATTCTTATTATTATTTATTTTATTTTATTTTTAATTTCTTGGTCTCCCAGCCGGAGAAGCCTGGCTGGTAAACCCACTGGAAATGCTGCTGCTGTCTGGAAGTGACATTGCTTGCACTTTTTTTAATATTTATTTTATTTAATTTCTAATTTTTTTTAATTTTATGTGTAGAAGTTTTAGCACAGGGGAAAGCTATACACAGGCCAATCAGAAAAAGTGCACCTTACAACAACAAGTAACTACAACAAAGTGTGTGGTAAAACTGAACAAAAGACTCTATTCTCCCCACACAGTGAAATGAATTTCAGAAGTGGCCAAAGGGGAAGCGGGGGACAGGAGGAAGAAATGGAGGGAACAAAGAGAATAGAGAGAAAAAGATTTAGATTTATTTCAAGAATAAAACATACCTAAGCACAGGTCAATCAGCAACTGTGCACCTTAAAACAACAAGTAACTACAAAAAAGTGTGTCCTAAACCTATAAGGGACACAATTATGAGCTTCTGTGGTTAGAATGAACAATATTAGCAGAAAAGAAAACAGAAAAAGAAAAGGAAAGAACCTGAAAAAAGACTCTATTCTCCTCACACAGTGCAACAACTGTCAGAAGCGGCCAAAGGGGAAGCAGGGGACAGGAGGAAGAAATAGAGGGAACAAAGAGAATAGAGAGAAAAAGGTTTGGATGGGGAAAACAGAAAAAGCAAGCAGAGGCTTGATTATATGACAAAGTCCACAATCCAAAACAACAGAAAACTACTTGACATCAATAGAAACTACTCAACTACAATACAGAAAAAAGAGAAAAAATTCAATAGAGCAGTTCCCACACAATGACAGTTTGACATTTAAAGTGCAAAAACATGTCCTTGAGGTCCAGGTCAAGGAATATGACTCCAGGTGGGAAAGAAAAGTTGTCCAAAATGTTTGAGCTTGTATCTCAGTGGTTCCTTGGCCAAAATGAGCAGGAAAAGACAATATGAGCTTGGAGAATGAGGAGAAAATAATGAAAAGAGCTGAGAGAAGATGTAGGTCAGGTATTAGATGCAGAAATTTCTACAGTATGGTCTCCCAGCTGGAGCAGCCTGACTGAGAAACCTGTGGGAAATTTTGCTGCTGTCTGGAAGCGACATTGCTCTCACTTATTTTAATTTTTTTTTATTGTTTGCATGCTGAATTTTGTATTGATGAATTCATAGAGTTGAAGATTCCATAAATGTGTCACAAATGTGTTGACTAATCACCAAAAACCAAAAAGAAGCATGGTAAAAAAATCAGAAAAGAAAGAAAAATAAAGAAAGAAAAACAAAGAGAAAAGAAAAAACTAAAAAACAAACAAACTAAAAACTAAATCAATAAATGAAAAAAATGTAAATGTAAAAAATGAAAATGTAAAAAATGAAAAAAAAGCAAAAAAGCAAAAAAAAACAAAAAATATTTTATGTAAAATATAAAAATAAGTAAAATATAACAAAAAAAAACAAAAAACAAAGAACAAAGAACAAAAAACAAAATACAAAATACAAAAAAAAAGAACAAAAACAAAAACAAAAAAACAAAAAACAAAAAAAAAAAAAATAAAAAAAAAAATAAAAAATAAAAAATAAAAAATAAAAAGTAAAAAATAGAAAATAAAAAATAAAAAATAGAAAATAAAAAACAAAAAGAAAAACACAAAAAAATAAAAAAATAATCAAAAAACAAAAAACAAAAAACAAAAAACAAAAAACAAAAACAAAAAAATAAAAAATAAAAAATAAAAAATAATAAATAAAAAATAAAAAATAAAAAATAAAAAATAAAAAATAAAAAATAAAAAATAAGAAATAAAAAATAAAAAATAGAAAATAGAAAATAAAAAATAAAAAATGGAAAATAAAAAATAAAAAACAAAAAACAAAAAAGAAAAACACAAAAAAATAAAAAAATAAACAAAAAAAAAAAAAACAAAAACAAAAAAAAACATAATATATATAACATAAAACATAAAACATAAAAAAAAAAAAACAAAAGACAAAAGACAAAAAACAAAACAAAAACAAAAACAAATGAAAATAAACAAAATAAAAAACAAAAACCAAAAACCGAAAAACAGAAAACAATAAACAAAAAACAAAAAACAAAAAAACAAAAAACATATAACACAAAACAAAATAAAAAATACAAAAAACAAAAAACAAAAAACAAAAACAAAAAACAAAAAAGCAAAAAACAAAAAACAAACAAAAAACAAAACAAAAAACAAAAACAAAAAAAACAAAACAAAAAACATAAAACAAAAAACAAACAAAAAAAAAAAAAAAAAGACAAAAAAAAATGCAAAAAACAAAAAACAAAAACAAAAACAAAAACCAAAAAAAAACAAAAAACAAAAAACTAAGAACAAAGAACAAAAAACAAAAAGCAAAAAGCAAAAAACAAAAAACAAAATAAAAAAAATAAAAGAAAAGAAAAGAAAAGAAAAGAAAAAAAAAAAAAAGAAAAAGAAAAAAGAAAAAAGAAAAAAAAAGAAAAGAAAAACAAAAAACAAATAAAAAGAAGCATAGTTTGGGTTAAAAATTGAAATAAGCTTTATCTTTCCATAAATATCATCTAGCTGAACTTTATGCTGGGTCATATCAATCATTACTTTCTTTGTTTTATTAAGTCCCCTGAACAATTCTCCTCTGGAAGAGAGATGCATAGGTAATGCAGTTTCCTTCATAGCAGTGTTAAAGCTGGTATATAATCTTCTTTCCTACCCATTTATCTTCTTCATACCTCCAGAATAATATTGAGGTAGAAAAAAAATCAATTGAGAGACTTTTATTTATTTAATAAAAATACTAACTACTTCACACTACAAAAAGAGACCAATAAACATCTTCCTTAAAAAATAAACAAGCTAAAATTCAAATAAAATAATAAGTTAGTAATTGGCTAGGAGTATAACGGATGAATAATAGTGAAAAAAGGATGTAAAAAAATAAGAAAACTATGAAAAGTAAAGGTGATAATTTTAGAAACCAAAAAATAAAATAATAAATTATATTAAAATTTTCTTTCAAATTTGTTATAGGATTGCAACCCTCTCCTTAACTAGTTGTAAATTTTTAAATCCTTCATGAGTTAGAGATGAAGTGCAGTATCCCATAATGTATGATTTATTGCTTGATATCATGATTGTGTGAAAAAAATCTCTGGATCATAATTTTCTGACACAATATGAGCCAAATTTTAAATGCTCTCTTGATTGCTTAATTGAAACCTATTGTAATTATAATTCTCCTGTTCAATCATGTTGTGAAGAATGATTGCACAAGTAATAACATCATGAATATTTTCTATGTGCTACAAGTGGCATGGCTGAGAAATTATACCCCACTGTGCTTTGAGAGAACCAAAAGCACATTCAATATATTTTCTACAAGCAGTCTGGAGGGTCTGATAATTTCTACCAGCATCATCTTGAGGATGGTGAAGTGGCTTAACAAACACAGGCCAAGTTAGATAAATCCCATCAACAAGATAGTATGCATGAGTATACTGATGAACATTAATATTAAAATTAACTTCATCTTCATAACCTATAAACTAAATCATATGAAAAGCTGGTATAATATTTCTCTACATGAAATTAAACACCAGATATAAAGTGGTAAAACAACGTACTACAACTCAATACATTAATATTATTAGGGGGTATCAATTTTCAGGGATCTACAATTAGGGATCTGGAATTTTTTTCCCCACATCCAACATTATTAATTGCAGAAGACTCTTATCCATTATACCTGGGGCTAGTGAATAAGGAATCCATGATAATGCATTATCCCACCTCTTATACCGCAATTTCCATTCCTGATTCCTGATCCCAAACTCATGACATCCATGATTAATTTGTAAGAAATTCACATGACATACGATTGCAGATGCCATCCTTAAGTCTCTCTTCACACTAAGCTACTTAATTTTGGTGGTGAATAAAAAACATTTTTTTCTATTGACACACCCCACCTGCTCATTTGGAGGCAAATTCCCACTTCCCACTCATCACCTAAACCTTCTACAGACAACCTTTTCTACCAACAATAATGAAGCACCTCTCTACTAGGAAGAAACTTCAAACAGCTATGAATGCTATCACTTTAGTTTTAGCCGCTGACTCTGATTCTGAATCTGGTTTGGAAGACACTTTAGCTTATATGTCTTTTCTTTCCAAAAATCATTACATCATCCCAAGGGGGACAAATCTTTATCATGATCCCAGATATGATCTTGCCTCTATTCTTGATTTTCATCATTTAACATTCAAAAAACTTTTTTAAACCTCTCCTGATTCTTTTTTCAAACTTTCTCAACTTATCTCTGATCATCCTATCTTTCATAATAATTCCCATAAAAAACAGCGTAATCCTGCCTTTCAACTTGCTGCTAAACTATTTTGCTTTGGTTTCAATGAAAATTTTACTTCTGTAAGACGTTTAGATAATCTCTTTACAATAGGATACGGTACTGTAATATTATACACCAAGTGCTGTATGACTGCTATCCTTTCTCTCAAGTCTCAAACACTTTCTTGGACAAATCCACAACAGAAACTTGAATCCTCTCAAGTAATGCAAGCCGAAGGTTTCCCAGGATGTGTAGGTTTTTTTGATGGTAAGAAAATACCATTGAGCCAAAAGCCTGCTCATGATGACATCCATTATTTTTATTTCAAAAAAAGGTTTCTTCAAAATTTTCTCAAATTTCTCTTCATGAAATAACTTTTTATCTTCTTTCTAGATACTATATCACCATTTAACTTGTGTGTGATATCAATAAAAAGTTTATTGCTTTTCATAGTGGCTTCCCAAGCTCATGTACTGACTCTTCTGTGTTTGAAAGAATGAAGATTTCTCAAAATCCTGACCAATACTTTGACAAATCTCAGTACCTCCTTGTAGACTCAGCGTATGCAAGTGGAAAATACATTATACCTGCTTTCCAAGGTGCAATGTCAGAAAATGACACAAAAACATCTTTTAATTGTCATCTTGCACAATCAAGAGCTGAAATTGAAAATGATATTGGGATTTTAAAGGGATAATTTTCTAGTCTCTAAGAACTCAGAATCAAATTTCAAAAAAAAATGGAGATCAAAACTGAAAATCATTGGATAATGACTCTAATTATACTCCATAATATCCTAGCTTATTTGAAGGATAAGTGGCATGATCTTTATGAAGAAGAAGATCCTTAATCTGCACCAGATCTCCCCCCTTGATCCACAAAACTTAATTTCCACTGGGATACACTCTATCATTATGCCAATCAAACTCCATAATTTCTCAGCACAACTCCCTTAAATTTTATTATATCTTTCATTCTTTTTTTCTTTCACCCCTCATATCCTTTTCCTCCTCTCCTCTTATATCCCTCAATCTATATGTATTTAAGTTTACCAGTCTAAAATAATTATATGTATTTTTCTAATGATATACATGCCTTTTGATAATAATAATAATAATTATCAATCTCTAAAAAACCAGTATTATAAATTTTTTTTTGAATAAAGCTATCATTTAAGTATTCTAACTTTTCTTTTTCTTTTATTTTTATATAATCAGACATTAAAACATCTGGTATAAGCATTTTTAATGCTTTTATAGATTTTAATAGTCTTTTACTGATTTGAATTGAAGAATTTAGCCTTGTAAAGTTTCAAAGAAATTTTATGGGAGTTTTTTGATGATATAGTTTCTTAGAAGGCCAAATAACCACCCATAAACCATCACACTTCTCAAACTCCACCATATACTTGATCTCTGGAAAGATAAATTGGCTTCCATGTTGTCTAGGTGTGCCTTCCTTCTATGAATCTTCAACTAAAAGTTCATCTAAAGTTTTTAGCCACCAAACACCCAGGCTAATATTAATTACATCCAAATCTTTGTGTGGGACATTAGAGAAGCCTGCAGAAGTCCAAGTTAAGGTACCTCCAAAAATTAATACCATCATAGCAAGGAAGATCTAGTTCAGTCACCAGTTCCAGAGAGTTATGATAGTAATTTAAAGAAAGAAGCTTAAATAAAACAGTTTAAAAAGAAAAGATGAATCCTAAAGCCTCCCGTACTTGCTCTTCATCTATTTTTAAATTTATATAAAGACCTGGAGATTTAATAAGTATAATGAAATCTAAGAATTAATATATTTACTTACTGATGTCAAATATAAGTTGAGTAGCAGCTCTTTCTCCAGTGGCATACATATTACCCTCACCACCTCCTTTTTTATGAGCAGAATTAGTATTTATTTTATGCTTCAAAATTCTTAGGTATTCACAAAATCTCCTGGAATCTTCCAACATCCCCAAGCTCTTCAATTCTTCAATTTGAAAGGACTTCACAATCACTCGATGAATTTCATAATTGGAAGGTTGAATTAATAAAGTTTTTGGTGAAACATGAGCTATGCAATAGGTCCCAGTGTTGTAAGAGTCAGAGAATGCAGGAATAGTGCCATGAGACATAACACCCTCCTGAAATGGATAAGTTTGGCACCAAACCTCTTCAAAATCAGTTCTCACCTCATTGCACCAGGCCTCCCCCTCCCTTCTGAAATAAGAGATCATGTTTGGAAGCCCATTTTGTCTTCCTGCCATATTAAATCTGCTTTAAATTAAAAAATAAGCAATTAAAACCCTAACATACATCTTCCAAAAAATATTTTTGTTGGTAGGGGGCTACAACTAATAAACCCCACTTAAAACCCCATACAGATCTGAAGGATGCAAATTTGTTCTAATAATTTAAATAGCAATCATTTTTTTTTGTATTTTTTTGTTCTTTACCAGCCAGGAAGAGCCTGGCTGAGAGAGAACCAAAGTTCCTGCTAGTTGCAGTGACTTTAGTTTTTTTTAAGGTGTGTTTTTTTATTAATTTTTTTTTAGTATTTTTTTTAATCTTTCCAAGCCAGGAAGAACCCAGCTGGGAGAGAACCAAAGTTGCTGCTAGTTTCAGTGACTTCAATCTTTGTTTAAGGTGAGTTTTTGGGGTTTTAATTTTATTTTTTTGCTAATATTTTTTATATTTTTTTTCTATCAAAGAAATGAAAGGATGGGGAGGGGAGGAAAGGGGAGGGGAGAGTGGAGGAAGGAAAAGGAATGAGAAGGGTGGAAAAAATGTTCTAGAGAGAAATGAGAATAAATTTTTGAGCATTTATCATTACTTACCTAAATGAGATGTGTTGAGGGGGAATGAAGAAAGTGAAAGTTTAACTAAAAACCCACATTTACTAAGAAAAAATACAAAAATTAAACTACCAGAAGAGGGTACCAAATAAAATACATAGGAAACAAGTAACAAATATAACAAGAAAATGCACACAAACAAAGAGGTGGAGGATGAGGAATGTATGGGATTTAGAAGTAGAAAACCAGAGAGATGATAATCACAGATAAACAAAAAAAAGTGAACATGGAAAAAGTCACGACTTGGATCATATACTAGGCTAAACCAGAATCACTCCCTGAATCAAACCCATAAGTGTACCCTGAAACCAAAAACTGAACCAGACATCTGGTTCACCATTTTTTCCTCCTGTGAGTTTTTGTAATCAAAACACCAAAAAGTTGCTAAAAGTTGCAGTGACTTTGGTCTTTTTTTAAGGTGAGTTTCACATTTTTTTTTGCTAATAATTTTTTAATTTTTAATTTTTTTTTGTTCTCTCCCAGTGGCATATGTAGACACTGCTATATGGGTTACCACTCAAGCTACATCACTTCCACCACTACTATTTTTGTCGCAGTAACTATCAAGTAGCAGAGAGAGAGAAAAAAGAGGCGGAAAAAAATGGGAAATTCCCAAATTTACTATTGGAGAACAGAAACACCAGGTGTGACAATTGAAAGATCATTAAATTGTGCTACAAGCTTGTTGAGATGTGGAATTTTTTTTAAGTCTTTGTCAAATGAAGAGTAAAAAAGTATGTACACATCAATTTTCAGTCTAACCAACAACACAGAGTAAGGATTATACTAGTTAACTTTCATGGGAAAAATTATAAACAAGTGAAATGGGAAATAAAACAAAAAAACCAGTAATCAATCAAAAATTTCAATTAAGCATTCAATTTCCTCTACACATTTATTAGCTTTTAAGAATTATATCAGCACAACTTTCTTTTTTAAAACATCTTCAATTTGATACTTGAGTTTCATGTGATTTAATAGGAAATTGTACTCAAGAGGCTTCTCCTCTTTATTTATCTTGAATTTCTTCTCCTCCAAGTCATGTGCCCTCTCATCCTTCTGTAAAGAAAGCTTGAATTTCTTCTCCTCCAAGTCTTGTAATCTCCCATCCCTCTGTAAAGAAAGCTTGAACTTCTTCTCCTCCAAGTCTTGTGCCCTATCATCCCTTTGTAAAGAGAGCTTGTATTGTTTATTTTACAAGTTGAGAGTATCTCTTGAAAATTCAACTTTACCTAGAGTGAAAAGGAATATTAACAAAAGAAGAGAAAAGTTCACTTAATTATTAAGAGGTATGCTATCACTTACCAGATTCATGTTTCTCCAGAAAATCATCTATGGAAGAAAAAAGGGTTTGGGAAAAACTATCTCTGTTTTGTTTTCTTTTACTGTTGAAATTCAAAGTAGTTGATGGTATTTGCTTATTTTGGAGGTAACATTTTCCACTTCATCATTGATGCTAGCTTCAGACTTACTTGTTGAGGATCCTGGGTTCCTTCATTATCCTTTTTAGAAATAAAAAAAATAAAACAACTAGACAGGAAATAAAAACTTACTGGAGTGGGATCACATTGGTTTATATCAACATAAGTATCTATTGGAAAGTTATCTAGATTCATTGGATTTAGAACAGGGGAGGCTTGAGTGGAGGAAGAGGATGGGGAAAGATTTGTTTTGAAATCATGTTTGGAGATAGCATCTTCAACATTCAACATGTTGGCAGGATTAATATCAGATTGCTCTCCAAAAATAGCATCCATCTCTTTAAAGTATGGACATAGAGATTCAAGTTTATCATCTATGGATTTTATGCCCTTACTGATATTGATTTCAGTAATACCAAAACTAGTATAAAATGAAAGTTTCTTTGCCTTCTTGTATTTGGCTTGTTAATGCTTGAAAATTTCAGACATCTGTTTAGGAAAAAGATCAATCCTTCCCTTTGTCTTATTTTGTAATTCATTGGCCATTAGAAGATAGCCATTGACTTTTGATGCAGATGACTGTCCTACTTTAGTTGCATTCTCAGTACCAAAACAAGAATAATAATTAGTTTTTATTTTTAGCCAGTTGATAAGTATGAGATGATGATCTTTTTTTAGTTGAAAAGTATTTGATTTCTCAGCTGAGCAGGGTTAAGAGGGGGTAATGGGATTTGATAAACAACTGGGGAAAGCCTTCTATTGAGAAGATCTATGATGACAAGGCATGTTAAGATATTTGAAGATGAAAAGGAGAGCAAAAAAACAGATGAGATGAGAAGTGGTTTTGAGCAGATAGAATGAATAGACAGGATGGGAGTGCGCAGCAAGGTAGGGAAGCTGGCACATCCAGAAAGTTGTCAAAGATGTGGTTATAAAAAATGAGGATAAATTTCATATAGAGGTGAACATTGACACATAAAAGGATTAACAACCCAATTATTAGGGGGTATCAAAGTTGACTTATCCAAAATTAGGAATAAGGAATTTTTTTTCCTGGGATCAGACATTATTAATTGCGGATAATGTCTATCCACTAGCCCCAGGGCTAGTGGATAAGGACTCCACAATAATGCATTATCCCACCTCTTATACCCCAATTTCCATTTCTAATTCCTGATCCCAAACTCATCACATCCATGATGTATTTTTAAGAAAGTCACATGACTTATAATCTCTTATACCATCTTAAATTCTTTCCTCACTCTATGATACTTAATTTTGATGGCAAAAACTTGAAGTTTTTTTCTATCTACACACCCCAACTGCACATTGGACAGTGAATTCCCACTTCCCTCATCACATAAGCCTTCCACCAACAACTATGAAACATCTCTCTACTAGGCAGCTACTTCACTCAACTATGAATTCTATTGCTTTACTTTTAGTTCTTTACTATAAATCTGACTCTGATTTGGAAGATGATTTAGCCTATATGTATTTTCTTTCCAAAAAGCGTTACATAAACCCAAAGGGGCCAAATCTTCATCATGATTCCAGATATGATCTCCTCTCCATTCTCAACATTCCTCAACTAAACTTCACTCAACTATTTTGAAGTTCTCCCAATTATTTCTTCAAAATTTATCAACTCATCTCCAAACATCCTATATTTCATAACAATTCTCAAAATAAACAGTGTGATTGTGCCTTTTAACTTGCTGTTGCACTTAGTTGCTTTGGCTCAAATGGAAATGGTGCTGCTGTAAGACTTTTGGAAAATCTCTTTACAATAGGATATGGTACTTTCATATTATACACCAAGTGCTGTATGACTGCTATCCTTTCTCTCAAGTCTCAAACACTTTCTTGGACAAATCCACAACAGAAACTTGAATCATCTCAAGTAATGCAAGCTGAAGGTTTCCCTGGCTGTGTAGGATTTGTTGATGGCACAACTATACCTTTGATTCAAAAGCCTGTTCATGATGGCAGCCATTATTTTGGTTGCAAAAAATGTTTCTTAAAAATGTTCTCAAATTTCTCTTCACAAAATAACTTTTTATCTTCTTTCTAGATACTATATTTCTGTTCAACCTGTATGAAATTTCAATAAAAATTTATTGCTTTCACAGTGGCTGCCCTAAATCATGTCATGACTCTTCCCTCTTCCAAAGAATGAGGATTTCTCAAACTCCTGACTCATACTTTGATGAATCTCAGTACCTCCTTGAAGACTCAGCATATGCAAGTGGAAAGTACATCATACCTGCTTTCTGTGGTTCAACTTTTGAAAATGATGCCCATACCACCTTTAATTATCACCTGGAACCATCAAGAGTATGGATTGAACATGCTATTGGTATTTTAAAGGGAAGATTTTCTAGTCTCCAGGAGCTTATAATCCTATTTCAAAAAAAATTGGATATCAAAACAGCAAATCATTGGATCTTGACTTGTGTTATACTCCATTATATCCTAGCTGATTTGAACAATGAGTAGAATGATATTTATGAAGAACATGATCCTGAACCTGCACCAGCTCTGCCTGACCTTGATTCCAAAAACATTCTTTCCACCAGTGTGGTTCCCGCCATGCAGGTAACCTATCTTTTGGACCAATGAGATTGTGTATCCCAGGAAGAACAATGGGAATCATAGCGCAGTAGATATAATTATCTTGAATGTGTAATAGTGTGTTTCGAAGAACAAAGGTAAAGAGAAGCGTGGAGGAGGATTTAGGGTCTGGGCGCTCGGATTTTGCGCCAAGACGTGCTGCACAAAGGAAATTGTGTATTATCAACTTAGGAGTGCAAGGGCTAAAAATTATGGATTTTGATTTCTAATAATTGTGTGTTATGGGTTAAAAAAGGAATTATGGCTCAAGGAAGGCCTCAAGTACATGGTATACTGCACCGCAGCAAGTGTGATAGTTTACTGAAACAGGTAACGTAAGTTGCAGAGTCTAACTAGTTAAGTAAATTGTCAGAACTATGGAATTAGTAATGAAGAAAGAGAATGGGGACTCAATCACAAAATTACCCAAGAGTGGAAGACACAAGGATTAGTGCTATAAGGTGTCAACATGGAAGTAGCTCTGAAACAATGAAAAGGTACATTGATAAGCACACATGTGGAATATGAGTGAAACAAGATAATACTAGTATGTGTAGGCTTAGGGTCTGTTTAGGCACTGTAGTTTTTACAAGAGGCATATTTAGTTTACTAATGGATCAGTTATTGTTTTACTAATATGGCACTAAAGAAAGCACTGGAGGTCCACTAAGGAGCTGTGTCTGGAGCTTTGAAAAATATAAAAAGGAAAGTTTATCTAATAGGAAAAAGAGAGTAGTTAGGTAGTGAAATTTTTATTCAAATAAGTTATTTGATTAAAAACATTAGAGCTTCATATTATATACTTTTGAAATATATTGTAATATATAGCGATTTGTCTATTTTGTGATTACTCTGATAACAGTAAGAGATTGGATCTTTCTGAAATTAAGTATTTAAGAGTATAGTGGAGATATTCTGAGTATTTTAGAGTTCGTGCATCTGTGTGTGTATTTCATATAGTTTAGTGAAAAAGCGCAACACAGAGGGAATATATAGATTCAGTAGGATAAACTATTATTAGAGTTACTTTATTGCTCTAATAAGGCATATTCAAAGAGAGTGCTTCAAGAGGGAGTAGCTGTAGATATTAGCGCTTATTAAGAATAAAAATATCCAGATAGTAATATTTGTTTTTACTTATCTTTTAACTTATCTCTCAACTTATAAACTATCTAGTCTGGTATTAGTGTACAAATTATTGCACTGTCTTTAAAATAAGAGTGGAAGGCACTTCTTTTTAGAAATTGAAAAGAAGAAACAACCCATCCCAAATTGTGTCTATTGCTTAGTACTTTAGAACTCTCTAAAATTGGTGTCCCAAAAGTGGCATAATTGTAACTAGTGCTTTGATTAAATTGTTTGGTTTTCAGGGTTTTGTCAAGAAGGTGTAATCAAGCCAGCACTCCAGTGGAAGAGTCGTAGGGTCTACAACAAGTGGATCAATAGCCCATATCAGATGATAGTGTAGGGTTGTATTGTGGATATATTCAGATTGAATTATCAAGTGTGTGTTTATTTTTTTTCTTCCATTTTGACTTTTATTTCAAAGATGGAACCTACTGCAACTAAATCTAAGGGATGTGAGGAGAGGTTTAAATTGCCCCATTCTTCAGCAGTGTTGCCACAGAAGGTAACTAAAATTATTAGGTGTAAAAATGAAAGCTTGCCTTTTGCGGATATTAATACCAAGAAGCTCTTACATAGGTTTGAACAAGCAGTTAAAGTTCATGGAGAGAAAAAATATAATATGGTGCGCCAAGTATTGTTTTTTTTAGCAAAAGAGTGCAAGGACAATCTAGAAGATTTAAAGGGTCACAAAGAGTGTAATTGGTCAGCACTAAAGGAACAGATGCTTAAGAGACGGCCAAAGATCACTGAGGAAACTAGATACATGATTAAGGATCTAGATGTCCTGTTAAAAAAGGCCAAATCTGGAGGGGGTGTTTGAGACCCTAAAAAATTTAAAAGTTTCAGGGAAGAATTTGATCAAATGGTCAGCAATGAAGATTTTAGTGATAATAATGCATCTTTACCTTGGTTTTGTGAAGCGTTAGCGCCAGAAGTGGAAGACTGGGCAAAGAGGCGCCTGGATAACAAAGGAAAGTTAGTCAAGAAGAGGGACAGTAATTATAAGTACCCTGGATTAGAGGAAGTAGAGACAGCAGTGGAAGCGGAAATAAATTTGCGTCAAGTTGAGCACCGCACAGTTAGAGTCACTTTGGATAATGAGGAAATTGGAGAGGATGCGTCTGATGTTTGATTGTCTCCTAAGGTGTTGTCTCCTAAAGCTAAAGTTTTTATTAAAGAGCCAGATTCTATTATGGTTAGGATTGATAAATTGGAAAAAAAAATAATTGAAGCAGTGAAAAAAAAGGAGGTGTTCATGCCCAAGAGTCCTTCCCAACTTTCATGTTTTGCTACTACGGTATGTTACTATTGTAATAAAGAAGGACATACTAGGATGAGGTGTAATGTGCTTCAAAAGGATAAAGAGTAGAGGGTAGTTTATAAATATGGAACTATACTTATGTTGGAAAATGGGACTAAGCTTGTTAAAGACAAGGATTGAGGGATGCAATCAATGGTCATTAATCATATTTATAATAAGTCTATGGAGGGCAAGTCAAGAAAGGGGAAAGAGCCTGAAGCTAAAGAGAAAGGCAAGGATGCGAAATCAGTTAATTTTTAAGTTACTTGTGCAGTGTTGGATTTTAAATTAAAAGAAGGAGCAGTTGCAGCGCATCTGGAGATGTTTGCAGCAAAGCACAAGAAAATGGCCCCACCAACAATTAGTAGGCCAAGAAGATCTGGTGATAGGTATAAAAATTCAGAGGATATGGAGGAAGTAGGGTATAATACTAGAAAGAATACACCTGCGCCTGTTGAAGATGTTGAAATGGACAGTATGAAACCTGGTGGGTATGGTGTGGTTCATCAGGTAGAAGAGCAGCCTGTGACAATGGAGGAGCCAGAAGTAGTACAGCAAAGGGTGGTACCTGCTGAAGTAATTCAAGGAGCAAGGCGTAATACTCCAAAGAACCCACCTGGAAGAGTGAAAGCTGGTGCAAAGGCAACACAACCTAAATGGAAAATGTAGTGCCCAGTTCACTCTGATTTTCCTAAGGCAGCTGAGGATTTAGTTGTGCAATGTCTAAAAACTACGGTTTAAGCTCCATTGGGGGTTCTGACAGCAGTAGCACCAGATGTAGTGAATGGGATCGTGGATAAGTTCAGGAAGAAAAGGGTTGCTAATTTCCCTGAATTTGATGTAGGAGAGCAGTCATTTCAGCCAGTTGTTGGATTGACTAGGGCATCACATTATGCAGGCCCCTTAGGGTATTTGAAAATTACTGTAAATGGTAAGCAGATTAGAGTTTTAGTGGATACAGGCTCACAAATCAATGTAGTTTCAGTGGATGATGCTGTGGAGATAGGTCCTCCTGTAAGAGATGGTGAGGGCACTATTGCAGGAATTGGCCGAGGTAGGTTGCCTTTTATAGCTGTAGCAGAGTATGTACACACTACAGTTGTGGGAGCAACAAGAGATATTCATTTTTATGTTCCAATGGGTGTAGTTAAACCAGTTTTAGGATTAAGGGTGATGATGGAATTCCAGTGACAGCAGTCTTTGTAGCACCTAAGGATGGTGGCTGGGAAACTAAGTACTCTGGAGCTGCAAGATTGGAGAAAGAAAGAGAAATTTATGAGGAAGTCTCAAAGGATGAGATGGGGCGACTGCTAGGAGGGCGCCAACATTTTCATTAGGGACTGGAATTTTTGGTGTTACTATCTCCCAGGATGAGAGGAACCCGGATAGTGACCAGTCAGTCCAAAAAAAGGGGATACATAAAGTGGTACTTCATAGGTGTCTTGGTAATACTACAGTAGAATGTATTATACCTAGGCTTTTTGATTTCTTTAATTATGAATTTTTTTATACTTATATTAAAAAGAAAAGACAAAAACAGGATTTAGGTACAACCCAAAGTTATATTAGAAAAGGTTTGATTTTAAGTAATGAAGGAAACAGCAAGCGCTGTTTTGCATCAAAGTATAAACTGGTAGCTGTCAAGGTTAAACCAGTATATGTACCAGTGCCGGATTTGAATCCTCCTTTTCAGAGGCCGGCGCTGTCTAGGAATCCTTATGATACTCCTTTAACAAAGTTTCCCCCTGAGTTTATGCCTACTAGTAGAATCACAATGGAGAGGCTTCAGACGGATAATTTTGGACCAGAGTATTAATTATCTCAGGAAAAAAAGAAGTTGTTGTTACATGTTATGGTTCTTAGGGAGAAGGCTATTGAATTTTCTGAAGAGGAAAGAGGTTTGTCAAAACACTCTTACGGTAAACCTTATATTGTTCCAGTTATACCTCATGTGCCATGGCAGAAGAAGGCTTTTCCAATACCAGAAGCTATAAGAGAAGAGTATACGGGATTAATTAGGGAAAGTCTAACGTCTGGCTTGCATGGACATTCTATGTCTAGTTATTCAAGTCCAGTGTTTTGTATTGTTAAGCGCTGTGGTAAATTGAGGGTTGTTCAAAATCTTAGGGAGATGAAAAAGACTACAGTAACGGACATAGGAATGCCACCAAAGCCAGCAGAGTTTGTAGATTCTTTTACAGGGCCCACATGTAATGGATTAGTTGATATAATGGGTGGATACAATGAGCATGAATTGGACAAATCATCCAGGCCTATGACTAAATTTGAAACGCCACTGGGATGTTTCAGGTTGATAAGGTTACCACAAGGTGCAACAAATTCTGTGGCGTTATACCAAGCGCAGATGATGTGGATATTGCAGGACAAATATCCAGAGAATGTGGGAATTTTCATTGATTATGGTGGTATAAAAGGGCCAGACAGTGATTATGATGGGGAAGTGTTAGAGGAGAATCCATATATTAGAAGGTTTCACAGGGGGGAAAAAATGAGGACTTGCAATCAAGTCGTTTTTCAGGTCTTCTAGAGTAATCTTTGGAGTAATCTTGTAGGGGTGGGTATAAGTGAAAAAATTTCAAGTAAATATTTTGAAAATTCTTTTTTACTTCCTCCCTCTTTTTGTTCCTTGAAATCATGACCTCAAGAAGGAAGAAAATAAATTAATTCTTTTTTCAATGTTGATGAATCTTGCATATCTTAAAAGAGACATACTATAGTTATATAAATATCCATATAAAATAATCAAAATATATTCATACTGAACTTATTTCATGGACACACAATAAATATTTAATATAGATGTAAAGGACATATTAAACTTTGATGTACATTTCATTTTCAGTATTTATAGATCATCTTTATTAAAAATGAATTTATGATAAAAATTTATTAAATTTTTTATAAAATATTGATTATCTACTTATTTTGCGCATGAGGAGCTGTAAAAGAATATTATAGTTCTGCTCATGAATTTTTTATTTATAAATATATATTTAATTATCTGGTGCAATGATTCAACTGCTATGTCTTCTATTACAGAGGTAGGAAAAAAAGAAAGATGTTATATCCCAAAAAATATTTTTTACAAAAAATAACTACAGCTTTTTATTCATGATTTTATATCTATCATACATCAAATTTTGTAAAAAAAATATTTGTGACCTGAAATGACATTTTTTTAGAAAAAAAATCATATTAGTTGTTAATTTTTGAAAATGAGAAAAATAAACATACTTATCCCCTTGATGATTCAGAAAAGTTTTTTTTTTGCAAATTATTTTGAAAATTAAAAGTGGAAAAAACTACAATATCATACCACATTAAATTCTTTAAATTTAATGGAATATTTTAAAAAGATTTTTATAAAGTAATAGACTCATTAGCAATTTTTCACTTTCAATTTTTCTTTGTTTTATATGAAGTTTGGTTTTTTTGTTTTTCTCATCTTGCATTTTTAATTCTTTAGTAAACTTCAGTATGTGACATGCTTTTGATACCAATATCTTGTTTAAAGTTAGTGTAACAAGTGATTTTGAGGATTTAATTGTAAAAAATTGATTTATTTAAATTTTTTTCCCATGGTTTGAAGTGCTAGATATGGTGTTCACTAATTTTTTGCCACATTTATTTTATATTATTTTTTCCTTTTTTCTCCTTTTCAAATTATTTTTACCTAACTCAGAAATTTTTGCTTATCAGAATTCACAAGTTCTACTATTACTTCTGCATAAATCATAAATTAAGGCATCTTGATGTAGTTGATGCATCACATTTTGTTTTTTCCAATAAAATATTTACATTAGTTAAGTTTTTTTAACAATTTTGTGGTGATAATTCATCACCTCTATTTTTTTTTTTTTTTGGTGGATGAAAAAAATGGAATATCAGGTGAAGAATTATATAAGGTGAATTTAAAAATGTTTTTCAAACATTCAGTCAGCTTAGAAAATTTTTTATTAAATGATAGTCTTGCCAAAATACATATACCGGGAAAATACTTTATCTTTAAGGCAAAATTTAAAAAAAAAATGAATCATTGTATTGGGTAGTCTTAAATTAAATTTTCTATATAATGTCTTTACTATTTAAATTAAATATGCGGAGGAAGAAATCACTTTTAAAATTCCTGTAACAGCTCCTCTGTATCCTCCTTTTTTCCCTTTTTAATCCCCTTTTTTGTCCCTGCAGGTGCCCCCCTGCTGGCGCTTGAGTTACTCAACGGGGTGTTAAATCTCTTCTACTTACACAAATTTTTTCACCTCTTGAACCCCCTCATTCTCTATCAACTTTCCTTTTTTTTCCCTACAAGCCCTCCTTTTAAATTTATTTATAACAATACTCATTGTCTTTTTAATCCTCTGAAATTACTCATTTTCTATACTAGCCCCTTGCCCCACCCAATATTTTTCCCTTCACTCTACTGTCTTACACAGTCCCTTACATCACCCCAGTTTCATTAAAAAAAGGTCTTCAGAAACATTAAATTATATGTGATTCAGTTTTCTAATGCACTGAGTTAAAGAGAAGAAAAAAGTGCAATGAAAATACTGAGGTCATGTGCAAGGAAGTGTCGCCGCGACACTTTCCTGCACGTGACTTGTGTTTTCAAGGCCCAGAGTCAATTTTTTGAGTGAAGGGGAGGAAAAAAACTGAGATCACGTGCAGCTAAGTGATGCTGCGACACTTTGATGCACATGACTTGTAACTTTAAATGAGTAAGTACAAAATACTTTAGAGGGGTGGTATAAGACATCAGGCCAAATGAAAAAAAGAGTTTCTAAAGAACTTTTACCATAAAATGTGGGGGTGTGAGAGTGTAACTTGGTGACAAGCAGGATCTATGGGGGGCAATCTGGGAAAGACCGGTGGAGAAAAACGTAAAATGTAGAGGTGCAATAGGGATCCTGAGGGTGAAAAAAAAGATCTTTGCAGGGGTAAATGAGGGATTGTAAAGAAGTGGGGGGTAATTCAAGCAGAAAAAATATGATTTGGGGGGTAGAACGGGGAATTCAAGACAGTGAAAAATTTGGGAAGTGTGATCTTTGCAAAAAAAAATGTATGGGATTTATGCAACTGGGAGAGGACACACTGGGGGATGATAGTTAAACATATAGAACAGAGTGTATATAAGAGTACAAAGTAGGATACAATGAATGCTTTCAAGGTTTTTTTGGTTTTATTATTAGTGGAGCACAAAGAGTGAGTGGAGAAAGATTTTATAACTAAGGGAGGTAGATTTTCTTTGATTAATCTACCTGAGGTCAAAAAATAAAAAATGGGCCTCAAAGAATGGGAAAGAAATCATCCACTCTTGTTGAAAATTTATATTAAAAATGACATAAATTTAAAATTTTTTTAATATGCCTATGGAATCTGGCCAATATTTTCTTTCATTATTCATGAATATTGGATATAAAATTTAGATGAAAAATAAATATTTTTTTCATTAAATTTGAGCAATAATTTTTACTTTGTACTAATTATTTTTCATTTTCTACATATTTCAATATTTCATTATGTGGAAGTGGATTGAAGTACATATAGTATGGAAATTTGAACCAGATAATATGTGTAAAAAAAGAGTTGAACAAATATAAATATTTTTTGGAACTTAAGAAGTCTATAATAATCAAAATAAAAATATTTTAAAGTGGCCAAAAATTTGATATAAATTAATAAAAAAAAATTATCAGAACATATATTAAGAAATGAAATTGAAAAAATTAATAATGGTCTACTTTAAAGAAATGAGATAAACTTCTTTACTTTTATCATGCATCAGACCTGTATATAGCATCAAAAATTTGTAAAAAAAGATGAGTATAAGCCTACCCATAATTATAACCAGGTTACAACAAGGTTAGTCCAAAATTCAAAAAAACAACTTGCCTACCAGTCCTCCTTTTTTCCCCCTGTGTTTGTTTGGGGATATGCAATTACCTTGGAGAGAGTGCTATTTAGGATAGAGGAGGCAGTATTAATGATCTCTGGATCCAAGTTTTCTTGTTGTGTCCCAGCGCTAGATATAGTGGGACATGTGGTATGCAAGGAAGGGAGGATCATTTCTGAAAAGCAAAAGAATAAAGTGCTTACATGGCCAAGACCAAGAAATACTATGGAAGTTAGAGGTTTTTTAGGCATTTTTACATATGTAAGAATTTTTATTTAAGATTTTGCTTTGCTGTCTTCACCTTTAAGGCACTTAAAAAAGAAAGATGTTGTATGGGATTGGATGGAGGAATGTGAAGAGTCATTCAAGTTATTAAAAAGGATTTTAGGAAAAGATATTCTTCTGAAAAGGTTGGAATATGGACCAGGATCTGGGAGAATTACTCTAGTGGTGGATTCTAGTGTGTCTTCAGTAGGCGCAGTATTGATGCAGGAAGATGAGCAAGGTAATGACAGACCTCTCCTTTATGAATCTAAGACTTTTACTAAAGTGGAGTCTAGGTACTCTCAGTCTAAACTGGAGTTATGCAGAGTAGCAAAAATACTTAAGAAGCTACAGTGGATGCTTTGGGGGAAACATTTTGAGTTTCAGGTTGATGCACTATTGTTGGTGCAAATGATTAGTAGCCCAAGTTTTCCAGATGCGCCCATGACTAGGTGTGTGGCGCAGATTAACTTATTTTCTTTTGACTTAGTGCATAAGCCAGGGAAGTCTTTCTTGATGCCAGATTCGTTATCCAGAAGGCTGTTGTGTGAAGAAGACTCAGAAGCCAAGGAATTTGAAGAAGATAAGAGATGGGTAAATGAGATATATTATTGTTATGAAGGATTCGATAGAGGCCTCTGCAAAGACAATAAACTAGTAACATTATAAGGCTTCTGCAAAGACAATAAACTAGGTAACTATGACACAAAGGATGTTTGTAGCAAAGATAGTCTGCAACTGGATTTAGAGAACACTGAAGCTAATGCAGCAACAAGGAGTGCGCTAGACAAGACAGCAGAAGAGTCAGATGACAAAGACAACTCAAGGGGAAGTCAAGATAGTAATACTCATTCAGAGAATGGAGAGCATTCTGAGGATGATGCGCCTGCTGATGAGGAAGAAGAACTGCTAAGGTTATATCTGAACAATAGTAGTTGACCAGATTTTTTTGATGAAAAGGTTTGGCGCAATATCCAAAAGCACACTAAAAGCTATTTTATTAAAGATGGGAAGTTATGGAGGAATCAGTCTTTTTTTCCTCAGTTAGTCATTCAAAATAGGGAAAGGAAGGTGAAAATACTCAGTGAGTTGCATGAGAATTTAAGTTGTAGAGGTCAGGATGACACATATCACATAGTCAGGGAAAGATTCTGGTGGCCCAATATGAAGAACGAGGTAAGAGATTGGGTTAAATCTTGTCCAGAATGTCAGTGTAGGAGTTACAGAAAGCCAAACAAGAAAGGTAGAGCAATGGGCAAAAATACTGTTTTTGGTAGGATCAGTTTAGATGCAGTTCATGTAAAAGAGGGATGCTTTAAATACTTGGTAGTAGCCAGGGATGATCTATCAGGATGAGTAAAAGCAGCGACTTTGGTAAACCTTAAGGCAAGTAATGTAGCTAAATTCTTAAAGAGAGAATGGATTTATAGGTATGGGGTAATGAAAATGGTGACCATGAATGGAGGCGCTGAATTTTCTGGAGAATTCCAAGATGTAGTCAAAGATATAGGCACTAAGCTACAAGTTCCAAAACCATATTATCCTGAAGCAGAAGGAATGGTAGAAAGAGGGCATTAAGTTATAAAGGATGCACTGTTTAAGCTATGTGGAAATAATGGTGCAAAGTGGAAGAACAATGTGCCATTAGTTTTGTTTACAGATAGGATTTAAATTAAAAGGAAAACTGGGTTTTCACTGTATGAACTTATGTTTGGTCAAAGGGAGGTACTACCTATTAATTGAGAGGCTGGACCTTTTCTATGATGCAATTGGAACCAAGTGCGCTCAACTAAAGATTTAATTCTAGAAAGGGTAGCACAACTTGAAAGGAAAGATGAGTTCATGGAGAAGGCATATGAAATAATGATGCAGATACAGGACAAATCAGTTAAATATTGGGATGAGAGCTTAGCGCATAGATTGAGGAAGCCATTGAACCCAGGAGATTTGGTTTTGGTATATAATAGAAGTCTAGAAAGCCTATGGGGTAAAATGTTTGCTGACAGATGGAATGGTCCTTTTAGGATAAGGAAGCAAATAACTTGTGGGTCTTATTTACTGGAGAAATTAGATGGTAATGAATGGAAGCAACATGTAGAGGCAGATCATATCAAAAGATTCTACCCAAGGGGTGCTCCAGTGGTATAGGATAACCTCTGAAATGAGGGAAAACTACCAGAATAACCTCTGGGAAGAGGCTCCACAATCAATGTTTTTTTATGATTTTTTTTATGTTTCCTCCAGGATGAGGTTAAACTAACAAGTTATGTCTAAGGTTTATTTTTCTAAGAGGACTCACAGGAGGCTTTGACGCAGTTGTGACTGGTAGAGGGCGCTAACTGGAAGTTAGGAGGACTATGGCTGAACAGGCAACTGGCATAAGCGCTCAGATGAGGGCATAGAGAAAATGGAATATTATATTTTCATTGTTCAAGCAGACATGACAAAATAGGTAAATGGATTAAAGGAGATGTGTACCATGTAAACGCAAAAAACACTGGGAATTTAGCCAATGGGTTAATCAACCAGGAGTGTAATAACAATTTATAGATGGGGCTCTCTACAGTTCAATAACTTATTTACATCATGTATTTTTGTATCGCAGTGAAGGCGGTAAAATTTTAATGTTTAAAGTTAATTCTATGATTTTTTTACAGGGTCTATAGTTTTTTAAAGAAAGTAGAGGGATCGAAGTCAGGAGCTCCAAAATTTAAAAGACAACTAATATTGAAGACAGGTGTAAAAGAATAGTGCCGTGTCTAGGATTTTTATTTAAAGGCATAGCAGCAATGGAGACTATTTAAAGAGATATTGAAAAAAGAAGGTTTTAGGGAAAGAGATAGTGGATTATTCACTTTTGTTGTTAAAGCTATTAGGATATCCTTTCCATTCTTCAGGCATGACAAAGCAACAAGGATTGGCAGGGAATTTAAGAATAATCAAATAACTGATCTCATTCATTAGCTGACCTATCATTTCTATGTGGGTATAGCAAGCTTTGAGCTCAGAGTCAGAAAAGGCTGGTGTGTGATTATAGAATAGACACATAGCGTTGTATATAAGGTAAAGTCTAGAAAACATTTGCATGAAATGTACAAAAGGTAGTGGAATAGGGACCCATCCCAGGGAGATGGATTTGGTGAATCCTACATGATAAAACATGTATCAGTAGGTAATGAAGGCACAAGTAAATGAAAGGAACTTACTTGCTAACAAGTTATAGGGGGGTCCTGACAGGGAGGCAACAGTAACCATGTCTGGAGTGGCTGTAGAGAAGCCTGAATGCATAGAAGCATTGGAGCTAGGGGCGGAAGAAGGTGCAGCGCTAGGCTGAATGGATATTTTGTGCCTGGAATAAGTGGGAAGCAATGACAATTTGTTAGGGACATTAGTAATGGGAGAAGAATTAGCCCTGGTAGGACTAATAGTGGTTATTATAGGAGCGCTACTGGTGGAACTAGGTGGGAAACAAATGTAGCCAGTAGGCTGAGGACTATTTTAGTTTAGGGAGGTGTTACAAGTCTTATGATATCTAAAACAATTATTGCAGGCAGGTCTAAAGGAGGCATACCCCCGAGGTCTAGAAAAGGTGCAAAGGAAATTGCAACGTTTGCTGAAAGAGCATGCTTGATCTCTGGGAACGGTGAGGTATTGAGTGATGATACTAAGATGATGGAAATGCCAATTATTAGATGGGATATTTATAAGCTAAGAATGGCAAAATAGAAAAGGCGTCAGTTGCAAAAAATCTGACTTGAGCAATGAATGGTCTCTAAGGAACATGTGAAGGATTCTCTTCATAGAAAAAGGAACCCAAGGGAAAAGTGGAATCTGTTTCAGTCAAGGGAAGTTCATATATTGCGAAGATCTGAAGATTTGAAGGGAGCTCATGTGTATATGACACAGAGGATGCGTTTGCTGCTATAGGGAGTAGTGCTGATCTTAAGTTTTTTTTTTACTTTTTTTGTTGTTTCATCTTTCAGAGGCACTTAGTAAAAGGGTGCACTGGCAATTTTGGAAGAAGGAGGATTTTTTGGGGGCAACTCATCATGTAGGGCTCTCACAAGGAATTTAAATGGGAATATAATAAATTTTGTTACCTTTACAGGCTATGTACATGATAAATAAATAAATATATATAAAAGGGGGGAAAATAATATTAAAAAGAAAAGTTTTTTATAGTATTCTGTGTCATAAAAGATTGGGATGAAGAAAGCCCAGTCATTAACAGCTTCTTGCATGTTTCATTGCAAGGTTGTAATTAGCTGAGTACATTGGTTATACTTGGCGCAAGTATAGACCGGGACTGCCTTGAGAAATTCCTTGATGGCAGTGAAAATATTGTTCATTCGACGCATGGTTGCATTGAATGGTGCGCAGGTAATATGCTCTGCGAATTCACAGTTTCAAGCCATGGAGGGCTCTTCTTTGTTGTCAAGTGAAGGGGAATTGCTGGGCCAGTCATCCAGGACAACAGCATTATCAGTTGGCTGCATAGCAGTCCACTCGGGAGTTGCAGGTTGAGGCATGCACTCTGGAGGAGCTGCAACATCCCAGGCGGGATCTTCTTCCAGACCAGGAAGGAATAGTGATTTGTTTGGTGGAGGAGGTGTCTCAAAATAAGGAGTGGCTGGTGCATCCTAGGAAAGAAAAGAAGAGTATTAGTTTTAGGTCAGGAGAGGAAGAAAGTGAGAAAGGAAATTACAGTATCAATACTCTCCTCTGAAAATAGCAATCTAGGAACTGAAGCAACACTACTGGGAGTAGGTGCTTGGAAATCAGCCCTGGCCCATTTGTTGATTGGAGGAGTAGTTTATTCAGATGCAGGAAGTTTGATGGTCATCTGACTCATCATATCCAAGGTGGAGGCTTCTGGGTTTAGATGCGCAACAGTGGGAGGTCCATTGTAGCAACACTTCTTCTTGCAACTTTTGCAAAAATCGCACAACTAAAAGGATGAAAGAAATGGAAGTTAGTAATGATAGGATGAAAGAAAAGAAAGTAAAATGAAGGAAACTCACATTAAAATAAGTGTTGTCATGGCGGGCTTTTGAAAAGTGGCAGGGGGTAATGCCATTTTCAATGCAGCAGGTGCATCTTGTCCTACCCATTAGCATAGTAACTGGTGTCATAGGAGGAGCAGAAGGGGGCTGTGCTCGCACAAATTGTTGGATGGAGTCCACAAAATTGGTGGTATTTTCAGTATTAATTGTTTATTTCTTTTATTCATTATTTGAAAGTTAAAATAAAATAAAATAAATAAAAAAAAGAATACAAAAATATAAAAAGGTATAAAAAGTAGAAGAAGAGGAAGATGATGATATAGAAGAAGATGCAAGATGGAGGAAGAATATGCTGCAAGGCACGGGGTCTTTATAGACTCCTGGGGACAGTCACAAGTAGAGGGAGGATGTGGAAGGCACCACACAGGTAATGTCAGCCTAAATGTCCTTAGGACTGAGTATTTCTTATGCTTAAAATAAGATAACCTTAAGTAGATTAAGCTTATATCTTAAAAATAAGGTTAAAATAATAATATATATTATTTTATTATATATATATATAATTATTATTCTATTATATAATTTATAATAGTTTAAATAGCTTATCCATGGCCTAATAATACTTATTAAGGTGATAATGGAGTCATAATATACTTATCTTAAGTGATATGAAGTAATTATTGACATACATAAGCTTATATGTATACATAAATCTCATATTCAGTGAAATATGCAGTATATTATGTATATTTAGGTATATAAGTGGGTTTTAGCCCCTTAATAGCTTATAACCTTTGTTTTTCTGCTTATTTTAGGTCATATGGACGAAATCAGTGGATTCACAACGCCTACAGAAGTATAGACACCTATATCAGGCGCATATACCCAGTTTGGACAACTAAAATTACTTCCTTGGATGGTTATTCACGGATTTATGGGTTGGAAGGATGTTTCTGGGTTAGTATGGATGCTTGGGGATGTTATTGGGGGCTTGGAAATTTTATTTGTTTACTTTATATGCTTTTAGTTTCATTAAATCTCTTTTCAATTATTTATTTTACCTGTTTCTTTATGGTATCCGCTTTTATCTGGGTTTTCTATTTATGGTATGGATCTGTGTTATTATTAATAGTGATGGAGGGTCCTTACTGGAGGTCTGGGTGTTGAAACTGCTTGAAGTAGACGCCATGGGGAGGTGATGAGCCCTCACAGTGCTGTAATTGCCGGGGATAGCAGTGACATCATCTGGATTGAAGGTCTGTGCACTCCAGTGGATTTGGGTATAAGTAAGGAGGGATTTTGACGGTTTATTATCATCATTCAATTACTACAATTCAAACAACCACTACAATACAATTATTAGCATTCATAAATATATTATAAAGCCCTTATAAATTGATATTATCTTTATATAAGCTATAACTATATTTTTATTCTTCTATTTTCCACCACTAGCACGCATTTAAATCCAAGTATTGTGAGTTTTATTTGAGTATAACTATTCTAATAGTCTTCCCCTGAGGTTTAATCACTAAATAATTTATCAATAAGTAATAGGACCATAAAATAACACTATTATATCATACTTATATACTAGACTATACTGACAATTGGTGGTCTTTCCTTATATTTTACTTATTATTTAGTATAAGCCTTGGGACGTGATTTTTACCTTAGTACAGCTCAAAATTAACCAAATATTTGGGTCTTCTGCATATTAGTGGGTCATCATAACTCATTGATTGCGGAAAAGAACCCTTAAAATAATTTTACTAATTTTTTATCCTAAAAATTAGATATTTACAGTAGTAACTGTACCCAATATAAACCCAATTTCACTTGGTATTTGGACACCAATATAACACCCAATTAAATTGGTATTTGGCTAAAGCTGGGTAAGCTAATTATTCACCCTTATAGAGGTCTAGTTAAACTTATTATTATATTTTTAACAGATTTTTTCGAATTTTTCTTACATTTTATTTAAATAAATAAAGATATAAATTCAAGGTAAGCTCCATTGCTTTTTTATTAGTAATATAATTGCTAATATTATTTGTCTACTAATTCCATAGAGTTTTTTCCTTTTTGTAGATGTAAAATATTGTCATTCTGAACAATATGAGTGCTCCCCAGGATAGTGTAAGTGAAAATCCTGCTTATAATACCAGGTCTAAAGCTAACAAAAACTTTCCAGGACATCACCATGGAGGGACAACAGTACCCCCAGCCGGAAAGCATGAGTATAGAGGAAAAGGATGCCCTCTTAAAAAAGATAACTATAAAAAAGACGTCTCCTCCTCTTCAGGATCAACTGTCCCACCTGGCCAAACAGGTTCTGAAGTTGGAGGAATCAAAATCTCTCATGTTCAAAGAAGTAGAGCAGTTGCAAAACAATTGCAAGGTAGGATTTCAGCAGATGAATCAGGCAATGGCAGAATTAAAGGGAGGCCAGCCCAGTCAATCAAATCAGCAACCCCCTACCCAAGGAGGGTCCACTCACTCCCAGGAGAAAATACTGGTAGACAAATGGAAATGGGTCTGGTTTCACCAACAGTGGACAAGCCACAGTTGCAACAGGGATCCACCCCCTCATCTGACTTCCTCAGCTCACCCTTACAAGGGAAAAAAGCGCCAAAAATCAGGACTGGCAACCATCCCTTGGTAAGTAACTTACCCTCTCAGATTGGACATAATACTGATAATTACAATATAGGTAATTCTATTGATGTTAAATCTGTACAAAAAATAGAGGAGGATTTAAGAAACTTAGGTTTTAGAGTAGATACACCTGACTTGTCTTTTGTCCACAATAACAGTACTATTTACAATGATAATACAGTTAATCCTCAGTTGCAACCACCTACTAGTGAGATGAGAAGCTCACAGGAAAGTGAGAGAATTGAAAAGGAGGACATGAAATATTTTAACAATAATCCAACTGTCCATAGAATTGTTTCAGCATTGTGGAATAGAATGACTGATTGTGAGGAACAAACAGTTAAGCTAACTAGTGATACAATTTCATCCTTGACATTAAACATTTCTCAATTAGCAACACGTAACAAAGAATTAGAGAAAGAACATTTGTCTCTAACTCTTAAATATGATTCATTGAGTAATAAATATAATGACCTTTCAAACAAATTTTGTGAGTTAGAAAAATTATATGAAACACATTTATTAAAAACTGAATCAAGAACAAAGTTATCTTTTGCCCAGACAAATCAAAGTGTCTCTGAGTTGCTACAAAGATTAACTAAAGTTGAGATTGAAACTGCCAATCTACTGATGAACCAGGATAATCATAAGTATAATCAATATAATAATAATCCTTTCATTGGCAAAAGTGAATCTCTTTCCTTCCCTATACCACCACAATTAAAACCATCTGGTGGTAGTGTCAAATCTGAAAATGTAAGTCACAAATCCGTGCAGGAAGAAATACAAGACCATTTATCAAAAGTGAATGAGTTGTTGAATTTACCTAAGATTAGTGAGATAAAATCCAATCAGAAGAACTGGCCTAAGATGGATCAGTACCCAACTTATGATGGGGAAGCCAGCTCTGATTGGCAACATTTTATTCAAAGAATTGACAGCTTGAAATTCTCATATAAGTTACCAGATGAAGAGATAAAATCAAAATTAATTTCTTTATTTAAGGATGTTGCTTTATTATGGTTTGAAGCTGTCTTAAGTGAGGGTAGAGACTACTCTTGGGCTGAATGGAAACAACTTATTGAAAAACAATTTGGAGGTTCTAAATTCAGGCTTACTCAGCAGAGACTTTATGAGAAGACTAGGTATAATCCGTTGAATGGTGACAAACCTATGGTATTTTTAATGAATTTAAACAAAATATTAAAAGCCATTGAGCCTCATATGGATTTTAACTTATGGAAAGATAAGATAATATACAAATTACCTATATCTGTCAGAGACATTGTTGTAGCTAGAACATTAAATGTTACTGAATATTCTGACTTTATTAATATTTGCAATGAAATATTATTAAACCATAAGTATGAATCAAGGTATTCCACTTATAAGCAAAATATTGAACCTGTAAAAACTCAGAATTCAAAAACACTTCAGGAGAAGCAGAAAAAACCTACTGCACCTGTAGTACCTAAAAAGTATGAAACAAATACTTGTTATAAGTGTAACAAACCTTGGGTCAAAGGTCAAAAATGTGAGAAAAACATAAATATTGTTGAAAATCAACAAGAATCTGAATCTGAAACTGAAAAAAGTAAAGAATCAAGTGATTATGACAGCAATATCTCATATAGTGATGAAAATGAAGTCTGTATGTTGGAAGATGATTTGTCCATCTTTGAAAATCCAATATTAAATATGGACTCAAATGAATCTTTAATGAATTTTGAGGATGCTGAAATCATTAAGGATATACAAGCTGATAACTTAAGAATGACACCTATCACGGTTCCAGCTATCATTTCTGGTGAAAATGTTAATATAGTACTGGACACAGGAGCTGCTGGTTCTGTTGTTTCCACTAATACATTACAGAAAATTGATAGTGAATATAAGTTTAAGCTTGAACCACTTCAAAATAAAAATTGGAGAGGTTTTGGATCAGTGCTACACCCCATTTGTAAATACAAAGCTGCTGTTTTCTTTAAACACCAACATGGTTATGTAAGGGTAACTTGTGACTTTGTAGTAATGGATAATACTAATTGTAGTAACTGTTTTATCATTGGAAATGATATTCTGACTAAATTTGGTGTAAAATTAGACCCTGCTAATAACAATTTTACAATTGGCATGAATGGTAAAAGGAAATTTAAAATAAATTCTTTTAACACAGTCTTACACATTGAGTCAGTCACAAATTCCCCGTCTAAAGGAAGAGAATCCAATGAGTTGGAACTTCTGGAAACAGAAATTTCAAAAGCATCATTTGGCACTCAGATAAGTAAAACTGAGAAAGATAATATTTTGGAATTAATTAAAGCTTTTCCAATGGATTTTGCACATGGTTCAAATGAACTTGGCCTTGTAAAAGATCAGGAAATGAAGATTAGTTTAACCTGTGATATGGATAATATTCCTGCTAGTCTTAAAAAGAAACCATACCCTGCTTCACCAATGAAGAGGAAAGACATAGAGGATAATATTAAGATTTTATTAAAAATGAACATTCTTGAGAAGGTTGAAACTACACCAAAATATTGTGTAATATCACCAGTGCTAATTTCTTATGAACAAGATAAAGCAAGACTGTGCGGGGATTATGGAGCATTAAATACATTTACAGTAGATGATATTTATCCCTTTCCAAGGATTGCCTCTATACATGCTACCCTTAAAGGTGCTAAATATATAAGTTGCCTAGATGGAAATAAAGGGTACCATCAAATTCCTGTTGAAAAGAATTCACAGAACTTTGTGTTGATAACAACACACATGGGAATTTATAAGTATGTCAGAATGCCATTTGGACCAAAAAATGCTCCATCAGTATTTCAGAAGTTAATGGATATAACATTACATAATGAAATGATTGAGGTATGGTTAATGGTATACATTGATGACATCATAGTGTTCTCTTAATCTTTTGATGAACACTTAATCCATTTAAGGAAAGTATTTCAGAAAATGGATGAAATAAAAATGACCCTTGCATTGAAAAAATGTAAATTTGGGTTTGAATCTTTAAAAGTGCTTGGTCATCTTGTATCTGGCTTACAAATATGTGTAGACCAAAATAAAGTGGCTGCAATAAAAAATATTGGCATTCCTCAAAATGTGAAGGATGTACAATCTTTTCTTGGAATGTGTGGTTATTATAGACAATATATAAAAAACTACCAATCAATTGCTGCACCACTGACCACACTGATAAAGAAATCAGAAGCTTTCATTTGGAATAATGAAAGACAACAAGCTTATGATAAGTTAAAAGAATGTTTAATGACAGCTCCTATCTTGGGATTACAAGATTTCCAATTAACTTTTGTATTATATACAGATGCAAGTTTTATTGGACTGGGTGCTGCTTTGCATCAAAAACAACTTATTGAAGGAAAAATGTCAGAAGTAGTAATCTGCTATATTTCACGTACTCTGAGAAGTGGTGAATTGAAATATGGTGCTACTCAACTTGAATGTTTGGCAGTAGTATGGGCTCTTGAAAAGCTACATTATTACCTTGAAGACCAAAAATTTGAGTTAATAACTGACTGTAGTGCAGTTAAGTCACTCTTAAACATGAAAACTCCTAATAGACACATGTTTAGATGGCAATTAGCTGTACAAGAATACAGAGGACGGACAACTATTACACATAGAGCAGGAACCTTGCACTCTAATGTAGATCTGTTATCTAGAGTACCTCTGCCTAATAATGATGATAATCCTGCTTATGTTCCTGAGTCAGAGATTATTAACATTTATGGCATTTATATTGTAGATCTTGAGGATGAATTTATGCAATCAATTCTTGATAATTATAATTCAGATCCTGACTTAAGTAAATTAACTACAATATTAAATGATCCATCTAATGCTTCAATGAATGTTTTAATAAAAACATTACCAATAAAGTACCAAGAGGCATTAGAAAAAGGAAAATTTTCCATTGAGGATGGTTTTATATATTACAGGAAAAAATTAAGTAATGTAATTGTAATTCCCCCTTCAATGAAGGAGTTAATGTTAAGTATATGTCATGATGATATATTAGCAGGTCATTTTGACTACCATAAAACATTAACCAGAGTAAAAAACACAGCTTGGTGGATTAACATGTCTGAGGATGTTCAGAAATATGTTGAAACATGTGATTCTTGTCAAAAATCTAAAAGATTAACGGGAAAAAGAGCTGGTTTATTACAACAAATTGAGCAACCAAAAGCTCCATGGGAAATCATTAACATGGACTTTGTAACAGGTTTGCCAATAGCAGGGCATAAGAGTTATAACTCCTGCTGGGTAATTGTAGATAGATTTACAAAGATGTGTAAATTTATTCCTAACCACAAAGAGGTTTCTGCAAAGGACTTAGCTTTTTTATGGTGGACACAAATGTTAAATACAGCAGGTTTCCCCAAAGCAATAGTTTCTGACAGAGATCCTAAATTTACTTCTGAGTTCTGGACGTCACTTATGGATGTTTCAGGGTGTCAATTAAAACTTTCTACAGCACACCATCCACAAACTGATGGGCTAGCAGAGAGAATGATACAAACCTTAGAAGATATGATAAGAAGATACTGTGCTTTTGGTCTTAATTTTAAAGACAATGACAAATTCACGCATGATTGGGTAACCCTTATCCCAGGATTAGAATTTGCATATAATAGTACAGTACATTCTGTCACTGGCAAAAAGCCATTTGAGTTATGGTTGGGTTATGTACCTAATACCCCTGCTAAAGCTCTTAATAAGTTACCTAGATTGGATATTCATCCAGGTACTAAATCTTTTCTTCAGATGCAGGAATTATGCAGAAAACATGCTCAAGAATGTATAAATAAGGCTTTTGAGTATGAAAAGAAAAGATGGGATAAAGCCCATAAAGAACAAATTTTCAAAGAGGGTGATGAAGTCCTTATTTCAACGCTACATTTCAACTTAAATGGTAATGTTAAATTGAAGGATCCATTCATTGGACCATTTGTAGTTAAAAAGATGGTTGGTAATAATGCTGTTGAGGTTATTCTATATGCACCATATGATAGAAAACATTGAGTATTTCCTAAAACTCTTATAAAACCATACCATTCTAATGATACTGTCCTATCTCCAAGAAGATCAGAAAGGCATAAACAGCAACCTGAAGAAATAGTGGAAAAGGCAGAAATTGAAAAGATACTTAAAAAGAGACACCTTACTAAATAAAAGGGAGTTGAGTATCTATTAAGATTTAAAAATAAATCAAGTGAATATGACCAGTGGATTCCAGAAAATGAAATCTCTGATCTTAAAAATCTCTTGAAAAAATTTAAATCTAAATAATACTGTTAATTCAGTATATGTATTATAAAAATTATTTTTTTTATTTTATTATTTCACTCCTTAGTTTTAATTAAAATGTCTTAACATTTTTTTTATTGTTTTTTTGGGATGAGGGAGTGTCAGCCTAAATATCCTTAGGACTGAGTATTTCTTATGCTTAAAATAAGATAACCTTAAGTAGATTAAGCTTATATCTTAAAAATAAGGTTAAAATAATAATATATATTATTTTATTATATATATATATAATTATTATTCTATTATATAATTTATAATAGTTTAAATAGCTTATCCATGGCCTAATAATACTTATTAAGGTGATAATGGAGTCATAATATACTTATCTTAAGTGATATGAAGTAATTATTGACATACATAAGCTTATATGTATACATAAATCTCATATTCAGTGAAATATGCAGTATATTATGTATATTTAGGTATATAAGTGGGTTTTAGCCCCTTAATAGCCTATAACCTTTGTTTTTCTGCTTATTTTAGGTCATATGGACGAAATCAGTGGATTCACAATGCCTACAGAAGCATAGACACCTATATCAGGCGCATATACCCAGTATGGACAACTAAAATTACTTCCTTGGATGGTTATTCACGGATTTATGGGTTGGAAGGATGTTTCTGGGTTAGTATGGATGCTTGGGGATGTTATTGGGGGCTTGGACATTTTATTTGTTTCCTTTATATGCTTTTAGTTTCATTAAATCTCTTTTCGATTATTTATTTTATCTGTTTCTTTATGGTATCCGCTTTTATCTGGGTTTTCTATTTATGGTATGGATCTGTGTTATTATTAATAGTGATGGAGGGTCCTTACTGGAGGTCTGGGTGTTGAAACTGCTTGAAGTGGACGCCATGGGGAGGTGATGAGCCCTCACAGTGCTGTAATTGCCGGGGATAGCAGTGACATCATCTGGATTGAAGGTCTGTGCACTCCAGTGGATTTGGGTATAAGTAAGGAGGGATTTTGACGGTTTATTATCATCATTCAATTACTAAAATTCAAACAACCACTACAATACAATTATTAGCATTCAGAAATATATTATAAAGCCCTTATAAATTGATATTATCTTTATATAAGCTATAACTATATTTTTATTCTTCTATTTTCCACCACTAGCACACATTTAAATCCAAGTATTGTGAGTTTTATTTGAGTATAACTATTCTAATAGTCTTCCCCTGAGGTTTAATCACTAAATCATTTATCAATAAGTAATAGGACCATAAAATAACACTATTATATCATACTTATATACTAGACTATACTGACAGGTAACCTATCTTTTGGACCAATCAGCTTGTGTGTCCCAGGAAGAACAATGGGAATCATAGTGCAGTAGATAGAGTTATCATGAATGTGTAATAGTATGTTTCAAAGAACAAAGGAAAAGAGAAGCGCAAAGGAGGATTTAGGGTCTGTGCGCTCGGATTTTGCGGCAAGACGTGCTGCACAAAGGAAATTGTGTATTATCAACTTAAGAGTGCAAGTGCTAAACATTATGGATTTGGATTATCCAATAATTGTGTGTTATGGGTTAAGGAAGGATTGCCTCAAGTACATGGTATACTGCACCGTGGCAAGTGCAATAATTTACTGAAACAGGTAACGTAAGTTGCAAGTCTAACTAGTTAAGTAAGCTGTAAAAACTATGGATGTAGTAATGAAGCAAGGAGAATGGGGATTCAATCACAAAATTACCCAAGAGTCAAAGACACAAGGATTAGTGCTAAAAGGTGTCAACATGGGAAGTAGCGCTGAAACAATGCAAAAGTACAGTCATAAGCACACATGTGGAATATGAGTGAAACAAGTTAATACTAGTATTAGTAGGCTTAGGGTATTTTTAGGTGCTGTAGTTGTTACAAGCGGTGTATTTAGTTTACTAATGAATTAGTTATTGTTTTACTAATATGGTGCTAAAAACAGCACTTGAGATCCACTAGGGAACTGTGTCTGGAGTGCTGAAAAATATAAAAAGAAAAGGCTTTCTAATAGGAAAAGGAGAGTAGTTAGGTAGAGAGATTATTATTCAAATTGGTTGTTTGATTACAAACATTAGAGCTTCATATTATATACTTTGAAATATATTGTGATATATAGTAATTTGTCTATTTTGCCATTACTCTGATAACAGTAAGAGATTGGATTTTTCTGCGATTAAGTATTTAAGAGTATAGTGGAGTTATTCTGATTCTTTTAGAGTTTGTGCGTCTGTGTGTGTATTTCATATAGTTTAGTGAAAAAGCGCAACACAGAGGGAATATATAGATTCAGTAGGATAAACTATTATTAGAGTTATTTAATTTCTATAATAAGGCATATTCAAAGAGATTGCTTCAAGAGGGAGTAGCTGTGGATACTAGCACTTATTAAGAATAGAAATATCCAGATAGTAATATTTGTTTTTCTTTATCTTTTAACTCATCTCTCAACTTATAAGCTATCTAGTCAGGTATTAGTGTAAAAATTATTGCGTTGTCTGTAAAATAAGAGTGGAAGGTTCTTCTTTTTAGAAATTGAAAAGATGAACCATTCCATCTCGCATTGTGTCTACTGCTTAGAACTTTAGAACTCTCTACACCAGCATATGCTCTGGCATTCTGCCTATTACTCTCCAAAATTTCTCTTCACCACCCTTTTAAATTACTTTTTTGTACTCTCCCCATTTTTAAGTTCCTTGTTTTTTTCACTTGTGTTATTTTCATGTTCCATGTTTTATTCACTTCTTTTGGTTATTTATCTTTTTTCATAACTACAATTTTGAATTTTCTGTCAATTCTCTTTTTTGGATGTCTCATTAGTTTCATTTCATCAGCTCAACATGAAATTGCATATTTTCTGCAATCGCATAATTTTTCACTGTATCATTTTTTCATTTATCCCTCATATACTTTCCTCCTCTCCTCAAACATCCCTCAAACAATTTGGTTTCATTTATTTTCTCATCTCATCTCTCCAGGTAAGTCATTTTATTCATTTTTTTGATTTTTTGATTGCTGATTATGGTTTTTTTGTTTATTTCCTGTTTATTTTCTTTTTTGTATCTAATTTTTTTGTAAGTGGTTATTATTGATTTTTATGGTAAAGTTAACCTTTTTTTCTTTCCTTCTTTACTTTCTTTTTTAGCTCCATCACCCTACTCTTTATCCCTCCCTGGCATGGTCATTATCACCCCTTTCCCCTATTTCACTTTTTTTTGGTTCCATGTCATTAAAACACATACATTGCTCATTCTTTACGTATTTCACTTACTCCATATTCAATTTCCACATAATTGCAACATCAATCTTTCTCACTCTATTTTTCCTACTTTTCAATAAAAAAAAGTTTCATTTCCTTTTTTTCATGCCTATATGATATCTCATTCCTTCTTTCAAATTTTAATACTTAAATATATGTATGACTCTTATCTGGATAACAGTGAACTTATTAAACTTCTTTTGTTCTCATCTCCATTACCACTTTTTGAGTTTTTGTAATTTTGGAAATCAGACTCAGAATTAGGGTTAGGTTTATTAACATCTATATTCTGTTTAACTGAAGATTCTTCTGAAGGCTACCATTCATTTCCTACAAACAGATTTGATTTTGGCTAAGTGGTTGCTGAGATATTGACCATTAAAGTTGGGCTTTTGTTTCCCAATTTAAATTTTTTTATTTCATTTTTATGTGTAAAAATTAGGGTTAGGATTGTTTAGATCACATTTCTTTAACTGAAAACTTTCCTGACGACTATATTTCATTTCCCATAAATGGATTTAAATTTGGTTCAGTGGTTCCTGAGATATTGACCTTCAAAGTTGAGCCATTTTTTCCAAATGTCACTTAATTTATTTTGTGTTTTTATATTGCATAATAAGAGAATAAGGCTTCTAAAAATCTTATCTTATGATTATCTAGGGTTTTTTCAACCAAAGCTTAGGATCACTCAATTATTTCTTGACCAATTTCTTGAAAAAATTATATATTTGTGCATTTCAATCTAATCATAAGCTGGCCATGAAAGCTGAACTTCCCAATTGGACAAATATAGAATGGGTTGAATTAAGTAATGATTATATCTTTTATTCTAATGTTGTCATCAACTATGGAGGATCTCATATCCAGAGCCATGTTGAAAAAACTGATTCTAAAATGCTTACTTTTTGGCTTTTCTGTTATATCAATCCTATAAATGAAAGACCAATCCCTTCACCTGCTAAAATCAAAGGCCATGGACTATACTTTCTAGATTGTAAATTTATCATAGAATTTAGATTAGGAAACAGGATTATGGAAGCAATTTAGAATTCTTCAAGAGATAATAATCAAACTACTAAGGCACCTCCTGGATTGGAATCTTGCAAAAGTTTACTCATTTTAGATGTTCTTTTCTGATCAATAAAAGTTTGGTAAACTGGGTAAGTAAGGAAAGGTTTTTTCAGCCAGGCTATTTCAGGAGCCCAGTAAATTGTATAACAAATTACTGGAATCATTTAAGGGAATAATACTATGCATTTTATGTAGTTACAATAAAACATATTATTGAATAATAAAATTATATGAATATTTTAAAAGTAAAATAATTATTTTATTTATAATATTATTAAGAAAATTTTTATTACATAAAAAGATATTATATTCTATAACATCATGGCGCATTTTTTATGTATTTAATATGTCTGAATTAATAAATTAGTTATTTAAATTTATATTATAAGTGTAATAATAAATTTAACTTATAATGTAATTAAAATTTAAATAATCAAATTTATATAGACTAAATACAACTTATTATATAATATTATCCATTAATTTTGTGTGCTTCCTGGACCCTTAAGTGTGTCACTAAAATTACTAAATAAATTAAAATACTTATTTAATATAATAAAATTTAATTCTCACTCTAAATAAGTTATATTATTTAATTAATTCATTGTTTCAATTGAAATGATAGTTAAATTACTTGAATTAGTCAAAACAATTAAGTAAATTACCTTTATACTGAATTAAAAATTATTATATACATTAAGGCATGAAAATACTTCTTTCTGTTTTATTTAAACCCTTTTTATCTAATTGTAATACCTGTTTTGGATTTTCTTTCTCACAGTTCCCAGGCTTCACACTCACGTAGTTATTCATTATCTTAATTATTTTGTTTTGGGACTTTATGGTGGGAAAATGGTTCTTTATTCATGGGTTTAATTTATTGTTTCATTTTTCCCCCTTATTTTTGTATGTTTCAATTAAATTAAATTGCTTGTTTGTTTTACATTACTATATTCTTTGTAAATACAGTTTAGACGCTTGAGATGGTCTTCTTGCCTGTAAAAGGGCCTGGGAATCTTCTCTGGAAGTTATCACTTACATTACATACATTTTGTATACTTACAATACATTATTTTTATTTTTATTAGTATTACAAATCTAATATCAATACTAAATAGATAATCTAAGGTTGCTTTAAGTTTATTAATAATCAAAATTGTTTGCCGTGCATAGAAGAAAATACTTACTTAATTAAAATTTTTACCAATAAACTAAACCTCACTGTTGTGTTATTCCTCATAAACTGTTGTTGTATTTCTCTTATTTTGATTTAATTATTTTACCAGTTTTATTATTTTCATTTCTTTCTTTCCTTTTTTGTCCTCTCTTTAGTTCTTCATTCTCCTCTCTTCCATTTCTTCTTTTTCTTCTCCTTCTTCTAGACAACCTGCCGACAGGTTTGAAGGGTCCATGGCTACTAAAATATGAGGGAGGGGTAGTAGATCTGTCAATTATGGTAACTAAAATATTATTAAAATTTTTCTATCATTAAATATTTTCATCCCTTTTTTTTCTTTTTTTTTCTCATTTAATAAATTTTATTTTTTAATTTTATTTTTTATATATTTTAATTTTTTTAAACTTTCCTTCTTAATTTCCTTTTTTTCAATTTTATTTTTCTTTTTAAATTTTTTTTGCATTTGAATTTGGATTTTTCTCTTCAAATTATTTTTTAAAGTTATGTCAAGATATTTTTCTGGTTTTATATGATGGTGCATCTGGCCTTAGGTTGTTTTACTGGCTATTATATAAAATTGGAAAACTTGATTCAGACTGGTGAAAATAATTTGTTGATGAAATTTTCATTTTTCATTTAAATATGGATTTTTCTCTTCCAATTTTTTTTAAAGTTACGTTGTGGTATGCGCATTGCAGGTAACTTATCTTTTGGACCAATCAGCTTGTGTATCCCAGGAAGAACAAAAGAGAAGCATAGTGCAGAAGATAGCGCTATTATAAATATGTAATTATGGTTTTAAAAGAACAAAGCAAAAGAAAAGCGCTGAAGGGGATTTAGGGTCTGTGCACTCAGATTTTGCAGCAGGATGTGCCACATAAAGGAATTATCAACTTAGGAGTGCAAGCGCTGAAAATTATGGATTTGAATTTTCCAATAGTTGTGTGTTATGCATTAAGGAAGGAATTATGACACAAGGAAGGCCTCAAGTACATAGTATACTGCATTGTGGCTAGTGTGGTAACTTACTGAAATAGGTAATGTAAGTTGCAGAGGCTAATTAGTTAAGTCAATTGTCAGAACTATGGACTTAGTGATGAAACAAGGAGAATGGGGACTTGATCACAAAATTACCCAAGAGTCAAAGAGACTGGGATCAGTGCTGAAAGGTGAAAACATGGGAAGTAGCACTGAAACAATGCAAAGGTACAATCATAAGCACACATGTGGAACATGAGTGAAACAAGTAAATACTAGTTTTAGTAGGCTTATGGTATGTTTGGGTGCTGTAGCTGTTTCAAGCGGTGTATTTATTTTACTAATGAATTAGTTAGTGTTTTGATAATGTGGTACTAGAAACGGCACTGGAGATTCACTAGGGAACTGTGTCTGGAGCTCTGAAAAATATAAGAAGGAAAGGCTATCTTATAGGAGTAGGGAGAAGAGTGAGGTAAAAGATTATTATTGAGATCAGTCATTTTGATTACAAACATTAGAGCTTCATATTATATACTTTTGAAATAAATTGTGATATATAGCAGTTTTTTCTATTTTGTGATTACTCTGATAAAAAGTTCGTGCGTCTGTGTGTGTATTTCATATAGTTTAGTGAAAAAGTGCAACACAGAGAGAATATATAGATTCAGTAGGATAAACTATTATTAGACTTATTTTATTGCTATAATAAGGCATATTCAGAGAGAGTGCTTAAGAGGGAGTAGCTGTGGATGTTAGCGCTTATTATGAATAGAAATATCCAGATAGTAATATTTGTTTTTCCTTATCTTTTAACTCATCTCTCAACTCATAAACTATCTAGTCAGATACTAGTATTACACATAATTGCGCTGTCTTTAAAATAAGAGTGGCAGGTGCTTCTTTTTAGAAATTGAAAAGAAGAACCAACCCATCTTGCATTATGTCTACTGCTTAGTACTTTAGAACTCTCTACAAAGTCAAGATAATTTTCTGGTTTTATATGATGGTGCATCTGGCCTTAGGTTGTTCTACTGGCTATTATATAAAATAAGAAAGCTTGATTTGGACTGGTTGAAATAATTGGATGATGAAATTTTCATTTTTAATTTTTTTCATTTAAATTTGAATTTTTTTCTTCCAATTATTTTTACAGTTATGTCAAGATAGCTTTCTGGTTTTATATGATGGTGCATCAGGACTTAGTTCATTCTACTGGCTATTATATAAAATTGGAAAACTTTATTTGTACTGTTGAAAATAATTGATTAATGAAATTTTAATTTTTAAATTTTTTTTCCATTTGATTTCTTGAATTCAATAAATTGCAGGGGGGGGGGTATTGCCAAATTTTCATATCAGACTTTAAATAAAATTTTGACTTGAAAATTTGGTGATACCCTTCCCTTAATTCAATAAAATATAGGGGGGGGGTATTGCCAAATTTTCATATGAGACTTGCAAAAAAAAAAAATTGACTTGAAATTTTGGTGATACCCATCCCTTACTTCAATAAAATGCACTGGAAACTTTTATCAGAAACATCTCACTTCTCTTAAATAAAAATGCACCTTACCAACTTCATATTGGAAAAGTGTCCAGCACAAGTTCGGCCAAACTTGTGCTGGACACTTTGGAAAAAACCAGTGACTAAAAATTGCAAGGAAAACCAAAAAAAAGGCCATATAATGAAAATAAATTATGGAATCAAATTTTTTTTGGTAAAAGTGTCCAGCACAAGTTTTCCCAAACTTATGCTGGAAAAATTTATGAGGAACACCTCATTTCTCTTAAAAAATTATGCACCTAAACAACTTCATATAGCAAAGTGTCCAGCACAAGTTTGGCCAAACTTGTGCTGGAAAATATGGTCTTGTACAGTAACTTACACTATGCAATATAGGGGGAGGACTTGCTAGAAAGTCCCCAACCTGAACTCAGACAGAACTCAGATGGAACTCAGACTGAACTAAGACTGAACCCATACTGAACTCTACTTGAACACCCACCTAAAACTGCTCTGCTGAATGGTGTTCATCCCTGATTGTATGGTTTCTTTGTCAATAGCTTAATGTGTGTTCAATCTGTGGTGCGTTTGAGTCCAAGGTTGTGGACTTGCTAACAAGTCTGCCCCCCATATTGCGCAGTGTTATTACTTCAAGGAAATTAAAAAAATAGGCCATATAATGAACATAATTGATTGCATCAGATTGTTTTTTGGTAAAAGTGTCTAGCACAAGTTCAGCTGAATTTGTGCTTGACACTTTTGCTATATGAAGTTGGTTAGGTGCATGTTTTTTTAAGAGAAGTGAGGTGTTCCATATAAAAGTGTCCAGCACAAGTTCGGGAAAACTTGTGCTGGACACTTTTCCAATATGAAGTTGGTAAGGTGAATTTTTATTTAAGATAAGTGAGGTGTTCCTCATAAAAGTTTCCAGCACAAGTTCAGCCAAAATTGTGCTGGATACTTTTACCAAAAAGCATTTCATCATTAATTTCCAAAACAACCATTCAAGTTATGCACATTTAAAATTTTATTATAAATTAATTATGAACAGTTGAAGTGTTAGAGAAATAAAACAAACTAGTCATCAAAAAATTTCTTTAAATGTTCAATTTACTCAACAGATTTATTAGCTTTAACACATTCTATCACGAAATCATTCTTTTTGGAATTATCTTTATGATCATGCTTATATTTCATCTGTTCCATGAGGTTTTGATTCTCGAGTGTTTTCTCCTCTTTCTTTGATTTTTCAATACTTGAAGATAACTTGAATTTCTTCTCCTCCAACTCTTGTGCCCTATAATCCTTCCATAAAGAGAGTAAATACTTCCTCTCCTCCAAGACTTGTGCCCTATTATCCTTCTGTAAAGAGAGTTCAAACTTCCTCTCTTCCAAATAATGTACCCTGTCATCCCTCCTTAAGGAGCGCTCTTATATTTGCTTTTTAAACTTTAGAGTCTCTTTAGTAACTTCCACTTTTTCTAGAGTGATTATAAATATTAAAAAAAAGTATATGAAAAGTGGAGTAAAGTATTAAGAGGTATGGTATCACTTACCAGCATCACGTTTCTCCGAAAAAAATTTGATAGAAGTAATATAGGTTTGAGATGAAGTATCACATTTTCTTCTTCTTTGAGAGTGGAAATTTAGACTACTTGAAGCCCTTTGCTTTTTGCTCAAGGTCACATTTTCTTCCTCATCATTGTTGCTGGCTTCAGACTCAGTTGATTGTAGCTCCTGTGTTTGTTCTTTAGCCTTTTTAGAAATAATAAAATGTAAATAAAAAAAGAATTGGTAAGATAAAAGAAAAAAAAACTTGAGTTATATCAGGTTGGTTTATATTTCCATAAGGATCTATTGAAAAGATATCTTGATTTGTGGAAAATGAATGAGGGGAGGCTTGAGTATAAGAAGAAGGATAAAGATTTCCTTTGACATCATTTTTGAAGATAGCATCTTCACCATCCAAAATGTTTTCAGGACTAACATCAGCTTTCTCTCCAAAAATAGAATCCATCTCTTTAAAGTAAGGACATAAAAAATCAAGTTTATCATCTATGGAAGTGATTCCCTTACTGATATTGAGGTCAGTAATACCAAAACCAGTGGAAGATAAAACAGTCTTTGCCTTCTTATATTTGGCTTGATAATTCTTGAAGCGCTCAGACATCTTTTTAGGTAAAAGATCTATCCTTCCCTTTGTCTTATTCCGTAATTTGTTGGCCATTAGAAGATATCCTTTGAATTTTAATGCAGGGGGCCATCGTACTTTAGTTGCATTCTCATTACCAAAAAAAGAATGATAATTAGTTTTAGTTCTCAGCCAGTTGATAAGTATGAGATGATCATCTTTTTTTAGTTGAACAGTCTTTGATTTCTCAGCTGAGAAGGGGAATGAGGGAGTAATGGGATTTGAAGAACAACTGGGCAAAGGCGTCATTTGAGAAGATCTATGATGTCAGGGCATGTTAAGATAATTTAAGATGAAAAGAAGAAAAAAGAAGTAGATGAGATAGTGAGATTTTCTGAATGGAGAGAATAGACAGGATGAGATTATAATTGGAGTGCGCATCAAGGTAGAAAGCATATCCAGAGAGTAGTCAAAGATGTGGTTATGAATGAAAGTAGGCCAAGATGTGATTATGACAGAGAGTTGTCTGGTATACGTTCATGAAAAATTGAGTAGAGAAATGTTGGATAAGAGGTCAACTTTTACACATAGATTAGGGAGTATCAATGTTCAGGGATCCACAATTAGGGATCAGGAATTTTTTTCCTGGGATCAGACATTATTAATTGTGTAAGATTCTTATCCTCAATAATGCATTATCCTGTCTCTTTTACCCCAATTTCCATTCCTAATTCCAGATCCCAAGCTCATCACATCCATGATTGATTTTTAAGAGGGTCACATGACTTATAATTGCTGACACCATCCTTAAGTCTTTCCTTACTCTACGATACTAAATTTTGGTTGCAAACACATAACATTTTTTCTAATCCTTATGTGTCTCTTCACTCTATGATACTTAATTTTGGTGGCGAACACATAAATTTTTTTTTATCTTCCCACCCCATCTGCTCATTTGGTGGAAAATTCTCACTTCCCTCTCATCACCTAAACCTTCTACCAACAATAATGAAGTGTCACGCGCCACGTGACACTCAAGGCAAAAGCAGCTCATTAAATCAATAATAAGGGGCTCAAATCCATACCCGAAGAGCAGAAAGCAATTCTCCATAGCAACTGCGACTTTCCTTTGTGTACTCGCTATTCAACCGCGCTAGTCTAAACTCTAAATCTAATCTAGTCAATTTCTCAATAGTGTGTCTTAGTATTTTTCTCAATAAGCAACGCACAGCGCAATAATCAATATAATAGTACATTAAAAGGTTTATGAAATGTCTGTGGGTTATTAAGGGATAGTGAGCATGGACGGATTGGTTAGTGAAGGATTAAAGGGTTAACAGATGTTAGTGAGGAGGTTCCAGGTGTAACGGATTTATATTAATGGTCTGTGGTGCGTGGAATGGTGGATGGGTATGAGGTCAATGCGAGGAGGAGTAAAGGATATAAAAGGGGTTGGGTTTTTGGTTCGATACTCTTTAGAATTAAATTATAAAACATATTTATAGTTAATAGTGGTAAAAGCTTTTAGTTAAATCATTATTATTGTATCTTTCTTTATTTTCTCAATAATCATTTCTAAATACTAAATCTTTGATTGTTGAGTTTCCAACCCTTTGTGAGATCTTAAGAATTTTAATATTACCTTTCAATTATATTAGAATCCTTCTTGAACATAACTTGAAGCAGTAGTTCTTCCTTCGAGTCATCTTCGAATCACTTCCTCAAATCATTCCTCTGTACTTCAAAGAAGTCTCTAAACTCCTCATCTCACTTACAGGAACATCCTCGACCTTGTGCGTAGGTCATCCGGTGACATGAAGCACCTCTCTACTAGGAAGCAACTTGACACAGCTATGAATGCTATCACTTTAGTTCTAGCTGCTGACTCTGATTCTGACTCTGGTTTGGAAGACACTTTAGCTTATATGTCTTATCTTTCAAAAAAGTGTTACATCATCCCAAGGGGGGCAAATCCTTATCATGATCCCAGATATGATCTCTGCTCCATTCTCAACAATCCTCAACTAAACTTCACTCAAATATTTTAAACTTCTCATGATTCTTTTTTCAAACTATTTCAACTCATCTCCAATCATCCTATCTTCCATAATAATTCCCATAAAAACCAGCTTTATCCTGCCTTTCAGCTTGCTGTTGCACTATTTTGCTTTTGTTCAAACGGAAATGGTGCTGCTGTAAGACATTTAGATAATCTCTTTACCATAAGATATGTTACCATAATATTATACACCAAGCACTGCATGATTGCTATCCTTTCTCTCAAGTCTCAAACACTTGCTTGGCCAACTCCACAACAGCAACTTGAATCCTCTCAAGTAATTCAAGCCAAAGGTTTCCCAGGATTTGTAGGTTTTGTTGATGGTACAACTATACCTTTGAGTCAAAAGCCTGCTCATGATGGTGATAAGATTCAATATAATATATTAGTTATATAAAGGACTTAGATGGACAATGGACTTGGAGTGGACAAGTGAGGAGGAGCGGACAAATGAGGACAAGACAAGAGAAAGGAAAGAAGCAAAATTTTACCTGATATGATTCAATATAATATATTAGTTATATAAAGGACTTAGATGGACAATGGACTTGGAGTGGACGAGTGAGGAGGAGCGGACGAATGAGGACAAGACAAGAGAAATGAAAGAAACAAACTGAGAGAGAAAAATAAGTAAACAATAAATTAGGAGAGATAAAAGTTTGGATACATTGCAGTTGTAGAGCACATACATGTTACCTGATAAGATTCAATATAATATATTAGTTATATAAAGGACTTAGATGGACAATGGACTTGGAGTGGACAAGTGAGGAGGAGCGGACAAATGAGGACAAGACAAGAGAAATGAAAGAAACAAACTGAGAGAGAAAAATAAGTAAACAATAAATTAGGAGAGATAAAATTTTGGATGCCAACTAGATAGTGAGTTAAAATCCTTAAATATGCTTAGGTTAGGGTATGTATATAGATGGTGATAAAGGGTCTGCTAACAACGGAAAGTATAGATATAGATATATGAAAAAGTAATGCTTATAGAATATTAACAGATGGAAACCATTATTTTGATCACAAAAAAAGGTTTCTTAAAAATGTTCTCCAATTTCTCATCTTTCATAAACTAACTTTTTATCTTCTTTGTAGATACTCTATTGCTGTTCAAATTGTCTGTGAAATCAAAAAAAAGTTTATTGCTTTTCATAGTGGCTTCCCCATCTCATGTCATGACTCTTCTGTCTTCCAAAGAATCAGGATTTCTCAAAGTCTCAACTCATACTTTGACAAATCTCAGTACCTCCCTGCAGACTCAGAATATGCAAGTGGAAAGTACATTATAGCTGATTTCTGTGGTGACACCTTATAAAATGACCCCAAAACCACCTTTAATTATCACCTTGCCCAGTCAAGAGTACATATTGAACATGCTATTGGGATTTTAAAGTGAAGATTTTCTAGTCTCCCGGTGTAGACAATTATATAGTACTAGCTATAGGCCTTGACCAAGGTAGTTGGAGAAAAATCAGAGAGAAAATCCCCTGTCCCTTTAGAAAAATAGAGTGAGATTTACTTGCTAAAGTAAGTTGGTTCCTGTTTGCTAAAGCCCCTTTCTCAACACACTTGACTGCTTGATGAGCCAAGAAAGTAGTCCCCAGACAGACTACCAGACCAAAGAACTGAAATGTAGACCAATGTCCACACCAGAGAAATAAAGATACTTGATGTAGGCTGCAAATCCACACCAGAGACAGAAATAATACTTTATATAGCTTGCAAGACTATACCAGAGAACCTGTTGCCAAAGTTGAGTTAAATGAAGAACTAACCTTGCAACAAACACAGCCAATTGTGGCCAAAAAAACAGTGAAAACTGAGTGAGGAACAAGAATATCACCTGGGGATGGTTGTATGATAATTAAAGTTTCCCCAAAATGTCTTATTCACTATGTAAACACAGACCACTATCTAAGAGCCCATGCACACCAACAAATTTGGCACCTGTACCAGCCAAATTGAATAAAAACCCTCCAGAAGCGCTCCCCAACCTTCTAAAACAGAGGCGGGCGGGCCGCCCGACGTCGGAGGTGCCGCCTGAAGCAGCCCGGCCTCCCTGAATCCAGAAAACAAATAAAAACACCTAATCTACTTAGGAAAATTCACTACAACTACTAAAACCCTTAAAACACAAAATTACGCTATAACAACCTTGAGACATGAAATATAGAGCTAAATTAGCCCTATCTAATGGTACTAAGCACTTAACCCTAATACTTAAGGTTAGCCCGTAAAACACAAAAAACCAAATTAAACAGCTATCTTTTGTAACTGAAAAATGAGGAAATGACCCCTTAAAACTTAGAATATGAAAAATATTAACAAGACATGTAATATATAGAAAAAGCGGGGCTATCCAATGATAGTACCCACATACCCGCAGTCCCAATATTCATAGAATAAAACCAGAAAAACACCTAATTCTTCAACAGATGCCAATTAAGACATGCACTAACAGTGCCAAACAACACAACAAAGGCCCCTGCCAATTTTGGAAGACCACATCTTCCCTCCAATTCAGAATGTCGACATTCTTTCTTCATCAAACCACCATGTTCAACCTTCTTCCCAAATCTACCTCTGAAATGGGTCCTTGCCAATACTGCATTGACAATATTCTAATCTGCTCCATCACACCTCCTGTCCATCCATACAGAATGTCCTGTGATGTCTGCCAATACAGAATGAAGACCTGCTACAGACCTGGTCCATTATCTTCTGCAACAACTTCACCTCCACCTCAACCTGGTCCATCTTCTACCAGCACCAAAAGATCTGGACCATCCATCTTGATTCCCATATTAATAAAAAAGCTAAACCCTTCCCAGAAGAGTTCCAAAACCACTAAAACAACAAGTTCCACCATCCCTGGTCCATCTGATGGTAAAAACTTCCATTTCTTCTTTTCATTTTATAAAACTGATGACTTCTCAGTTCCTTCATCTTCTGACAGTGATGATAACAATGTAGGATCCATTGAACCAACAACACCAAACCACTTGCCCACAATTAAGACCAAGTTCCAACAACACACATCTCAACAGAAACACCTTCTGCTAAACTACTTCCAATCCACTCCTGCTTGAGATCCACAGGACATTGACAACAGAAGACACCTCATTCACCAGTTCAAGGCTAATTCTGAACACTTCATTTCATCTCTTGATTCCCTCTGTAATTCCACTAGTACTTGAGCTTGATTCAGAAAAGAAAAATTGACCACACCCTCTATAGGATGTAACCACAAACAACCCTCAGTTTTAAGTCTTGGGGGACCATCCTCATTTTATAGTCTTGGGGGACTCAAAAACCCTCAGTTTAAAGTCTTGGGGGACTCAAAAACCTAAATCATAAACCCAGAACCAGAGATCAACCACATTAAGACACAGAGAAAAAACTAACATTCTGGGGTAATTGTGAATAGAGCTGCCAGCCCATCAATTACCCCCAAACTTGCCTTTGCTAAATTCAGAGGCTCCCCCTGTGGATACCCTCCCCCAATCTTTCAAACCCCTTGCAACAACAAAACCCATTCCTCAGTTTATAGTCTTGGGGGACTACACCATCAAACAATCCTCAGTTTAAAGTCTTGGGGGACTAACACAGTGTTCAGTTTAAAATCTTGATGGACTATTCTTGAAACCATAGATTTTTCAGTTTAGAGTCTTAATGGACTATTCTTGAAACTCCTTGAAACCAGCCAGTTTAAAGTCTTGGAGGACTCCCAGAAACCAGATTTCAGTTTAAAGTCTTGATGGACTGACAGAAGTTTGCATAGAATAGACCCAGCCAATTTCATACAGAATACACCAACAGACAGCCTGCTGAACTTCCACCTTCACTTTATCATCTACCCAACACTGACAAAAATCTCCTTCTTATCTCTTTCCATCATCTTCTCTCACCACAGATCATGGCTGGATCCCCTAATGTTGACCCCTCTAATCTTCCTTGCTTCACTGCTCCCAAGGACTATGCCTGAAAGCAGTGCATCCACATGTGCAGACCTTGCACATTCACTCTTCCAACTCCTGTAGCCAAATTCTACAACAGGGCCTGTGATTCTTTCTACTCCAAAAAGAAGAAATGTGACAGAGATGCCAACTACCCTATTCCTCCTCCTTCAACTTCTCATAAATACCTCTCCAGATCCCCTACCAGATCCCCAGAGCTTGGTCCAGCCTCTTCATCTTTATCCTCAGCACCATCCAGAAGGTCTCAGAACTCAGTTTCCAGAACTCTCCCCAAAAGGCCTGCTTTAACTTCCCAAGAAACAGCTTTTATCTCTGCTAAATTAGCTCCAAAATCTTCAATATCAGCTCCTAGGCTGCTAGACCGCGTCCAGGTGGCCCACCCGCCTCACTAGACAGTGAAAATCAGGCTCAAAACCTCCAAAAACAACCAGAAAAAAGCCATATTCATCCAATCAACAAAAACAACTCCAAACAGCCACCTCCCACTGCTCCCAGAGCAATGCAGCCAGCCTTTCCAAGGTCCAAAAACTTTAAAATTTCCCAAACTTCTAGGAGACCTTCCAGAGGACCCCAGGAAGACACCAGAGCATCCAACACTGCACCAAAGCAACAACTTTGCCCCCAGTTAAGGCAACAAAACTACACCTCTCCACTGTCAGCCAACTATTCTTCTGACAGTTCCATTCCTTCAAAAGCTCCATCCAGAAGAGATCAATCCGCTTCCAGATCAGCCTCTCCTTCCCCATCTTATAACAACCCTGGTACTCCATCATCAGCACCCCATCCAACTGAATCAAGCAGAAATATTAACAACAGCAACAAGAGGCCTGCTACTCCAACTAGGCCCCAGTAACATCAGCCTCCTAGTTCACCTTCTCAAAACCTTTCAGAGGAAGACCAGGAGAATCCATATCTCTCCCTGATTGATCCACCTACTATCACCATTCCAAAATCTTCAGAAGTCTAAATTCCGGCCGCTTACAAATTTGATGAGCTTCCACTCTGTAAGTACCACATTAATTCATCCAATTTCTTCAACAAAAATAATTACTGATCCAATTCTTTTTGTCTAGTTGGCACCCCTCCTCCTGAATCTACTATTAAAGTTGGCCAACCTCTAGAAACTTCTTTGACCCTGGATTATGGAGACATAAAACAACACCTCAGCACCATGTGTTCAAACATGCTGAAAGCATTTGCCCTCCATGGACATTTAAATGAATTTGAAAAAACCTTGAGTTGCTCTGAAACACCAAAAATTCCAAAATTTAAAGAACGTTTCATAGTTTATCCTCATTGCGGAGTCAATCTTCTTAATGTCTAGTGCCTCTGGGATAGAACCTCTTCACCTGCTCTGCAGCCACTCTCTTCTTTAAGACTGCACCATCCAACTCTTCCAAAACATAAGAACCTCCAGAAACCTGAGATCTGACTCTGTAAGGTCCATTCCATCTGTCAGAAAACATTTTTCCCCACTGACTCTCCAAACTTCTATTATAAACCAAAATCAAAAAACCAGGTTTCAAGGGATTCCTGAGTCTATAAGCCAACTTCTTGTCCCTATATCTGACTGATTGATTCTTAATCTTCATCATTATAGAGTATGCCTTCTCTTGACATTCCTCTCTACATTCCAACTGTTGCATCCTGGCACAGAGCAATTCTTCTGTTGAGTGCACCTCATCCCAATCAATTTCAAGATAAGAAACAGCTTCCAAGTCCACTGGTAGAACAGCTTTCTGACCAAAAATTAACTCATAAGGAGAATAGCCAGTTGTCCTCTTCACAGTGACCCTATCAGCAAATAACACCAAGGGTAAATAATGCCTCCACTTTTCAGCACTGTCCCCACACATCTTTACCAAAGCACTCTTGATATCTTGATGGCCTCTTTCAACCATGCCTTCAGCTTCAGGATAATAAGGTGTAGCCACTCTAACTTTAGAACCAACACTAGCCACAGATTCTTTAAATTTGGCACCAAACTCTGGCCTGCCATCAACAGTCACCAACTTCATCAACCCATACCTATAAATCCACTCCTTCTTCAAAAACTCTTCCACATTCTTGGCAGTCAAATTAACCAGAGGCACTGCCTCAACCCAACCAGAAAAATCATCTGTGGAAACAATTAAGTTTTTATACCTGCCCTCTTTAATATGGACAGCATCCAGACTGACTCTTCCAAAAACTGTTGTCTCACCAGTAGCACGGCCGACCTCTTTATGTTTCAAGTGACTTCTTCTTTGACATTCTTCACAATATTGAACCCAACCCTGCACAGCCAACTTCATACCTGGCCACCAAAATCTGTCAGCTACTCTTCTATAAGTCTACCCAAAGCTTCTATGACCAGGGTCTTCATGCAAAGACTTCAACACAACTTCTTGACCCTTCTTCTGAGTCACCACAACTTGAGGATTATGATGTCTCATCCTCATCAACCTTCTTCCTGACACATAAAATCCAGGACTCTTCATCTTGATTTCCAACCAAGTATCATTATCACAGCTATCTGTTCTCTCCAAGGTCAACAGATATTCCACCATAATAAAATAAAACCTAGAGTAACCCCAGGTCTCATCTTCAAAATCCAACCAAAAAACATCCAAGGGTACAACTCTATCATGCAAATCACCAGTGTGAACATGAGCCAATTGACCAGCCCAACCAGGATACCAATCCTTAAATTTTGGCACATCCTTCTTTTTCCACTGAATCTTGTGAGAATCCAGTTCACTAACAAAAACACCATTTTCCAAATTTGATCTGTCCCAAACAACAACTCCATCTACATCAACAAAAACATCCTGATCACCAGAATCAAGATCAGATCCAGCCAGTTTAGCCTCTTGGGGGAGGTCAGAAAAATTTTCTGCACCTTTTGTGCTGGCCCTAACCACTGGAACATCTTCATCAAACTCTTCAATCTCAGAATCTTCATCTGTAGGTGGCCTCCTTGATAATCCATCAGGCATTGTAAAAGTTTTGCCTGGTTTGTTTACCAGGTCAAAAGAAAAATGTTAAATAAATGCCACCCACCTAGTCATTGGAGCATTTGGAAGACTGGGTGTATTGATCATCTGAACTAAAGATTTTGCATCCACCTGCAGCTCAAAATGCTGCCCCCACAAAACAGTCTGTAGCTTCTTTAAAATTTTTGCTACACCACACAATTCCAACTTAGGTTGAGAATACCTAGATTCCACCTCATTAAACACCACAGAATCATATCTTACTGGCCTGACCATCCCAGTTATATCTTCCTGAGACAAAGCAGCACCAGCAGCAATATATCTTGAGTCCACTGCCAGATAAATTTTTCCAGCACCAACACCATAATCCAACTTGTGAAGAACAATATCTTCCCCAACAACCTTTTTCAACTACTGAAAAGCCTCTTCACACTCTTCAATACATTCCCAATCTGCATCTTTCCTGGTCAACCTCCTTAAAGGTGAAGCCAACAAAGAAAAATCCTTAATAAAAATCCTGACATATACACACAAACCCAAAAATCCCCTGACTTCAGTAGTATTTTTAGGCCTTAGCCATGACTGAATTTTATTAATCTTTTTCTTTGCCATAATCCTTCCCTCTTTACATACCACATGACCCAGAATTTCCAAAGCAGGAACACAACAACAGAATTTTGACCCTGAAATGGTCAAACCAGCCTCTTCAATCCTAAACAACACTCTCTCTAGAGTAATTGCATATTCCCAAACAAACCTCCTTATTCCAGGGTTCTCCTCTAACACCTCATTACCATAATCAGTGGATGGTCCTTTATTTCCACCATCATCAATAAAAATACCAGCATGATTAGGAACCTCATCCTGCAAAATCCAAGCCATCTGTGCTTGATATACTGCCACTGAATTAGTTGCTCCTTGAGGCAACCTAGTGAGCTGAAATCTTCCCAAAGGAGTCTCAAAAGTTGTGAGAGGCCTTGAATCGGTATGAAGTTCCCTCTCATTGTAACCACCCATAATATCACCCAAACCATAACACACCCTTTCAGCAAAAGCTTCAAGGAAATCCTCTGCACTTGGTGGCATACCAGTGTCCTTGATAGTGACTCTATTCAAGGCTCTAAGATCATGAACCACCCTCAACTTTCCATTCTGCTTCTTTACACAGAGAACCGGACTTGAGTAACTGGATGTCGATTTTTTGTATAACCCAGTCCTGACTCTTTCCCTAACAATCTCCACAAAATCCTCTCTGATAGCAGCTGGAATCAGAATAGGTTTGATTTGCCAAGGTTCATGAAAAACCACAGGAATCAAGTAAGGTTCCCATAAGAGTGCTTCAACACACCCCTTTCCTCCTCAACAAAAGCCACAGCTTTTTCCCTTAGCACAATAACGTGCAAAAACAACTTCTTTTCTTCTTCAGACAACCACCCATCAGGACCAAAATTAACAACTTTCAACCTTTCCACAGTCACCCTAGCCGTCTCTACAAATTCTGGAGGATTCTTCACCAAAGGAGTACAGTACAGATCTCTTGACAAAGGAGTTCTCTTCAAGGGTGGATTCAAACCCACAGGCATAGGCTCCATGACAGGCCTAATATTCTGTGCTACCTTCTTATACTTTGCTGCTCCACCTTCAACTTGAGGGATCTTCAGGAAATCTTCACCACCAGACCTGGAACAAAAACCAAGGGTTTCCCCATTGCTCACATGTGTGGCCAAGGTAATGTTTTTGAAAGGTGTAGAAGAAATACTAGCGGTGCACAATTTGGAGGACTTACTTTTAGACCCCAATCTCACCACTACAAAACTTTTCCGCAATTCCAAATCTTAATCTTCACTTCTGTCTTCCAAATCTTCAAATCTTGATTCATCTTCAGAATCAACTCTTTTAAATTGTGAAGTTTATCCTCATTCTGGAGGCCCAAAAGTTGATCTTGATGATCTTCTTTCTTCATAATTTTCTGCAGTTTAAACTCATGCTGGAGGCCCAAAAATTGATCTTGACGATCTTCACAAAAATATTTTGAATCTTCTTTCTTCATTATCTTCAGATTTTTTTCTATATTTTCTTGAATTATCTTGAAATTTTTATCTTCTTTTATTGAGTTTTCTTCTGACCTACAAAAATAACCAAAGGTTTCCCCAATGCTCACAGGTGTGGCCCAGGTAATGTTTTTGAAAGGTGTAGAAGAAACCCTAGCGGTGCACAATTGGGAGGACTTACTTCTAGACCCCAATCTCACCACCCCAAAACTTTTCCGCATATCTTTCAATAAAGATATATAACCAATCTTATTCCTTGAGCTTGAATTAAAAATAATTGAGAATCTTGAGAGAGAACAGAGACTTGATAAAAAACTTGATGAATACTTTCAGAGAAGAGAAACATTAAAAAGAGAAAGTTGAAAATCCTCTTGGTATATCTCCAAGGGAGCTGGCCTACTACAACCTGGGATTTCCTCATCTTGGGGAGAGGTAGTAGCACTAGGGTGATCAGCCCTTCTCATTCTAAAAAAGACAGACCCTGACTAGAGCCTGAGACGCATTCCAAAAAACCAGAGGCAGCACCCACTTCTCTTCTTCTCCTACAACAATCCATGCACTGGCACATTGAAGATAAACCAGGCCTGGTCTCCCAACCATCCTCTCCAGGAGATGATATCCTCATGTGAAGTCTACTTTCATCTTCACCAGTCAACTCCAAACTGATTCCCAAATCAAATTGATAACCAATTCTTGCCTGAAAATCCATCAAGAATGGCCCACCCAAAACAGCTTTAACTTTTCCCTTAGCAATATAAAAATGGACCTTCCCTGAGGCTCCACCAACATCTAACTTTACAAACTCAGAAGCTCCAACCAATTCAGTAACATGGCCACCAATCGCTCTCAAATTCCCACCAATACCAGTTTTGATGGGGAGGCCCAAATGAGTAGCCTCAAACAAAGAAATCAGGTTTATCTGAGAACCTGAATCCACCAATGCCCTTGCCTCCCTGCCATTCAGAGTGACATTGACATAACCCAGAGGAGCAGAAAAATGAGTTTTCAACCCCTCACCAAACTTTTCAGCAGAATCACAAATGTATTCCACCTCCCCAGAAGAAACTCTACTCCTGGTCAACAACTTTTTCTGTCTATCAGCCAACCCTGGACTGATAGCATACTATTCCCCATAAGAAAGGGAAACCTGACCCTAATGAAGCCAAAGGGACATCCTCCTCAGAGTCAGAATCAACCTCCATTGGCATTGGCTCACCATTCATGTCAAATGCACCAAAACTAGGGGGGCCCATGTCAGCCATACCCTTCTGCATCTTTTACAGCTCCTCTTTGCTGTACCTCTTCCTAGCTGCACTCAGTTTAGGATCCACCTTTGAAACCTTTGGCTTTGGTTGGGCCTGAGAACTGCTCTTAGGCCTTCCCACCTTCCCTGCTTCCACATCATAAACACCAGCCAAGCATTCTCCACTTGACTGTCCACCACAGGAATACAACTCCAAACCACCAAAGGAAGTAGAAAAAGAGACCTTATTGACCTCCTTTCCCTTTCCCTTGACATCCTCATCCTCCTTACCAGATGACTTCCCCTGATCAGGAATCTACTCAAACCTTGGCCTCCTTTGATTGAGACCACCCCTTCTCCTGACCAAATCAACAGGAGCCTGCCCCTCACTGGGCTTCACAAATGAACCATCAGGGAACTTGAAAATCCTGCCATCAAATTCCACCTTCCCTTCAGACACATCCCTGTTCAATGCCCAACAATCATTGGACCTGTTCCCCCTCCTATTGCAATAAGAGCAGACCCAAAGATCACTCCTACCAGCCCTCCTATCAAAATCTCTAGGCTGAGAAGGTGCCTTATTGACCTTCTTAGTCTCCTGAACAAAAATATGCAGCTGCTTTGTGATATCAGCCATTTGCTCCACCACTGGGTCCCTCTCCTGTTTGGGAACCTGCCCCATATTCTTCTCCTCCTTCTTCTCCCTAACTTCCTCTTCAGCCAAAGCCTCACTGACTTTGCTGACATATTTGGCACACCACTCCTGATAGGTGTCCACAGCCAATAACTTCAAATGGACCTCAACAGCCTCCTTCCTCTTATTCAAAGCAGGCAACTTCTGGTCCCCATTAGAAAGATTCTTCATCAAGTCCTTCCTTGACAGCTCCTTCAACACATCCATCCTGACATCTCTAGCCAGGGCAGACCAAAAAACATCCTTGGCAGCATTTTCATGTGCCAGCTCCTCTACTTCCACCAAGTATTCCACCACAGGATCAAACTGTAGCAGAAAATTTCTGTAACTATGCAAGTTACCAACACCACCATAAGATTTCCATTCACTGACAACCTTGTTCAGATCCACCATAGTGAACCTGACACCCCATCTATCTACCATCTCCCTACACAATAACTTCCAATCCCTCTTCTTGTAGCCAGACATGGCCACAATCTCCTTCTCCACTGCCCTATCACCAATGAAAAAGATAATCTGCTTCACTATGTCCAGGTAAGAAGCACCCTCCACTCCAGCAGCAGTTTCATACTTCTCCAGAGACCACTTGACATCCTCCCCATTAAACTTGGTACCATCCCAAGTTTTAATCCTAACACACTCCTTGACCATCACAGCAGGAGGACCATCTCCCCCACTGACAGTCACCACAGGAATAGAGGAACCAGAAGCCATTCCTCCAGACCAAAACACTAAAAAGAGCCAACCAAAGAAAACAGATATTCCAAAGAACTAGCAAGTTCTACCCCACGTTGGGTGCCAGAAATTTAGACAATCCTAAAGTACTAGCTATAGGCCTTGACCAAGGGAGTTGGAGAAAAAACAGAGAGAAAATCCCCTGTCCCTCTAGAAAAATAGAGTGAGATTTACTTGCTAAATTAAGTTAGTTCCTGTTTGCTAAAGCCCCTTTTTCAACACACTTGACTGCTTGATGAGCCAATAAAGTAGTCCCCAGACAGACTACCAGACCAAAGAACTGAAATGTAGACCAATGTCCACACCAGAGAAAGCAAAGATACTTGATGTAGGCTGCAAATCCACACCAGAGACAGCAATAATACTTGATATAGCTTGCAAGACTATACCAGAGAACCTGTTGCCAAAGTTGAGTTAAATGAAGAACTAACCTTGCAACAAACACAGCCAATTGTGGCCAAAAAAACAGTGAAAACTGAGTGAGGAACAATGATATCATTAAAGTTTCCCCAAAATGTCTTATTCACTATGTACACACAGACCACTATCTAAGAGCCCATGCACACCAACAAATTTGGCACCTGTACCAGCCAAATTGAATAAAAACCCTCCAGAAGCGCTCCCCAACCTTCTAAAACAGAGGCGGGCGGACCGCCCGACATCGGAGGTGCCGCCTGAAGCAGCCCGGCCTCTCTGAAGCCAGAAAACAAATAAAAACACCTAATCTACTTAGAAAAATTCACTACAGCTACTAAAACCCTTAAAACACAAAATTACGCTATAACAACCTTGCGACATGAAATATAGAGCTAAATTAGCCCTATCTAATGGTACTAAGCACTTAACCCTAATACTTAAGGTTAGCCCGTAAAACACGAAAAACAAAATTGAACAGCTATCTTTTGTAACTGAAAAATGAGGAAATGACCCCTTAAAACTTAGAATATGAAAAATATTAACAAGACATGAAATATATAGAAAAAGCGGGGCTATCCAATGATAGTACCCACATACCCGCAGTCACAATATTCACGGAATAAAACCAGAAAAACACCCCATTCTTCAACAGATGCCAATTAAGACATGCACAAACAGCGCCAAACAACACAACAAAGGCCCCTTCCAATGTTGGAAGACCACACCGGAGCTCAGAATCCAATTTCAAAAAAAATGGAAATAAAAACTGAAAATAATTGGATAATGACTTGCGTTATACTCCACAATATTCTAGCTGATTTAAAGGATGAGCGGAATGATCTTTATGAAGAAGAGGATCCTGAACCAGCGCCAGCTCTCCCCTCCCTTGAATTACAAAACATTCATTCAACTGGCATACGCTCTGTCATTATGCCAATCACCCTTTTAATTTTTTGTTTTCATACTCTCCAAACGCCCACTTTGTATACTTTATTCACTTGGCTTGGTATTTATTCTTGTTGCATCTTCTTTTTTTTTGAATTTATGGTGAATATCTCTTTTTTGGATGGCTCATTGGTTTTCTTTCACCAGCTCAACATGAAATCGCATATTTTTTCAGGGTTTGTTTTTTTCATTCTTCACTCATATTCTTCTCCTCCTCTCCTCAAACATCCCTCAAATATTTTGGTTGCATTTTATTTAACTCTTGTCTCACCAGGTAAGTCATTTTTTTATTTTTGTTGATTTTTGATTTGCTAATCATGAATTTATTTTTTGGTTTTTTTTTTTTGTAAGTGCTTCACTTATTTTTTTTAAGGTTAGACTAATTTTTATTTGTTTTTTCTCTCCCCCTTTTCTCTCTTTTCCTGCTTATTTTCTCTCCTTTTCCCCCTTCTTGACAGCCTCAATCCCCCCTTTCCCCCTTATTATCTTCCTCACCCCCCTCATTCCTAACCTTTCCTCACCTTTCCCCCCTTTTATCCCCCTTATATGTTCTCTTTTTGCCCTCTTTAGGCCCCTTATACCCCCCTTTCCTCATACCCCTATCCCCTACATTGCTTCCTCCCCTCGCCCCCTACCCCCTATCCCTTTCCACCCTCTCCCCCCTCCCCTCTCCCCCCTCCCCCCTTGAGGGAAGGAAAGGTGGGGGGGGGAGGGGGGGAAGGGATAAGGGGCAAGGGGGGAGAGGGGGATCAGGGGGGAAGTGGTGGATGGGAGAGGGGGATGAGGGGGGGGGAAAGGGGTGAGGCTGCTTATAGGGGGGAAAAGGGAGGAGGAACTGGTGAAAAAGGGGGGTAAGGGGATTTTGAGGAGATAAAGAAGGGGGAGGGGGGTTTGAGGACACCAAAAAGAGGGAAGTGAGGCAGACAAGGAGGGGAAATATGAGACAGACTTTTATTATTTTTATTAAAAATACTTTTTATTTATTTTTGTTTTTTTTTACTGAATATCATTATTTTGTATTTTTTTTTTGGTTTTTTTTTTTACAGAATATTATCAAAAAAAATTTTACTGTTCAAGCTGAATAAAATAAAAATTTGGTGTGTTTATATTTTTTATTTTTTATTTTTGGGAATAATTTTTCTGATGAAATTTTTTTTTTAATTTTTGAGTGTAGTTTTTTTTATCATTTTTCTTCAAGGACTTTAGGTGGTATATAACACCAAATGACTTTAAAATTCATTTCTTTGGCAAATAATTTTACTGATTTTTGTTTTTATTTATTTTTTATTTTTTTTGTTTCAATTTTTTTTTCAAGGACAGTTTTAGTATTTGATTTCTTTTCAAAAATACAATTATTTGGATTATTTTTTATCAATAAAATTCACAAGGTTGAAGAAACAAACTAGATTTTGTGAGTTTTATTTTTTTGCCATTTTATTTTTTTGGTTTTTGACACAAATTTTTTTTTGTTCAGAGAAAAAAATGTCTATTTTTTCAGAATCACCTCTTACTTCTCTATCATCATCCTCTTTATCATCTCTATCATCATTTTCAAATCTAACTTCATTTCAATCATCATCCAAAATATCAAAAAAAAATAATGATGATAAAAGTCAGCAGAATAAAAGAAAATTAAAAAAGAAAACTCATTTGAATTGCTTATTTGGCCATATATAAAATATCAAGCACTATGAAACTAGAGTGGATCAAAAAAATTCTTATCCAAAAAAGTTACCAGAAGATTTAATGTATTTAACCAAATAAGGAGAGGATGAAATTAAAGCAGTTATCAAAAAATTTTTTAAACCTCAATTTATTTATGAAAATCATTCTTTTAATGGTTCAAAAGATGAAACCTTCAATCAAGTATCCGATCTCATAATAACACTATATCAAATGGCTTTGGTTTGCTTACCAACAAGGAATACAATTTTTTTGGATGGTACTATGATTAATTTGGTTGGAGACCCGGATTTGATAAAGGCTATTCTCTTGGTATTTCTGATAATACATGTTTCATTCTTAAAATCATGACACTAATTTTATTTCCATGGGAATCTATTCTTTACTTAAAAATTTATCTAAAGCTGAAAAAGATGACAATTCTTGCTTGTGGGACACCTTAACTTCTTTCAATACTTTTATTTCTCTTTGCCTCAAAAAACTCTGCAATAAAGCTTATGAAAAGCATCATCAACTTGCTACCAAATTTGGAATACCAAATTGGTGTGACTCTGAATGGGAAGAAATTAGCAATGAATATCTTTTATTTTCAAATGTTATTATTACTCATTCAGGATTCCATAATGAGATTTATATCAATAGGAATGACACAATTATCTTACTTTTGAAATTTTCTAATATATCAATCCAATAACTGGCCAACTAATACTATATACAGCTAAAATCAAAAGACATGGCTTATATTTTCCAGACCATCAGTGCATGAGTGATTTTGGTTTGGGAAACAGTGTGATTGAAACAATTTGGAACTCTTCTCAAGATCATCACCAAATGGCCAAAGTTCCACCTGCCTTGGAATCTTGTCAAGAGTTCACACATTTTGGATTTTCTTTTCAAATCAGTCAAAACTTAATTCACCAAATAAACAAGGTAAAAAAAGAAGGTAAGTTTAACAGATATAAAAAAACTTTATGTAGATCAAAAAAGTATGAGGATAAGTAGAGTCATCAAATATTTTTTAATTTTTCATAAATGTTTTATAAATAACTCTTATATTTCAAATTCCTAAAACAAAGTAATGGGCCAACAACCCTGTGTTGTATAAACGGTAATCATGATGACATTAAATTGTTTCATGGGGTTCATCTTGCCTATACCTGTGGAAAGTCCCAAACTTAGTTTCTAGACTTGGTCCACATTTTGATGGGATGAATTGTCATTACTTTAAAACTAGAGATATTGATATATATTAGTTTTTTATATATTAATTTATGTAATAATATTAAATTTTGGTGATTATCAATCCTTACTTCAATAAAATTCAGGGGAGGGTATTGCCAAAATTTCAAATCTGACATGTGAAATTGATGACTTGGAAAAATTTTGGTGATACCCACCCCTTGCTTCAATAAAATGCAGGGGAGGGTATCGCCAAATTTTTAAAATAGATATAGAGTTTTGTTGACTTAGCTGTATTTATAAATGTAAATTTAATGATTTGAATGTAAAGAAGAATAAATGTATGAGTTTTTCACATTTTTGCAAAAAAAAATCATCTAGAATCAAGACTGTTAAAAAGTCAGCGCATATGAAATTATCACCAAAAAGAAAAAAAACAAAATTAATTTAACCAAACAAACAAATAATCTAAAATGTTGCAATTTTTTTTTTTCAAATCTCAGTGAGGAGTGTGTGCCAAGTATTGATTGTTAGGTTTAATGCATTCTATCAAGAAAACTTTGTAAATGAAATAAAAAAAACTATTTATCAAAAATTTTCATTAAGTGTTCAATTTCCTTGATAGATTTATTAGCTTTAACACAATATCTCAAGAAATCTTTCTTTTTTGAACCTTCTTCAAGTTGATACTTGAGTTTCATTTGATCCAATAGGAAATTGTACTCAAGAGCCTTCTCCTCTTTCTTTATCTCAAATTTCTTCTCCTCCAAATCATGTGCCCTCTCATCCCTCTTTAAAGAAAGCTCAAATTTCTTCTCCTCCAAGTATTGTGCCCTATCATCACTTTGTAAAGAGAGCTCGTATTGTTTCTTTTAAAAGTTGAGTGTATCTCTTACAACTTCAACTTTACCTAGAGTGAAAAGTAATATTAAAAAAAGAAAATAAAAGATCACTTAATTATTAAGAGGTATGCTATCACTTACCAGATTCACCTTTCTCCAGGAAATCATCAATGGAAGAAAAAGGGGGTTGGGAAGAACTATCTCTGTTTTGTTTTCTTTGACTGTTGAAATTCAAAGTAGTTGATGGTCTTTGCTTTTTTTGAAGGTAACATTTTCCTCTTCATCATTGATTCTAGCTTCAGACTCACTTGCTTGAGGATCCTGGGCTCGTTCATTAGCCTTCTTAGAAATAAAAAAAATAAAACAACTAGACAAGAAATAAAAACTTACAGGAGTGGGATCATGTTGGTTTATATCACCATAGGGATCAATTGGAAAGCTATCTAGATTTGTTGAATTTAGAACAGGGGAGGCTTGAGTGGAGGAAGAGGATGGAAAAAGATTTTTTTTGACATCATGTTTGGAGATAGCATCTTCACCATCCAATATGTTGGCACAATTAACATCAGCTTGCTTTCCAAAAATAGCATCCATCTCTTTAAAGTATGGACATAAAGATTCAAGTTTATTATGTATGTATTTTATTCCCTTACTGATATTGATGTCAGAAATACCAAAACAAGTAGAAAATGAAAGAGTCTTTTCAATCTTTTATTTTGCTTGGTAATGCTTGAAATTTTTGGAAATCTGTTTAGGCAAAAGATCAATCCTTCCCATTGACATATTTTATAATTCATTGGCCATTAGAAGATAGCCATTGACTTTTGATGCAGGGAGCTGTCCTAATTTAGTTGCACTCTCAGTACGAAAACAAGAATCATAATTAGTTTTTATTTTTAGCTGGTTGATAATTATGAGATGATCATCTTTTTTTCGTTGAAAAGTCATTGATTTCTTGGTTGAGCAGGGAAAGAGGGAGTAATAGGATTTGAAGAACAACTGGGGGAAAGCTGCCTTTGAGAAGATCTATGATGACAAAGAATGTTGAGATATTTGAAGATGAAAAGGAGAAGAAATAAACAGATGAGATGGGGGGAGGGGTTTTGAACAGATAGAATGAATAGACAGGATGGAAGTGCGCAGCAAGGCAGGGAGGCTGGCACATCCAGAAAGTTGTTCAAGATGTGGTTATGAAAAATTGAGGATAAAAATGTTGGATAGAGGTGAAAATTTGCACGTAAGAGGTCTAATAACCCAATTATTAGAAAAAATAATTGTGGAAGATAATTGGGGTATAATGATTTTTATCCACAATAAATTTAATGGTGGATTGGTCAACATTGATACCCCCTAATAGGGAGTATCAATGTTCAGGGATTGGCAATTAGGGATCAGAAATTTTTTTTCCCAGGATCATACATTATTAATTGCGGAAGATTCTTATCCACTAGACTTGGGGTTAGTAGATAAGGAATCCATCATAATGCATTATTCTGCCTCTTATACCCCAATTTCCATTCCTACTTCCTGATCCCAAACTCATCACATCCATGATGGATTTTTAAGAAAGTCACATGACTTATAATTGCTGATGCCATCATTAAGTCTCTTCTCACTCTATGCTACTTAATTTTGGTGGCAAACACTTAAGTTTTTTTTCTATCTACACACCCCAACTGCACATTTGGCGGCGAATTCCCACTTCCCACTCATAACCTAAACCTTCTACCAACACCTATAATACCAACAAGAATGAAGCACCTCTCTACTAGACAGCTACTTCACTCCACTATGAATGCTATCCCTTTAATTTTAGCTCTCTACTATAAATCTGACTCTTATTTGGAAGATGCTATAGCCTATTTTTGTTTTCTTTCCAAAAAGTGTTACCTCATTTTCAGAGGGCCAAATCTTTATCATAATCCCTGATATTATCTCTTCTCTATTCTCAACATTCCTCAACTTAACTTCACTCAGCTATTTAGAACTTCACCCAATTCTTTCTTAAAAGTTTATCAACTCATCTCTGAACATCCTATCTTTCATAAAAATCCCCATAACAAACAGTGTAATCCTGCCATTCAACTTGCTGTTGCACTATGTCACTTTGGCTCAAATGGAAATAGTGCTGCTGTAAGACGTTTGGATAATAAATTTAACATAGGATATGGTACGGTGATATTATACACCAAGCGCTGTATGATTTCTATCCTTTCCCTCAAGTCTTAAACACTTGCTTGGCCAACTCCAGAACAACGACTTCAATACTCTCAAGTAATGCAAGCCAAAGATTTCCCTGGCTGTGTAGCTTTTGTTGATGGCACAACTATACCTTTGAGTCAAAAGCCTGCTCATGATGGGAACCATTATTTTGATTGCAAAAAAAGGTTTATTCAAAATCTTCTCCAATTTCTTATAATTCATGAACTAACTATTTATCTTCCTTCTAGATACTCTATTGCCATTCAGCTTATATGCAATGTCAATAAAAAATTTATTGCTTTTCATGGTGGCTGCCCTGGATCATGTCATGACTCTTCCGTCTTCCAAAGAATGAGGATTTCTCAAACCCCAGACTCATACTTTGATGAATCTCAGTACCTCCTTGCAGACTCAGCATATGCAAGTGGGAAGTACATTATACCTGCTTTCTGTGGTGCAGCCTTAGAAAATGACCCCGAAACTAAATTTAATTATCACCTTGCTCAATCAAGAGTACAGATTGAACATGGTATAGGAATTTTAAAGGGATGATTTTCTAGTCTTTGGGAGCTCAGAATCCAATTTCAAAAAAAATCAGAGATCAAAACTGTGAATCATTGGATCATGACTTGTGTTATACTCCACAATATCCTAGCTGATTTAAAGGATGAGTTGAATGATCTTTATGAAGAAGAGGATCCTGAACCAGCACCGCCTCTCCCCTCTCTTGAATCACAAAACATTCAATCAACTGGCATACAATCCATTATAATGCCAATCATTCTCCAACATTTCACTTCACAACACTTTTAAAATTTTATATTGGTGCTCTACACATGTCCACTTTGTGTACTGTATTCACTTGGTTTGGTATTTTTGTTTGATGAATTTTTTTTTTGAATTCATGGTGTGGTCTTCCAACATTGGCAGACACCTTTTTTGCTCTGTTTGGCATTGTTTTGGCATGTCTTAATTGGCATTGGTTGAATAATTGAGTGTTTTTCTGGTTTTATTCAGTGAATATTGGGATTAAAGGTATGTGGGTACTCCCATTGGATATCCCTGGGTTTTCTCTATATTTGATGTCCTGATGATATTTTTCATATTCCAAGTTTTAAGGGGTCATTTACTCATTTTTCATTTCTAAAAGATAACTGTTTAATTTTGTTTTTTGTGTTTTAAGGGCTAACCTTAAGTCTTAGGATTAAGTGCTTAGTAACATTAAGTAGAGCTAATCTGGCTCTATATTTTATGTCTCAAAGTTTTCATAGCTTAATTTTGTGTTTTAAGGGTTTTAGTAGTTGTGGTGGATTTTTCTAAGTATTTTGGGCTTTATTGGAGGTTTTTGGTGGTTTTCTGGCTTCAGGGTGTTCAAGCCACCTCAGGGCGGGCCTCCTGACATTGGCCATACTCCCCGTCTTTGTGCTAGAAGGCTGGGAAGGGTTTCTCTTTTTTTTGGATGGCTCATTCGTTTTCTTTCACCAGTTCAACATGAAATCGCATATTTTGTCAGTGTTTTTTTCATTCATCGCTCATATCCTTTTCAACATCTCCTCAAACATCAGTCAAACATTTTCAATTTCTCTATTTCATTCCTCTATTTCTCATATCATCCCTCCAGTTAAGTCATTTTTTTTCTTATTTTTGGTTTTTTTTTACTTGCTAATAATTTATTTTTTCTCTTTTTTTTTTGGTCCTTTTTTTGTCCTGTAAGTGCTTTTTTTTGGTTTTCAAGGTTAGACTATTTTATTTTTTTATCTTTTTTATCTTTTTTTATCTTTTTTTTTCACCCTCCATCATTCCCCTTTCCTCCCTCCTTTCTCCCCTTCTTGGCCACCTCAAGTCCCCCCCTTTCCCCCCTCCTTGTCTTCCTCCATACCCCCCTTTCTTCCCTTCTTGGCCACCTCAACTCCCCCCTTTAATCCCTCCTTGCCCACCTCAACCCCCCCTTTACCCTCTCCTTGCCTGCCTCAAACTCCCCCACTTTTCCCTCTTTACCACCTCCTTGGCCCCCTCAAGCCCCCTCAAATCCCCCTTCAAACCCCTCCACACCCCCCACCACCTACTTGTTGAATTGGTAACAATTCAATAAGTTAGTGAACAATTCTCAGCTATTGTTCACTACCTTATCAAATTGTTAGCAATTCAATAAGTTAACGATTGATTACTAACAATTGTTCATTAACTTATCGAATCACTAATGATACAATAAGATAGTGAACGATTGCTGATAATCTTTCACTAACTTATTGAATCGTTACCAATTCAATAAGTTAGGTGTAGGGGGGGGTTGGAGGGGTTCAAAGGGGGGTTTGAGGTGGGTCTGAGGGGGTAAAGGGGGGGCTTAAGGGGGTCAAGGAAGGGTAAAGGGGGGTAAAGGCAGGGTAAAGGCGGGGTAAAGGGAGGATAAAGAAGGGGTAAAGGGGGGTAAAGGGAGGGTAAAGGGGGGGTTTGAGGTGGCTAAGGAGAGGTTAAAGAAGGGGTAAAGGGGGGTTTGAGGCAGCTAAGGAGAGGTTAAAGGGGGGTTAAAGAAGGTGTAAAGAAGGGGTAAAGGGGGGGTAAATGGAGGGTAAAGGGGGACTAAAGGGGGGTTTGAGGCAGGTAAGGAGGGGTTAAAGGGGGGTTGAGGTGGGAAAGGAAGGAATTTTGAAGAAAAAAAAAGACTAATCTCTGATTTTTAATTTTTTTTACAGAATTTTTTTTTTCTTTCCCTTAGTTTCTGGACATTCCCCCCTGTTTCCAAAATAAATCAGGTAATTTAATTTTTTTTTATATGTGTTTGTTTTTGCAAATAATTAATTATTCTGAAATTTACTGAAATCATTTTTTTAATTATATTTTAATAAATTGGATTGAATGATATCAAGAAGTATTTCCAATAGCAGGTAAGTAATTTTTATTTATTTGTTTATTTATTTTTTTTTGAAATTAAATTTACTGAATTTATTTTAAATTTTTTTTTATTTACTCTCTTTTTTTTGAGTGATTTTGTTTTACCTTGTATTTTAATTATAATTCAGGTTTTTATTGTGAAATTTTATTTTTTTCAAAATTTTTTACTGATTTTTTTGCAACTAATTTTTTTTGTTTTTTTTTTTTACCAAAAAAAATTTTTTTCTTTTCAATTATTTTACTGATAATTTTTTATTGTTGGGGGTTTTTTTAATATATTAATTTTTTTGTTTTATAATTTTTTTTTTCCAGGAAGTTACTATGGAAAATTTATCTGGCACATCTTCATTATCATCAATTTCTTCTGAATCATCTTTATTGTCACTTTCTTCCTTGTCTTCAAATCTTGAAAGCTCCAAGAATAATCATCAAATATATTCAAATTCTTCTTCTTTATCTTTACTTTCTTTTATCTCTTCAATGTCCTTCAATTCTATTTATTCTCCCAATCAATCTGAGCTTTCCTTACCAGAAAATAAAAAGCAGAAAATCATGGAACCAGCTAAAGAATCAAGCAACTCAAAGAAAAAATTTTATCAAAATAAAAAATTGATTAGGATGAAGATATTTTCCAAGAAAATCTTTGGACATTTGCATGTTCTCAAATTTTATAAGACTTAAATATCAAATGTTAAGAAATTTTTTTTTTCAAAAACATCAAAAACCTTACAGAAGGTGGTATAGATCTCATTGTTGCAGTTGTCAATAATGGATACAAACCTCAATTCATCTTAGAAGTTCATTCATTTAATGAGGAAAGGGATGAAGTTTTTTGCCAGCTTTCTGATTTAATTTCTACTCTCTATCAAATGGCTTTGGCTTGACAATCCTTATCAAATAAAATCTGATTTCTGGTGTGATGAAAGGTTTTGTTTGGGGAGCAGAATATGATCAAGGAGTTTCTTTTGGTATGTAAAAAAAAAAATTTATTATAAGTAATTTTTAATTTTGTCATATATTTCAGGAATTTATTCTTTATTGAAAAATTTGAAACCAGAGCAAATGGAAGAAGATCTGAAACAATGGAATTCTTTGGGATCATTTAATATTTTTTTGGAAAATTGTTTTAAAAAATTATGTTTTCAAGCTTTTCAAAAAAACCATCAACTTGCTTTAGAATCTGGTTTACCAAATTGGTCTGATCCTGAATGGGAAGAAGCAATAATTGATTATTTTTTTTGTTCAAATGTTATCATCACTTATAATGGATTTTATAATCATTTTCATCTAGATAAACATGATGAGAATTCTCTAACATTTGGAATTTTCTCTTATATTAATCCAGAGACTGGTGTTCCTATTCCATCACCCTCTTCTGATGAGGGACATGGCCTTTATTTTACTGACCATAAATGTATTATTGATTTTGGTAGTGCCAATGGAATAGTTTAGGCTATATGGAATTCTTCTCAACATTGGCATCAAGCAACTAAAGCACCTCCCACTTTAGTTTCTTGTAAAGAATTTACCCATTTTTGCTGTTCATTCCAAATAAATGAAGGTCTTATTAATCGTATTAATAATCAAAAAAAAATTAGATAAAAAAATTGTTCTTAGTAGATCTTTCAAGTATTTCAAATAAAATATTATATTTTTTCTATCATTAAATATTTTCTTCCAATTTTTTTTTCCTTTTTTTTTTCTCTTTTATTAATTTTTTTTATTTATTTTAATTTTTTTTTAATTTTTTTAAATTTTTTTTAAACTTCACTTTTTATTTTCCTCTTTTTCAATTTTATTTATCCTTTTTAATTTTTTTCATTTAATTTTGGATTTTCATCTTCCATTTATTTTTTAAAGTAACATCAAGATAGATTAATTTTTTATATAATGGTGCATCTGGCCTTAGGTCATTCTAATGGCTATTATATAAAATAGGAAAACTTGATTGGGACTGGTGAAAATAATTGGTTGTAGAAATTTTCAATTTTAATTTTTTTCATTTAATTTTGTATTTGTCTCTTCCAATTATTTTTTAAAGTTACATCAAGATAGATTACTTTTTTATATAATGGTGCATCTGGCCTTAGTTTGTTCTAATGGCTATTATATAAAATAGGAAAACTTGATTGGGACTGGTGAAAATAATTGGTTGTAGAAATTTTCAATTTTAATTTTTTTCATTTAATTTTGGATTTGTCTCTTCCAATTATTTTTTAAGGTTACATCAAGATAGATTACTTTTTTATATAATGGTGCATCTGGCCTTAGTTCATTCTAATGGCTATTATATAAAATAGGAAAACTTGATTGGGACTGGTGAAAATAATTGGTTGTAGAAATTTTCAATTTTAATTTTTTTTTCCATTTGATTTCTTTTATTCAATAAATTGCAGGGGGGGGAGTATTGCCAAATTTTCATATCAGAACTTAAAAAAAATTGACTTAAAAATTTGGTGATACCCTTCCCTTAATTCAATAAAATACAGGGGGGGGGGGGTATTGCCAAATTTTCATATGAGACTTCAAAAAAAAATGACTTGAAATGTTGGTGATACTCATCCCTTACTTCAATAAAATGCAGGGAGGAGTATTGCCAAAATTTCATATAAGACTTGCAAAATTCTTTACTTGAAAGAATTTTGGTGATACCCACCCCTTAGTTCAATCAAATGCAGGGGTGGGATTGGGAAATTTTCAAATGTGACTTGAAAATTTTAACAAAAAAAAAAATTTTAGCATTAAAAATTCATGAAAAAAAAAATTTTAAAAGAGAATTTATAATATTAAAATATGAAAATTCAATTAATGATGGATGGAGTAAAGAAATACAGGAAATTAAGATAAAATTTTATGTAAAATTAATTATGAACAGTTGAAGTGTGAGATAAATAAAACAAACTAGTCATCAAACAATTTCTTTAAATGTTCAATTTACTCAACAGATTTATTAGCTTTAACACATTCTATCAAGAAATCTTTCTTTTTAGAATTTTCTTTATGATCATGCTTATATTTCATCTGTTCCATGAGGTTTTGATGCTCAAGTGTTTTCTCCTCTTTCTTTGATTTTTCAATACTTAGAGATAACTTGAATTTCTCCTCCTCCAAGTCTTGTGCCCTATCATCCTTCCATAAAGAGAGTTTGTACTTCCTCTCCTCCAAGACTTGTGTCCTATCATCCTTCTGTAAAGAGAGTTTGAACTTCTTCACTTCCAAATCATGTGCTCTGTCATCCCTCCTTAAAGAGAGCTTGTATTTTTTCTTTTCAAAGTTTAGAGTCTCTTTAGTGATTTCAACTTGTTCTAGAGTGATAAGAAATATTAACATAAAGTAGAAGAAAAGAAGAGTAAAGTATTAAGAGGTTTGGTATCACTTACCAGCATCACATTTCTCCAAAAATTCTTTGATAGAAGAAAAAGGGGTTTGAGATGAAGTATCACTTTTTCTTCTTCTTTGAGAGTTGAAATTTAGACTACTTGAGGCCCTTTGCTTTTTGCTCAAGGTCACATTTTCTTCCTCATCATTGTTGCTGGCTTCAGACTCAGTTGATTGTAGCTTCTGTGTTTGTTCTTTAGCCTTTTTAGAAATAATAAAATGTAAATAAAAAAAGAATTGGTAAGATAAAAGAAAAAAACAAACTTGAGTTATATCAGGTTGGTTTATATTGCCATAAGGATCTATTGAAAAGATATCTTGATTTGTGGAAAATGAATGAGGGGAGGCTTGAGTAGAAGAAGAAGGATAAAGATTTCTTTTGACATCATTTTCAAAGATAGCATCTTCACCATCCAACATGTTTGCAGGATTAACATAAGCTTGCTCTCTGAAAATAGCATCCATCTCTTTAAAGTAAGGACATAAAGAATCAAGTTTATCATCTATGGATTTGATGCCCTTACTGATATCAAGGTCAGTAATACCAAAACCAGTAGAAGATGAAAGAGTCTTTGCCTTCTTGTATTTGGCTCGATAATGCTTGAAGCGTTCAGACATCTGTTTTGGTAAAATATCTATCCTTCCCTTAGTCTTATTTCTTAATTCATTTGCCATTAGAAGATAGCCATTGAATTTTGATGTAGGGGGCCATCCTACTTTAGTTGCATTCTCAGTACCAAAACAAGAATCATAATTAGTTTTTATTTTTAGCCAGTTGATAAGTATGAGATGATCATCTTTTTTTGGTTGAACAGTCTTTGATTTCTTGGTTGAGCAGGGAAAGAGGGAGTAATAGGATTTGAAGAACAACTGGGGGAAGGCTGCCTTTGAGAAGATCTATGATGACAAAGAATGTTGAGATATTTGAAGATGAAAAGGAGAAGAAACAAACAGATGAGATGGGGGGAGGGGTTTTGAACAGATGGAATGAATAGACAGGATGGAAGTGGGCAGCAAGGCAGGGAAGCTGGCACATCCAGAAAGTTGTTCAAGATGTGGTTATGAAAAATTGAGGATAAAAATGTTGGATAGAGGTGAACATTGGCACGTAAAAGGTCTAATAACCCAATTATTAGCAAAAACATTTGTGGAAGATAATTGGGGTATAATGATTTTTATCCACAATTAATTTAATTGCGGATTGGTCAACATTGATACCCCCTTAAATGTATGCTGTGGCAAGGTTCTTTGTCATTGGCCTCTCCTTCAGTTTATATAAATTTTGATATCAGAATGATACTGTGTTGTGATGTATACTTTCCACTGATTTTTTCATATTTCGTTTTTTCACAATTTGACCTAACGACTCTTTTCAGCACTATTGTCGATGTGTATGTTTAGCATTTCAAGGCTGGTGAGCCAATAAAATTGAGGTAGAATTGTAGCGGAAATGATGAAGTTATTGGCCAAGATTGGTGCATGTTTACTCATACTGAAAAGGTCAACTTGATGCGGCAGCCAAACGGTGTGTTACTAAAAGGTTTACATGGACGCTGATTGGATTGCTTCCTCAGGTAAGGAGGGTGCTATGATTGTGAAGATTGAAGTATGTATGTATGCATGTACATACGACCGTTTCAGTTGACGACATGTGCCAAACTATGGGAGTTGTAAGTCAGCTTAGCTTGAAGCATAATGGTGGGCTCCTCTCTGTGTCCATCTGAAGGATGCCAATGCACATTTTACAGACTTCGGGTGTCCATAAATAGCCCTTGAAGACACTAGACATGGTCAAAGGTCTCGAAAAATAAAAAAGAAAGCAGTGGTGAATTATGCAAGATAGTGAGATGGGTCCAACTGAATACGGCAGCTGGGACGTGGTTGGAGCCTTTGTATGAGTCAACATGCAGTCACCCTCCACACCCCCACAATCTGCACAAAATATCGCTTGGGCAGAGTCTTCTTTAGGGCGGATATCAGACTGCAATACTGCTGCAGAAGCTGCTTCATCAAGGTGTCCCATATCCGACGGCATAGAGGAGCCTGCGAGGAGACATGCAGCGGACAAGAACAAAGGACTGGACAATGGTTTAAACGAAGAAGATGACATTGACAGACTTGCTAGAGAGCTCAGAAACGTAGGTGAGAGACGTGAGGAACCGCCATCATACGAAGAGGTGAGAGAGCAGGAGGGCAAACGATTTGGACGATGGAGAGGATGGATTGAAAAGCGAGGACGGGAACGGTTCGAAGAGCGGTTCCGGGAACGGCGTGCTGCCCAGACTGAGGGCCGGGCTTTTGGAACGGGATGGGATGTCAGACAGGATGGGCCTTCGGCTGGCGGAGATGGTGATTCGCTGAGGGCATCCGGCGGCAGCTTGGCGCGCAACTCGTCCATCATCTCGGCGCAGGAGGAATGTGCCGTGTTTGCCGCCTCTGCAGCGCGGCCAGCTGCCGGCTCTGTCTTGCGGCATCCCGGGCCCGGCGTCGTCAGCCTCACGCCGAGTGTCGCCATCCACCCGATCGGATCTCGTTTCCTTCCCCAATTCACAAACCAGCCTCTGTGCGCCGCTCAGCTTCCTATCCCTCTCCATCGCTTTTTACTCGTCGGAACTGCAGTTGGACTCTTTGCAGTCGATCTCATTCCTGCTCTCTCCACCCAAATATCGGCCGCTGATGCTAAGATCTATCAAGTTTGGCATGGGCTTGCGGTCCATCATATCGAAATCGCACTTGATCATCCCCACTCAAATGCGCTTGGTGGCATCCTCATCGCACTCACATCTCCCTCAGACACAGACTCGGATTTGATTGATTCCCCTGCTAAATCTATTAAGATATGGCCTCTTTCCGCTATCATCAAACTTGTCCAGTTCCGTGCCCTCAACACCCATTCGCAGTCTCTTGATCTGAAAAAGCACTCGCTGGCACAGTCATCGCAGTCTTCACCTAATTCTCGTCGGCTTTCAGGGCATTTCTCATCTGCATCTTCCCCTTTTGCAGCCATTAAATCTATCTTTGAAATTTCTAAACCCAAACAGCCTACATCTTCTTCTAACAAGCTTTCTCCTCCTAAGCCCTACACCAACTCAAGTAGCTCGTCTCAGTCTTCTTCCCATCAGTCTCATTTGCAACTTCCACTTCAATGGGCTACCCAATTTATTTCACTTGATTTAGCACGGATCCATGCTCATGGGCCCATTCTTTTTATCAAACTCGCTAAATCTCCAACCCCAGGATTTTTTTGCTCTCATGAATACCATTCTTTTACCCAAGATGCTACTGCTGCCTTGAGGAGAGCTCGTAGCACTCCTTTAAAACGCAACATTGGCTGGTTTTATCTTCTCATTGCCACCAAGCAAATTATTTTTGTCATGGAATCATCACCAGGTCCTAAGCGAACTTGGCAGTTAGTATTTTTTTTTTTTTTTTTTTTTTTTTACTTGGTTATCTTGTATTTCAGCTATTCTTTGTGCTTGTCTCATCCATGAAAAAATTCTATCTCTTTTCTTATAACTTCTTTCTACTATATGGGTATCTAACTTTTTAAATTATTTTATCATTCTTTCTCTTCCCATTGACCAGTTTGTGTAATGAAATATCATCCCCTTTCGCCCCCAAAACATCAGACATTGTATTTGCTGAATTCTCAAAACCTCTTAGTACCAGGGTGTCCATGTCTTCGGTTTCCCCGCCCCAACGACATGCAGGTTCATCACTAGGTGTTGGTGAGGAATCTGTCCTCGTCACGATGAAAGAATACGCAGTTGTCATACGGCTTTCAGACCTTGCTGTTCGAGAAATCGAGATCCAGGGTGTTGTAACCTCGAAGAAAACTTTAACCGGAAGCTTTAGCTCTCTCGCAAGTCTTGAAACAGTACAAGCTAGTTTGATGAGCCATGCCGATAAACATTCATCTATCAGTTCAAGTAGCCCACTGGAGCAGCTTATTAATACTCGTAAATCGACTAACAATGATGATTCTTTTCTAGTTGAAAGTAGAAGGCAGCACAAAATACCCAACGATCGAAAATGGATAGGCTGTGAAGAAGTCCTCGTACCGTTCCGAGTGTCCCGCTCAGGTCCAGTCATCTTTGGTTCCATTTATTTCATCACTCGGGGTTATATGACTTTTGTTGTTCTATCACCCTTTGGGGCCGAGCCAAAAAAGTACCGTGGGTCTACATCTGGCAGAACTCAGCTTAGTGAAGAAGGAATCCCAGTCCCAATTGTATTGAAGCCTATTCACACATTTACTTGGAGGGCTATTCCTACCAAGCTTCGTGCACGATTTGTTGAACCACCCCAAGCTTGGCTTGTTCCTGGCTCTGACAACTCTGGTACTCCTGTGCCTAAATCCGCCTGGCAGCAAAGCACGAAATCTGAAGTCGACGAGGATATCTTCTTTTGTTTAACTGCATTTACTGCCACAGGAGTTGAGACTCAAGAAGGATTTGTCTCTCTCCATCATCTCAAAACATCTTTATCTAGCCGCTCCCCTCCAACTAAACCTTTTTTCATCTCTGCTGGCCAAAAGAGATCAGCCGATTTGGTAAATTTGAAAGCTCAACATTCAAATCCTCCTACAACTACCGGCGTATCAGCGAATCTACCATCTCATGAAAGCACTTCTCATCAAGACACATGTCATTCTTCCCAAAATAATAGTAATAGTGATGCGGAGCATGATCATGAGATGAATGACACTTCTTCATACGACTACAATGCACCAATTGGTTTTCTTTGTAGTGGTATCCCTTGGTTTACTAATAAATTTCTGGACGTAGGTGTTCGTCCAGGCCTTCCTCGACAAACTACAAGCCACAGCGATATAAGCTCTTCTAGTAATGATGAAGAAAGCCCTGATCAATACAATCCACAATTGCCAAATCATGGGGCCGGTCTGTTTTCTTATCGACCCGCCAATTATGGAGATCGTAGAAATTATGATTTGTTTGGACAAATGCAGGGTGACTTTTTTTGGAAAGAGTCGTTGGGTGAATGGAAGATTATGTATATTTTTAATGGAACAGAGTAAACAATATCGTTGCAATTTGGGTTTTCTTTATACAATCTTTTAATGTAATGCTCTTACATAGACATTGTTCCCTAAAAAATTCTTTCTCTTGAAATTCGCAGCGGTTCTTTTTTTTTTCATAGTTATTTGATTATTACTTTTTGGGTTCATATAAATAATGTAATGGTTAGTAGTGTAACTTTTTATGATGTCCAATATTATGACTCTTTAGTTTTTATATATTTTGTTTTTCACTTTGAACTAGTATCATGAACAATTTGATTGTCATTGTTGTTGTCAGCTGTATATATATATATATATATATGTTATTGATTTCCTTTTTTTTTCTTTTTTTTTCTTTTTTTTTTTTTTTTTGTATTTGGTTTAGCTCACAAGGCTTTGAAAAAAATTGTCATTTTTTTTCTTGTTTATGACATGTTTTCTTATGTTATGTTATGTTATGTTTTTAATTCATCTCATATATAGACTTTGAAGTGACCATTTTTTATGTTGTGGAAAATTGAATTAGTTGTTCAAAGTTTATTTTTATTTTTATATTTTTTGAGGGAGACATCAGTAAGATAAAAATGTGGGCACCTGATAGCAAGTGCCAATCCCCTATCTTTGATTTGATTTAGTTTTAGCTCAACTGGTAATTCTTCTTAGAAGATCCTCCACTGAACATTGAGTGAGCTAGTTCATATAGGTATCCAAGTTGAGTTAATCTTTTGAATCATTAATGGATTTAGGGATTGGTACTACCTTGCTAGTAAGTGCCAGGTGGAGGTTTTTTTTTTTTTTTTTTCTAGTGAGAGTTGGAAATGTTGATTTAATTTATTGTTTTGGATGGGTAGATTTATAGATCTTCATAAGGGGGGTGGGTATCAAAATTAGGACTTTTTGTGAAATCCCATGTATCAAAGTTTGACCAGAAGCTCATACTATTTCTATTGTGGTATTTATAATCATCATTCACCATTGTATCTCCCTTTTAATCATACTGAGTAACCTCTTTTCTTCATTTCATCACCAATCTTCTTTCAACTTATTACTTTCAGAACTGAAATCAAACTTATTGTTCTTTATGATAGTCATGATTTCAGGATAAAGACAAAGGACATCAGTGATAAGGTTTACAACATAATTAAATCAACATGCACCCGTTCATACCACTTTTATAAATTTAAGATATAAAAGAAATGATTTTTTTTTTTTTTGAGTGAGTGAGTGAGTGGGGTGTTGTAGTGATGTAAAGTTGAGCCCAAAGAATGTTTTGTTTCCATTTTCAGGTGGTAAGAAATTATTTCAAAACATACTATGTGTATAGAAATGTAACTGAATAAATGAATAACATGATGATGATTACAATGTAGGGTGGTGTTAGGGTATAAATCTTCCAATAGTCCTAATATTCTAATCCTGGTGTCAGATTCAAAAAGTAGTATTTGGCAACTTTGATACAAACTTCTGAGGGGTTGCAAACTTTAGCATATACACTTAACAGAATTTAGTCTCAAAACATCATTCCAAGACATCATAAATGATAGACTTGGGATTAGGGGTTCTGAAACATGAGCTCACATACTTTTTACTTTATAAGTGTGTAAGTACCAGGTGCTGACTAATCATAATTAAGGAATGGAATGTGAGAGCGGCATAGATGTACCCAAAAGAAGGCATATTGAGGGACAAAGACACAATTCAAGTCTTTCTGTCAAAAGAAGCTGTACTTCAAAATAAAAATGACTTACTTGGTACCAATTATATGATGTGTTTGAATGGAGTACATGTTATTGTTAAGAGTTTCATCATGATTGCAATAATTTACTTGACATGTGGAATACATCTTACAGTCCCTAATGGATGCCTGTGAGAGCACCATTATTTTTTCATCTCCACTTAAAGTGGGAGGGGGGAAAGGAAAAATTGACTGAAAGTTAATTTTTTGGGTATCTTAGGGAGGAATGTATGGAGGTATCTGTGAGGGACTGACTCTTTTCCCTCAGATCACTCACAAGTTGATTCTTAATCCTCAATATATGCACTCCACTCAATAGAAAGTTTCAAAAATTAAAGTCCTTTTATGGTTTTAAATCACTTACATTTCTAATTCAATCTTTAACAATAAATAAAAAAATTTCATGTCAATATTTTATATGAGAAGATAAGTAGGTTGTGGCCATTTTTATGTATAATTATTTAAATCATATTATATGTTTCAAACAATCATTTCAAGTTTGAAAGATGCAATTGCTGGTGTTATACTGTACTCTCACAATTCCCACACCTTTACTAACCACTTATAAATGTTTTCCAAAATTCTAAATCAAATGGATTTTAATGAGCACTTCAAAAAAAAAAAAAACTGGTGCAGAATCAACAGAAATTTTCAGCCTGAATATCCCCAGGACTGAGTAAAAAGTACTTATAAGTTATGTTAAACACATGGACTATACATGGGAGCAATAATTTAGAGTACACAAATAGTATACATAAGTAAATTTATGATAAAATATAAAATATGCCATTATCACACCTTATATACATGCATATATCCACCTTTTATAAGTCTTATGTACTTAATATTAAGTTAGGATATGTTAGAGTAATCTTAAGAACCTTAAATATAAGGCTTCATAATTTTTAAGTAGGCTTAAAGCTGTTGTTTTCATTATTTTACATGAAAAACAAGAAATGCGCTTTAAATCACTTCAAAGTTGACTATATGCACTAAAAATTGAATAATATTAAAAATGCGCTTTGACAGATCAATTTGTCTTAATTGGAGATATTGATTTGGCTACTCAAATGCATAAAAATAACACTTTTCAAATTTGGTGTTTTTTATGCCAGAAATGGCTTCCTGTGTACTGGTCACATACTGCCCGCATTTTTCCAGTGTGAATAGCTTCATTTTTAGCAAAGTTAGCTTATTCACACTATAATTACCCCACATTCTACGCCCACTGTTAGGAAACACACTAAAATAGGCGACAGGCACTTATTTAGTGTCCTAGCTTAATTATAAATGCATTGACCCTTATTATATGAACTAATTTCGTTAATAACCTCAAGTTTGGCGCTTTGATTCACTACCACGCTTAAATTTGCCTAAATTAATCAAGGATTTACCTGTGCAAGTGCCTTCCAAGGACTGCATGTAGTTACCCTACATCTCATGCCCTTTTTTGGGTTTTTAAGTGGTTTCACATTCAATTCTGGTTATTTTTGAATGGGGATTTCACGTAGTATAATGTCATTATTAGCTCCAGCATTTCTAATGTTAATCCCCCTAATTATTGAGTAATAATTAGTCTTAATTTTTCCTTTTTAGTCTTTTATTTTAATGTATAACACACATATACTCTCTTTTTTGCTTACTCTTTATTTTTGATGGATTATCACTATTACTACAGGATTTTGGCAGGTGATATCATTTTAATTATATTACTGGCCACTCTTTATGTTGTTGGGAATGTATATTAGTTGGAATGAGGCATCATTAACTGTGTATAGAGCTGGTAAATTAAGGGGTCCATTGGGGAAGTTATTGTGTATAAAAGGAGGGGGTTTTTGGTCTTATTTTCTACATTCTTTATCATTACAATTAAACATATAACCAATAAAATTAAAGTACATATTAATAGTACTTATAAAGTCTTTTAATAGTATCTGAATTTATTTAATCTATTTTTCTACCAACTATAAGATTGTAAGCCATATATAATTAGTGAGATTAAAATTACTTAGACCCTTATATTGAGTTATATTTTAATACTTATTGGATTTGTACTAAAGTATTCATATAGAAACATTAAAATCTTCTAGACAACTGACCATTCAAACTAGTTCATGTCTCTTTACTTGACCTCAGCCTGACAGAAAGAGATAAATTCAAAATAATTCATTCATAATCAGGGGTGTCAGAGTTAGAAAATCAGCACTTATTTTTTTATTTTTTGCTTTTTTTTATTATTTATTATTTATTTTATTTTATTTTATTTTTGAATAAGTTACTTATTAACAAAAATGGGTATCAGGTTTGACCTCAAATCAGCCTTTTTTTTTCTTTTTTTTTCTTCCCCTCACAACTTGTTGGTACCATAGAAAACTTTCCTAATTACTATTTAACTCAAAAATTTAGCTACAATCATCATTTAAATTTACAAGAAGATTGATATCATTATTTTGAATCTAAAAACCTTCACAGATTTAAATTAAAAGTAAAATTAACAAATTTATATCTGTTTATCACTTAACATGTGTTTTTCCCATATAAGTACCATATCTCATTCAATTTTTTTTAGACAAAATCATCTTTTAAAAATATAGGGTGATCAATTTGATGATTTCAAATAAATGAGAAGCTTGAAGCTAAAATCAAATTAAAAATGACAAAATTATGTCTATTTCAATATAACATGTGTATTTCACTAATAAGTGCCAGAGAGATAATAATTGTCAGTGTATGCTAGTATTGAAGTATGATTTAATAGTAAATATTAATAGTCCTACTACTTAATATTAAATCATTTATGGATTAAACCTCAGGGAAAGACTAATGAAACAGTTGTGCTCAATATTAACTCACAATATTTAAATTAAAGCAGAGTAGTGGTGGAAAATAGGCTAATAAAATATAGTTATGGCTAATATAAAGATAATATCAATTTATAAAGGCTTTAAAATATATTTTTATATGCTAATAATCATTTTATAATTTTTATTTGAGCTGTAGTAGGTAAGTGATGTCCAATAACCCACCAAATCCTCCATTACTTATACCAAAATCTACTGGAGTGCACAGACCTTCAATCCAAGTGATGTCATTTCTATTCCCAGAAATTACAGCACTGTGAGGACCCATCACCTCCCCATGGCATCTAATTCAAAAATTTTCAACACCCATACCTCCAGTAAGGACCCTCCATCACAATTAATAATATCATACACCCATACCATAAATAGATAAAACAGATAAAAGTGGATACCATAAAGAAAGAGGTCCAATAACTCATCAAAGAGAATAAAATGAGAGCCAAAGAATATAAAGGAACCAAATCAACTTTCCAAGCCCCCAACAACATCCCAAAACATCTACATTAACCCAGTGATCATATCCCAACCCATAAATCTGTGAAGATCCATTAAAGGAAGCAGATTAAGTTGTCCAAACTGGATATATGCACCTGAAAAAGGTGTATATGCATGTGTAGGTGTGGTGAGTCCGTTTAATACATCCATATGACCTAAAATAAGCAGAAAAATTAAGCTTATAGGCTATTTAGAGGATTAAACCTGCATATAGGCCTATATATACATAATATAAATGCATATTTCACTAAATATGGGGTATATGTATACATATAAGCTTACTTATGTCTATAATTACTTAATATCACTTAAGATAAGTATATATGACTCTATTCTCACCTTAATAAGTATTATGGGGCTATGGATAAGCTATTTAAACTTATATAAATCATTTAATAGTGTAATAAATATATATATAAGTATTATAACCATAATATTAACCTATATTCTTAATGAAATTTAGTTTGTCTTAATTTAAACATAAAAAATACCCAGTCCTGGGGATAACTAGGCTGACAATAATACTCTGGAAGGTAGGAGAAAGAGGGGAGTGAAAATTGAGGGGAGAAAGAGAGAATAGGATGAGATGAAAGGGAATAAAGAAAAAAGTATAAAAATTTAGTAGGAGCAACTAGTACCCAAAAGCTAAAAGAAATTTTGGCAAATTACAGATGCTTTTATAATTTGAGAAATGGAAAACAGATGAGTGAGTGAGAGGGGGAGGGAGATAGAAGGGAGGGATATTTACTGGTGAGTTTTTTTCATTGAGGAAACAGAAATATCGGTTGAGAAAATAAAGATCTGAGTAAAATAAGTGACTTATATCAGTTTTAAAATACACCAGTGTTGGGGATGGTGTTTCAAAATATGAATTTTTGCTACATGTTACAAAAAAACTGCATGATTTTATCTCACATAACTCACACCACATGCAAACTTCTGAGTATTTTTCAAGCTAATCACCTGGAGAGTTTGTCTGGGATAAAAAATCTTACTTAGGGACTAATGGAAGCCTCACCCAGATTTCTCAATTACTCCCCATCTTTTTGAAATTCAGCCCACTAAAAACTTTAGGTAAGTAGGTTTAATGGATGACAAGTTTTCAGGAAATGAGACTTATTATGAGGGCTGAATTCAAATGGGAAAGGAACTTTTCATGAATCTAAAAACTTATTTGAGATGAGAATCCCATTCATATTGTGCAGGTGATGAATTTTCCAAATCATCAGAATTTTGTACTTGGTGTAAGGCATGAAATCAGCTCCTGAAGTTTGACATTTTTAATTGTTAGAAATTAGCACCCAAAATGAAAACATGACAAAGGTTTACCCTCTGTGATAAGTGAAAATATTTGGTGCAGAAAGACAATTTTAACTTCAAATAGTTTACTGGATTGGGTAGATAAGGAAATCAGGCATTGAAATATCAAAATTATCTGTTAGCCAAATCTAGGTTATGATAGCTGGTGAAAATAATATAGGTGAATAAATTACTAAGCTTAAAATAAAAACACCTTCTTCATTTCTAGCTCATTATCATATTCCTTATATCTTCAGCTTAACCTCTTACATAATTATATGAAAACATGTAACACAAATCCTAACAAAGATAGCCACTTTCTTGTCTTTACTCTTAAAATCCAATTAAGGACCTCAGCTATTCTGAATTTTATATTTATGTATTTTTCTTCTTCCTTGTGTTATATTTTGTATTTAGAAATCAAATATAATTGGAATGAAAATTATAAAATTATAAAATTTGGGCAGAAGTCACAGGGAAAAAATCAACCAAGACAAGAAATAAGGGGGGGGGAGACCACTCAACCTTAATGATATTAAAACAAGGGAGAGCATTTGGCCCTTAATGATAAGTTTAGAGAATAGGGAGCACAGTATACCTAATCCTGTTTTGATGTAAAAACAGTACTCCACTCAAATTTTAATCCAGGGATGACACTTTACGTGGCTATGAAATGTGAGAGAAACACTCTACTCAACTTTTAGAAGTTAACAATGCAACTATTTGACAGATATCAAGCTGATGTTTATTTAGAGATTGATCTTTATTACTATGTTGGTAATTTTAATAAATTATGTATATGATATTTATAAAAATAAGATGATATTAATCTACCTGGTGATTAATTGGAGAAAAAAAAGGTGGCAATACTTAAAAAATGTTTCAATCAATCACCACACAAGATTCAGGGGGGGGAATTGCTAGCAGTACCATTTATTTGAAATTCAATCTGTCAATTTTATATACCTGAGTTATTAACACTCTATCAACATCTGGAAAGCAAGATTAAAGTAGATTTAGTCAAAGACTAGTCTCAGATTGAACCCCAATTGAACCTACATTGAACACAAGCTGATCAATCATTTATATTACATATAAATTAATTTTCTTTATGGTTTGCATTATAAAATATGTATATTAATTATTCAACATGTCATACATATGTATTATGCATTATGGATATTCATTGTTTATTAATTCCAGATACATAATGAAAAATTTTCATGCAGCCTATAGTCACTTTACCCTAATTCTATGTTGAATATGTAATCTAATTTTCCTGTTGAATAGCGTAAAAGTGGCAAGACACATTTTTTAATCATTTTCATGTACTTACATATTAAATAAGCCTTTGTAGCTCAGTTACATTTTTCACCATTAAAAGAAATATCTAGGATTCTTTGATTATTGAATGCTATAAATAGTAATTACTTAACCATTTGAGTGTTGATTTATAAATACATTTATTTCTCAGAAAAAAAATATCAAATCAAAATTATGATTTATTTATAATCTAAAAGGGGAAAAATGAGATTTTTTGAAACCATTCATTTCTAGTTTGGAAGTAGTGTGAATGTGGTTGGAAGATAGTTATATAAAAAGGACAAATGTGCCTTGCTGCTCAAATGGGCTTAAAATGTGTTTCACTCATGGATTAATGGGTAGTTAAACTAGTGGAATGTGTGGAGACATGAAAGAATTTCCTTCCTACATGTCCTGTGGTAAATATGTCTAAAAATTTTAAATAAAAAATTTAATACTTTTTGTAAAAAAGGGGACTTCCTAGAAAGTTCCCCCCAATCTTATGTGGTGATGAGCTCACTATATGCCTCTGGACCTTCTTCTATTAATATATTTTTTTAGTGAAATAAAATTTTTCTAGTTTCCAAGAGTGTTCTAAATCATGCCTTTCTTTTTTATAATATAAATATAATGAAACATTATGCACCATCATTGTCAGTGTATCTAGTATATAAGTATGATTTAATAGTATTTATTAATGGTCCTACTACTTATTTATAAATGATTTAGTTATTAAACCTCAGGGGAAGACTAATAAAATAGTTATACTCAAATAAAAACTCACAATACTTGGATTTAAATGTGTGCTAGTGGTGGAAAATAGATAAATAGAATATAGTTATAGCTTATATAATGATAATATCAATTTATAAAGGCTTTATAATATATTTATAAATGATAATAATTGTGTTTAAATGTTTAATTGAATTGTTGTAATTAAGTGATATCTAATAACCATCAAAATCCTCTCTTACTTATAGCAAAATCCACTGGAGTGCACAGACCTTCAATGCAGATGATGTCACTACTATCCCTAAAAATTAAAGCACTGTGAGCGCCCATCACCTCCCCATGGTGTCCACTTCAAGCAGATTCAACACCCAGACCTCCAGGAAGGACCTTTCATCACAATTAATGATAACACAGACCCATACCATAAATAGAAAATCCAGATAAAAGCGGATACCATAAAGAAACAGGTAAAATAACTCATCCAAAGAGTATATAATGAGACCCAAAGCATATAAAGGAACCAAATTAACTCTCCAAGCTCCCAAATACATCCTCAAGCATCCATATTAACCCAGTAATCATATCCCAACCCATAAATCCGTGAAAAATGATCCAAGGAGGCAGATTAAGTTGTCCAAACTGGATATATGCGCCTGAAATAGATGTATATGCTTGTGTAGGAATTGTGAGTCCACTGGATACGTCCATATTACCTAAAATAAGCAGAAAAACAAAGATTATAGGCTATTAAGAGGCTAAAACCCACTTATAGACCTAAATATACATAATATACTGCATATTTCACTGAATATAAGATTTATGTATACTTATAAGCTTATGTATGTCAATATTGACTTAATATCACTTAAGATAAATACATTATGACTCCATTAACACCTTAATAAGTATTATTAGGCTATGGATAAGCTATTTAAACTACTTTAAGTTATATAATAGTGTAATAATTATATATATATATGTATTATAATCATATATATAAGTGTTTTAACCTTATTTTTAAAATATAAGCTTAATGTATTTAAGGTTATCTTATTTTAAACATAAGAATTACTCAGTCCTTGGGATACCTAAGCTGACACTCCTTCACCCAAAAAAAACAATAGAAAATGTTAAGACATTTTAATTAAAAGTAAGGAGTGAATAGAAATTTTTTTTAAAAAAATTTTTATAATACATATACTGAATAAACAGTATTATTTTGATTTAAATTTTTTCAAGAGATTTTTAAGATCAGAGATTTTATTTTCTGGAATCTACTGGTCATATTCACTTGATTTCTTTTTAAATCTTAATAGATACTCAACTCCCTTTTTTTTAGTAAGGTGTCTCTTTTTAAGTATCTTTTCAATTTCTGCCTTTTCAAATATTTCTTCAGATTGCTGTTTATGCCTTCCTTATCTTCTTGGAAATAGAGCAGTATCATTAGAATGGTATGGTTTTATAAGAGAAATAGGAAATACTGGATGTTTTCTATCATATGGTGCATATAGAATAACCTCAACAGCATTGTTACCAACCATCTTTTTCACTAAGAATGGTCCAATGAATGGATCCTTCAATTTAACATTACCATTTAAATTGAAATGTAGTGTAGAAATAAGGACTTCATCACCCTCTTTGAACATTTGTTCTTTATGGGCTTTATCCCATCTTTTCTTCTCATACTCAAACGCCTTATTTATACATTCTTGAGCATGTTTTCTGCATAATTCTTGAATCTGAAGAAAGACTTAGTACCTGGATGGATATCAAATCTAGGCAATTTATTAAGAGGTTTAGCAGGGGTAATAGGTACATAACCCAACCATAACTGAAATGGCTTTTTTCCAGTGACAGAATGTACTGTACTATTGTATGCAAATTCTAAACCTGGGATAAGGGTTACCCAATCATGTGTGAATTTTTCATTGTCTTTAAAGTTAAGACCAAAATCACAATATCTTCTTATCATATCTTCTAAATTCTGTATCATTCTTTCTGCTAGCCCATCAGTTTGTGGATGGTGTGCTTCAGAAAGTTTTAATTGACACCCTGAAACATCCATAAGTGATTCCCAGAACTCAGAAGTAAATTTAGGATCTCTGCCTGCGACTATTGCTTTGGGAAAACCTGCTATGTTTAACATTTGTGTCCAAAATAAAAAGCCAAGTCCTTTGCAAAAACCTCTTTGTGGGTAGGAATAAATTTACACATTTTTGTAAATCTATCTACAATTACCCAGCAGGAGTTCTAACTCTTATGGCCTGCTATTGGCAAACCTGTTACAAAGTCCATGTTAATTATTTCCCATGGAGCTTTTGGTTGCTCAATTTGTTGTAATAAACCAGCTCTTTTTCCTGTTAATCTTTTAGATTTTTGACAAGAATCACACATCTCAACATATTTTTGAACATCCTCAGACATGTTAATCCACCAAGCTGTGTTTTTTACTCTGGTTAATGTTTTATGGTAGTCAAAATGACCTGCTAAGATATCATCATGACATATACTTACCATTAACTCTTTCATTGAAGGGGAAATTACAATTACATTACTTAATTTTTTCCTGTAATATATAAAGCCATCCTCAATGGAATATTTTCCTTTTTCTAATGCCTCTTTATAATTATTTGGTAATGTTTTTATTAAAACCTTTATTTAAGCATTAGATGGATCATTTAATATTGTAGTGAGTTTACTAGAGTCAGGATCTGAAGCATACATGTCAAGAATTGATTGCATAAATTCATCCTCAAGATCTACAATATAAATGCCATAAATGTCAATAATCTCTGACTCAGGAACATAAGCAGGATTATCATCATTATTAGGCAGAGGTACTCTAGATAACAAATCTACATTAGAGTTTAATGTTCCTTTTCTATGTGTAATAGTCATCCGTCCTCTGTATTCTTGTACAGCTAATTGCCATCTAAAAATGTGTCTATTAGGAGTTTTCATGTTTAAGAGTGACTTAACTGCACTAAAGTCAGTTATTAACTCAAATTTTTGGTCTTCAAGGTAAGAATGTAGCTTCTCAAGAGCCCATAATACTTCCAAAAGTTCAAGTAAAATAGCACCATCATTCAATTCACTACTTCTTAGAGTATGTGAAATATAGCAAATTACTACTTCTGACATTTTTCCTTCAATAAGTTGTTTTTTATGCAAAGCAGAACCCAGACCAATAAAACTTGCATCTGTATATAATACAAAAGGCAATTGGAAATCAGGTAATCCCAAGATAGGAGCTGTCATCAAACATTCTTTCAACTTATCAAAAGCATATTGTCTTTGATTATTCCAAATGAAAGCTTCTGATTTCTTTATCAGTGTGGTCAATGGTGCAGCAATTAATTGGTAGTTTTTTATATATTGTCTATAATAACCACACATACCAAGAAAAGATTGTACATCCTTTACATTTTGAGGAATGCCAATATTCTTGATTGCAGCCACCTTATTTTGGTCTACACATATTTGTAAGCCAGATACAATATGACCAAGCACTTTTAAAGACTCAAACCCAAATTTAAATTTTTTCAATGCAAGGGTCCTTTTTATTTCATCCATTTTCTGAAATACTTTCTTTAAATGGATTAAGTGTTCATCATATGTCTTAGAGAACACTATGATGTTATCAATGTATACCATTAACCATCCCTCAATCATTTCATTATGGAATGTTATATTTATTAACTTCTGAAATACTGATGGAGAATTTTTTTGGCCAAATGGCATCCTGACATATTTACAAATTCCCATGTGTGTTATTATCAACAAAAAGTTCCGTGAATTCTTTTCAACAGGAATTTGATGGTACCCTTTATTTCCATCTAAGCAACTTATATACTTAGCAACTTTAAGAGTAGCATGTATAGAGGTAATCCTTGGAATGGGATAAATATCATCTACTGTAAATGTATTTAATGCTCTATAATCACCGCACAGTCTTGCTTTATCTTGTTCATAAGATATTAGCACTGGTGATATTACACAATATTTTGGTGTAGTTTCAACCTTCTCAAGAATGTTCATTTTTAATAACATCTTAATATTATCATCTATATCTTTCCTCTTCATTGGTGAAGCAGGGTATGGTTTCTCTTTAAGACTAGCAGGAATATTATCCATATCACAGGTTAAACTAATTTTCATCTAATGATCTTTTACAAGGCCAAGTTCATTTGTACCATGTGCAAAAGCCATTTGAAATGCTTTAATTAAGTCCAAAATATTATTTTTCTCAGCTTCACTTATCTGAGTGCCAAAAGATGTTTTAGAAATTTCTGTTTCCAGAAGTTCTATCTCATTGGATTCTCTTCCTTTGCACGGAATATTTGTTACTGACACAATGTGTAAGACTGTGTTAAAAGAATTTATTTTAAATTTCCTTTTACCATTCATGCCAATTGTAAAATTAATATTAGCAGGGTCTGATTTCACACCAAAATTATTCAGAATATAATTTCCAATGATAAAACAGTTACTACAGTTAGTATTATCCATTACTACAAAGTCACAAGTTACTCTTACATAAACATGTTGATGTTTAAAGAAAACAGCAGCTTTTTATCTACCAATGGGGTGTAGTACTGATCAAAAACCTCTCCAATTATTACTTTGAAGGGGCTCAAGCTTAGACTTATATTCACTATCAATTTTTTTAATGTATTAGTAGAAACAACAGAACCAGCAGCTCCTGTGTCCAATATTATATTGAAATTTTCACCAGAAATGATAGCTGGAACCGTGGTAGGTTTCATTCTTAAGTTATCAGCTTGTATATCTTTAATAATTTCAGAATCCTCAAAACTCATTAAAGATTCATTTGAGTCCATATTTAATATTGGATTGTCAAAGATGGACAGATCATCTTTCAACATACAGACTTCATTTTCATCACTATATGAGATATTACTGTCATAATCACTTGAATCTTTACTTTTCTCTGTTTCAATTTAAGATTCATGTTTATTTTCAACAATATTTATATTCTTCTCACATTTTTGACCTTTAACCCAATGTTTGTTACACTTATAACAAGTATTAGTTTCATACTTTTTAGGTACTACAGGTGCAGTAGGTTTTTTCTGCTTCTCCTGAAGTGCTTTTGAACTCTGATTTTTAACAGGTTCAATATTTTTTTATAAGTGGAATACCTTGCTTCATCCTTATGGTTTAACAATATTTCATTACAAATATTAATAAAGTCAGAATATTCAGTAAAATTAATTGTTTTAGCTACAACAATGTCTCTTACAGATATAGGTAATTTATATATTATCTTATCTTTCCATAAGTTAAAATTAATGTTAGGCTTAATGGCTTTTAATATTTTATTTAAATTAATTAAAAATACCATAGGTTTGTCACCATCCAACGGATTATACCTAGTTTTCTCATAAAGTCTCTGCTGAGTGAGCCTGAATTTAGAACTTCCAAATTGTTTTTCAATTAGTTGTTTCCATTCAGCCCAAGAGAATCTTTAAACTCATTTAAAACTGCTTCAAACCATAATAAAGCAACATCCTTAAATAAATAGATCAATTTTGATGTTATTTCTTCAACTGGTAACTTATATGAGAATTTCAAATTGTCAATTCTTTGGATAAAATGTTGCCAATCAGAGCTGGCTTCCCCATCATAAGTTGGGTACTGAACTATCTTAGGCCAGTTCTTCTGATTGAATTTTATTTCACTAGTCTTAGGTAAATTCAATAACTCATTTACTCTTGATAAATGGTCTTGTATTTCCTCCAGTATGGATTTGTGACTTACATTTTCAGATTTGAAACTAACACCAGATGGATTTAGTTGTGGTGGTATAGGGAAGGAATGAGATTCAATTTTTCCAATGAAAGGATTATTATTATACTGAGTATACTTATGATTATCCTGGTTCATTAGTAGATTGGCAGTTTCAATCTCAACTTTAGTCAATCTTTGTAGCAGCTCAGAGACACTTTGATTTGTCTGGGAAAAAGATAACTTAGTTCTTGATTCAATTTTCAATAAGTGTGCTTCATACAGCTTTTCTAACACACAGAATTTGTTTGAAAGCTCACTATATTTATTACTCAATGAATCATATTTATGAGTTAGAGACAGATGTTCATTCTCTAATTATTTATTTTGTGTTGCAAGTTGAGAGATGTTCAATGTTAAGGATGAAATTTTATCACTTGTGAGCTTACACAGGGGAAAAAAAATGAGGACTTGCAATCAAGTCATTTTTCAGGTCTTCTGGAGTAATCTTTGGAGTAATCTTGTAGGGGTGGGTATGTGTCAGGCTAGGGTCAAGTACAAGGACGTGAACTAGCTTGAATAGTTAGTTGTCTAGAAGATTTTAATGGTCCTATATGAATACTGTAGTTCTAATCCACTAAGTTGTAAAATATAATCAAATATAAAGGTCTCAGTAATATAATTCTCACTATTCTTATATGTGGCTTACAATCTTTATAGTTGGTAGAAAAATAGATTATATAAATTCAGATACTATTCAAAAGTCTTATAAAAGTACTAATTGATATGTATTGTAATTGATTTGGTTATATTGGTTAAATTGTAATGATAAAGAATGAAGAAATACAACCCAAAAACCTCCTCCTTTTATACACACTGAGTTCCCCAATGATTCCCTTGATGTACCACCCAATACACAGTTAATGACGCCTCTAAAAAACTAATAGACATGCCCATCAACATTCCCAGTAACCCATGACATAATTAGAAGAGTAACAACCGCCAAAATCCTGTAATAATAAGGGAAATCCATCAAAATTAAAGAAAAAGACAAAAAGAGAGTATATGCGTATAAAACAATAATATTAAAGACTAAAGGAGACTTTTTAAGGTTAATAATAGCTTAATAATAAGGGGGATTGACTGTAGAAATAATGGGGCTAATCCTGACATTATACTACGTGAAATTCCCATTCAAAAATAACCAAAATTGACTGAGAAACCACCCAAAAACTTAAAAAAGAGCGTGAGATGTGGGGTAACTACATGCAGTTCTTGGCAGGCTCTTGCATGGGTAAATCATTGACTAAAATTAGGCGAATTTAAGCGTGGTGATGAAATAAAGTGCCAAGAGTGAGGTTATTAATGAAATTAGTGCATATAAACAAGGTCAATGCACTATTAATTAAGCTAGGACACTAAATAAGCGCCTGTCGCCTATTTTAGTGTGTTTCCCCACAGTGGGCGTAGAATGTGGGGTAATTATAGTGTGAAAAAGCTAACTTTGCTAAAAATGAAGCTATTCACACGGGAAAAAAGCAGGCAGTATGTGGCCAGTACACAGAAGCCATTTCTGGCATAAAAAACACCAAATTTGAAAAGTGTTATTTTTATGCATTTAAATAGCCAAATCAATAGTTCTAAATGAGCCCAATTGATCTGTCAAAGAGCAATTTTGATATTCTCAATTTTATAGCGCATATAGTCAACTTTTAAGTGAAATAAAGCGCATTTCTTGTTTTTTGCATAAAACAATGAATATAACAGCTTTAAGTGTACTTAAAAATTATGTAGCCTTATACTTAAGGTTCTTAAGATTACCCTAACATATTACAACTTAATATTAAGTACATAAGACCTATAAAAGGTGGATATATGCGTGTATATAAGGTGTTATAATGGCATTTTTTGTGTATTATCATAATTTTACTTATGTATACTATTTGTGTACTCTTATTTATTATTCCCATGTATAGTTCATGTGTTTAACATAATTTATAATTACTTTTTACTCAGTCCTGGAGATATACAGGCTGACACTTGCCCACCCAAAAAAAACAATAAAAAAAATGATAAGTTATACATTTTATTTTATTAATTTGTAATTTTCAGGTATTCAGAATAAATCTGTAGCATTAAAGATTCAACTTTAAAGAAATAAAACATAATAAAATATTATGAGTACTGGTTTTTTAACCCCTCAGCTGGTTGAACAGAAATTTATTTCTGTTTAAATTTTTTAAGAAGGGTGGATAAATTAGAAATTTCTTTTTCAGGTATCCATTTATCAAATTCATTTGATTTCCCTTTAAATCTTAGTAAATACTCAGTTCCTTTTTCTTTAGTAAGGATTCTTTTCTTGAGTATTTTTTCAATCTCTGCTTTTTCCACAATTTCTTCAGGTTGCTTTTTAGGCCTTCCCCTTCTTTTTGGAAATAAGTCAGGATCATTTGCATGGTAAGGTTTCAATAATGAGATAGGGAAAACTGGATGTTTCCTATCATATGGAGCATATAATATGACTTCCACTGCATTATTCCCAACCATTTTATTTACTACAAAAGGTCCTACAAAGGGAACCTTTAATTTAACATTACCTTGTAAGTTAAAATGTAGTGTTGATATGAGGACCTCATCTCCCTTTTTAAATTCAAATTCTTTATGAGATTTGTCCCACCTTTTCTTTTCATAATCAAATGCTTTTTGGATGCATTCTTCTGAATGCTTTCTACACATTTGTTGCATATGAATAAAGGATTTAGTGCCAGGGTGTATATCCAACCTTGGTAGTTTATTTAAATGATTTACTGGGGTATTTGGTACATATCCCAGCCAGAGTTCAAATGGTTTCTTCTCTGTTACAGAATGAGTTGTGATGTTATAAGCAAATTCAAGGCCAGGAATTAATGTTACCCAGTCATGTGTGAATTTCTCATTGTCTTTGTATTCTAATCCAAAGGCACAATATCTTCTGATCATGTCTTCTAGAGTTTGTATCATCCTCTCAGCCAGCCCATCAGATTGTGGATGGTGTGCTGTAGACAATTTTAATTGACAACCTGATACTTCCATCAAAGATGTCCAGAACTCTGAAGTAAATTTAGGATCTCTGTCAGAGATTATGGCTTTGGGGAACCCAGCAGTATTCATCATCTGAGTCCACCATAGTAACGCCAAGTCTTTAGCAGATACCTCTTTATGGGTAGGGATAAACTTACACATTTTTGTTAATCTATCCACTATTACCCAGCAAGAATTGAAACTTTCTTTTCCTGCTAATGGCAAGCCAGTTACAAAATCCATGTTTATAATTTCCCATGGAGCTTTTGGCTGCTCTATTTGTTTTAACAACCCAGCTCTCTTCCCAGTTAATCTTTTAGATTTCTGACAAGAGTCACATGTTTCAATGTATTTTTGTACATCCTCTTTCATGTTTATCCACCAGGCTGTATTTTTAACTCTGGTTAATGTTTTGTTAAAGTCAAAATGACCAGCTAAGATGTCATCATGACAAGTACTCAACATTAACTCTTTCATAGAAGGTGGTATTACTATTACATTGCTTAACTTTTTCCTGTAATATATATATCCATCTTCAATTGATAGTTTACCTTTTTCCAACGCATTTTTATACTTTGGAGGCAAGGTTTTAATTAATGCACTCATGGAGGCATTTGTTGGATCATTAAGAATGGTAGATAGTTTAGACAAATCTTTATCAGATGAATAATTTTCCAATATAGTTTGCATAAACTCTTCTTCTAAATCCACTATATAAATCCCAAATATATGTATAACCTCATTTTCAGGTACATAAGCTGGGTTGTCAGCATCATTTGGAAAAGGACTTCTGGATAATAAATCCACATTTGAATGCAATGTTCCTGCTCTGTGAGTGATTGTCATTCTTCCTCTGTACTCTTGTACAGCTAGTTGCCATCTAAACATGTGCCTATTAGGTGTTTTCATGTTTAGTAATGATTTTACTGCACTGCAATCTGTTATAAGTTCAAACTTCTGGTCTTCCAGATAGTAATGAAGTTTCTCCAAAGCCCACACCACGGCTAAACATTCTAGCTGTGTGGCACCATACCTTAATTCTGTTTTTCTTAAGGTTCTGGATATATAACAGATAACTACTTCAGATAATTTTCCATTTATTATCTGTTTTTGCTGTAAAGCAGCACCCAAACCTATGAAACTTGCATCAGTGTACAAGATAAAAGGTAGGGTGAAATCTGGCAGTCCCGAAATTGGAGCTGACATTAAACATTCCTTTAATTTATTAAAGGCGTGTTGTCTTTCATTATTCCAAATGAAAGCTTCATTCTTCCTGATTAATGTTGTTAAAGGGGCTGCAATGGATTGGTAATTTTTAATATATTGTCTATAATATCCACACATACCCAAAAAACTTTGAACCTCTTTTACATTTTTAGGTATCCCAATGTTTTTAATTGCTGCCACTTTATTCTGGTCAACACAAATTTGTAATCCAGATACAACATGTCCAAGTACTTTCAAGGATTGAAATCCAAACTTACATTTCTTTAATGCAATAGTCATATTAATTTCATCCATTTTTTGAAAGACTCTTTTCAGGTGATTTAAATGTTCATCATATGTTTTTGAAAACACTATGATGTCATCAATATAGACCAATAGCCATCCTTCAACCATTTCCTGATGAAAAACACTATCCATCAATTTTTGGAAGACTGAAGGGGCATTCTTTGGGCCAAATGGCATTCTCACATACTTAAATATACCCATATGTGTGGTTATTAATAAGTAATTTTGGGAATTTCTTTCCACAGGAATCTGGTGGTAACCCTTGTTCCCATCCAGACAGGAAATATATTTTGCTCCTTGTAAGGTAGCATGGATAGAAGCTATCCTTAGTAGAGGGTAAATATCATCTACTTTATATGTATTCAGAGCTCTATAATCACCGCATAATCTTGCCTTATCTTTTTCATAAGAGATTAATACTGGTGAAATGACACAATACTTAGGTGTTGTGTCCACTTTTTCAACAATACCCATTTCCAACAACAATTTTATATTGTCTTCAATATCTTTCCTTTTTTCAGGAGATGCTGGGTAAGGTTTCTTTTTTAAGCTGCCAGGAATATTATCCAGATCACAGCTTAGAGAGATTTTCATCTCATGGTCTTTGACCAATCCTAGTTCATTTGAGCCATGAGCAAATGCCATAGGATATGATTTAATCAATCTCAAAATATCTTCTTCTTCAGTCTTTGAGAGTTGAGGGCTGAAAGAGGCCTTTTGGATTTCATTTTCCAATTCACCCACTTCATTGGTGGTTCTTCCACCTTTCAGTTGTTCTTCTCTAGGAGAAATGGCATATACTGAATTTTCAGAACATATTTTGAATTTTCTCTTACCATTCACGCCTATGGTGAAACAACTGTTTGCAGGATCTAGTTTAATGCAAAATTTTGTCAATAAATCATTGCCAATAATAAACCAATCACTACAATTATTATTATCCATTACTACCAATTCACAAACTGCTCTAACATAACCATTATTATATTTAAAGAATACAGCAGTTTGGTATTTGCCAATTGGATTTAATACTGAACCAAAACCCCTCCAGTTCTTTGTCTGAACAGGTTCTAGTTTTTCTTGGTACTTACTATCAAGTTTCATTAATGTATCAATTGAAACTACACTACCAGCAGCCCCAGTGTCAAGAATGGCATTCATTTCTTTTCCAAATATGATAATAGGTGCTCTGATAGGTGTTATTTTGTAAGTATCATGAGATACATCTTTAATTATTTCCGCTTCCTCTATGGAATTTAAAGATGTGTCTGTATGAGGTATAGCATCATTCAGGAACATTATATCCTGTTCTAATACAAATATCTCATTTTCATCATCACTGTAAGATATGTTACTTTTGCAATCCTCACTAGATTCCACATTTTCATCTTCATGATTACTAGGTTCAGAATTCTGTGAGGTTTCAATAACATTTATTCTTTTCTTACACGTGTGACCCTTAACCCAAGGTTCATTACATTTGTAACAAGTGTTATTTTCTTGTCTCTTAGGGACAAGGGGAGCTGAAGGTTTTTTCTTTTCCACTGGTAACTTACTTGTAGTAGGTTTTACCACTTCAACACTTTGTCTGTAATTACTATACTTGGTTTCATACTTGTGGTTTAATAATATCTCATTGCATATATTAATGAATCCAGAGGTGTCTCTGAAAGTTTCAGTTCTAGCTACAATAATGTCTCTAACTGATATAGGCAACTTGTATATTATTTTTTCTTTCCACTCTTCATAATCCATTTTTGGATCCATAGCTTTCATGATTTTTATTAAATTCATTAAGAAGACCATGGGTTTATCTCCAGCATTTGTATTATATCTGGCCCTTTCATACAGTCTTTGTTGAGTGATTCTAAATTTTGGGCCACCAAATTGCCTTTCAATTAGTGCCTTCCATTCATTCCAGGAGTAATTAATTCCCTCACTCAATACAGATTCAAACCATAATAAGGCCACATCTGTAAATAAAGATATTAACTTTGGAGTAATTTCTTCATCAGGTAATTTGTATGAAAATTTTAAGTTATCAATTCTTTGTATGAATTGTTGCCAATCAGATTTTGAATCCCCGTCAAAAGAAGGGTACTGATCTAACTTAGGCCAGTTCTTTTGGCTAGTTTTTGCTTCCCTAACCTGAGGAATATTGAGTAATTCACTTACTTTAGAAAGATGATCATTAATTTCATCTTTTACTGATTTTATATTCTCAGAGACCATGACACTATGTTCATGTTCCATCATTGGTTTATCATTAGAGTGTTTCATAAAAACTGGTACTCTTTCTACATAAGAGGTATTATCCTTTATTGTTTCAGTATTTTTCAAAATGTTGGCTACCTCAATTTCTACTCTTTGTAACCTATCTTTTATTACAGGTACATGAGTTAAAGTATCATTTACATTTGAAAAAGACAATTTTACACATCCCTCTATGGTAGCCATAATATTCTGAGAGTGTTCTAATTTACTTTCTAAATTTCTAATATCAGATTTTAATCTTTTATTCTCATTGATTAATTCATTATTTGAATTTTCAATAATTTTTAATTTATTGGCTGTGGTACTCAATGATTGTGTTAGTTGTAATAATACATTTTCTGTATTAATGTTTGACTCTTTTGAGAACTCTTCCAATTTTTCAATTCTCAATAATAATTTACTTATTATTTTTGATTCCATTGGATTCTCTTTTAAAAAATATTCTATTTTTTCCGTGTCCAATTCAGAAGACTCATTATAAGGGTCAAGATTTAATTCATTTGATTCCATTTTTATATTAATAGTATTTTCCTGGTGATCAATAAAACTATTTACATTGTCCTCATGTAAAGACAAGTTTAACATATTCTGTTCAAATGAATAATCCTTTAAATCCTTATCAATAATATCCAATATTTCCTTATCAATCTCATTACCTATAAGTAATTTATTTTCAGGTTGATATAATTGATCATAAGAAGTTGGATGACTTACCAAGGTCTTATCCCACTTCCCCTGCCTCTCCTTGCCTTTCCCCTGTAAGGGTGACTGCTGGAGCCCTGCTGTTGAGGATTGTTGTAGTTTTGGGCGTACCAATCCCATTTCCATTTGCTTACTGTAATTTTTTGGTCCTCCTCTTGGGCTGGAGGTGTTGCTATGGAATTGTTGGGTGCCACTGTTGGTGGTTGAGTCTTTATGTCCACTAGAGCTTGGTTGACTTCTATGAAACCTTGAGCTGCTCTCTTTTCCAGATTGTTGATCTGGTCCACTATATTGTTGACTCTTATTGTCAAGGTGTTCAGTAGGGTGGATAGGGAGTGAACTTGTTCTTGTAAAGTATTTTTTGTTTTCTTTATTGAAACCTGCTTTAAAAGCTTTTCCCTTTCCTCCAGAGACATTGACGGAGTGTTGTTGATTATGGGAGAGTCCTGGCCCTCCATTTGAATGTCCTGTAACAGGTCTTTCAGCTCTAGGTCTTAAGTTATAAGGTTTTACCTTATTACTTACAATGTCATTGTTGTCACACATTTTTACGTGGAATTTAAAGAATTGAAAGTTTAGATATGAAAACTTCAAAAAGGAGTTTTATCAGTATTTATCAATACCACTGAAGACAATTTTATTGCTTACTTATTGGTATGAAGTGAATATTTAAGTGCCAAAAGTCAAATATGCTTTTATGTGGTCACTTGATTTAACTGGTCTACAATATGTAGCCGTGTTTTTATATTCAAAAGAAAACAACTGTCAGTATGATTCTTTCTAAATATTTAATGAATTTTACAAACCAATAAAAGAAAAGATTAAGAGTCCTGTTAATAGAAAACAATTAATCAGTTTAATTGGTTTATTATCTGCAAAGATCACAAATTTAATTGGTCTATTGACAGACTCCCACTAAGAACAATTATATGTTAAATTAGTGGTAAAAATTTTATCTGCAAAGATCTCAAATTTAATTGGTCTATTGACAGACCCACTAATAACAATTATAAGTTAAATTAGTGGTAAAATTGTTGATTCAATATCACAATTTTATAATATAACAGGGCTTCTTTTTCTGAAATCACTATATAAGTGACCCCAACCTGTTGTAATTATCCAAATATTTCTATAGGGATATTATTTACGTGCACCTTTTTTTGAAAATTTCACTTACAGGATTATAACAGAATTCTTGAGGAAAGGTCCCCAATTGTCAGGCTAGGGTCAAGTACAAGGACGTGAACTAGCTTGAATAGTCAGTTGTCTAGAAGATTTTAATGGTCCTATATGAATACTGTAGTTCTAATCCACTAAGTTGTAAAATATAATCAAATATAAAGGTCTCAGTAATATAATTCTCACTATTCTTATATGTGGCTTACAATCTTTATAGTTGGTAGAAAAATAGATTATATAAATTCAGATACTATTCAAAAGTCTTATAAAAGTACTAATTGATATGTATTGTAATTGATTTGGTTATATTGGTTAAATTGTAATGATAAAGAATGAAGAAATACAACCCAAAAACCTCCTCCTTTTATACACACTGAGTTCCCCAATGATTCCCTTGATGTACCACCCAATACACAGTTAATGACGCCTCTAAACAACTAATAGACATGCCCATCAACATTCCCAGTAACCCATGACATAATTAGAAGAGTAACAACCGCCAAAATCCTGTAATAATAAGGGAAATCCATCAAAATTAAAGAAAAAGACAAAAAGAGAGTATATGCATATAAAACAATAATATTAAAGACTAAAGGAGACTTTTTAAGGTTAATAATAGCTTAATAATAAGGGGGATTGACTGTAGAAATAATGGGGCTAATCCTGACATTATACTACGTGAAATTCCCATTCAAAAATAACCAAAATTGACTGAGAAACCACCCAAAAACTTAAAAAAGAGCGTGAGATGTGGGGTAACTACATGCAGTTCTTGGCAGGCTCTTGCACGGGTAAATCATTGACTAAAATTAGGCGAATTTAAGTGTGGTGATGAAATAAAGTGCCAAGAGTGAGGTTATTAATGAAATTAGTGCATATAAACAAGGTCAATGCACTATTAATTAAGCTAGGACACTAAATAAGCGCCTGTCGCCTATTTTAGTGTGTTTCCCCACAGTGGGCGTAGAATGTGGGGTAATTATAGTGTGAAAAAGCTAACTTTGCTAAAAATGAAGCTATTCACACGGGAAAAAAGCAGGCAGTATGTGGCCAGTACACAGAAGCCATTTCTGGCATAAAAAACACCAAATTTGAAAAGTGTTATTTTTATGCATTTAAATAGCCAAATCAATAGTTCTAAATGAGCCCAATTGATCTGTCAAAGCGCAATTTTGATATTCTCAATTTTATAGCGCATATAGTCAACTTTTAAGTGAAATAAAGCGCATTTCTTGTTTTTTGCATAAAACAATGAATATAACAGCTTTAAGTGTACTTAAAAATTATGTAGCCTTATACTTAAGGTTCTTAAGATTACCCTAACATATTACAACTTAATATTAAGTACATAAGACCTATAAAAGGTGGATATATGCGTGTATATAAGGTGTTATAATGGCATTTTTTGTGTATTATCATAATTTTACTTATGTATACTATTTGTGTACTCTTATTTATTATTCCCATGTATAGTTCATGTGTTTAACATAATTTATAATTACTTTTTACTCAGTCCTGGAGATATACAGGCTGACAGTATGAGTGAAAAAATTTCAAGTAAATATTTAGAAAATTCTTTTCTACTTCCTCCCTCTTTTTGTTCCTTGAAATCATGACCTCAAGAAGGAAGAAAATAAATTAATTCTTTTTTCAATGTTGATGAATCTTGCATATCTTAAAAGAGACATACTATAGTTATATAAATGTCCATATAAAATAATCAAAATATATTCATACTGAACTTATTTCATGGACACACAATAAATATTTAGTATAGATGTAAAGGACATATTAAACTTTGATGTAGATTTCATTTTCAGTATTTATTGATCATCTTTATTAAAAATGAATTTATGATAAAAATTTATTAAATTTTATATAAAATATTGATTATCTACTTATTTTGCGCATGAGGAGCTGTAAAAGAATATTATAGTTCTGCTCATGAATTTTTAATTTATAAATATATATTTAATTATCTGGTGCAATGATTCAACTGCTATGTCTTCTATTACAGAGGTAGGAAAAAAAAGAAAGATGTTATATCCCCAAAAAATATTTTTTACAAAAAAATAACTACAGATTTTTATTCACAATTTTATATCTATCATACATCAAATTTTGTAAAAAAAATATTTGTGACCTGAAATGACATTTTTTTAGAAAAAAAATCATATTAGTTGTTAATTTTTGAAAAATGAGAAAAATAAACATACTTATCCCCTTGATGATTCAGAAAAGTTTTTTTTTTTGCAAATTATTCTGAAAAATAAAAGTGGAAAAAACTACAATATCATACCACATTAAATTCTTTAAATTTAATGGAATATTTTAAAAAGATTGTTATACAGTAATAGACTCATTAGCAATTTTTCACTTTCAATTTTTCTTTGTTTTCTATGGAGTTTGGTTTTTCTGTTTTTCTCATCTTGAATTTTTAATTCTTTAATAAGCATCAGTATGTGACATGCTTTTGATACCAATATCTTGTTTAAAGTTAGTGTAACAAGTGATTTTGAGGATTTAATTGTAAAAAATTAATTTATTTAAATTTTTTTCCCATGGCTTGAAGTGCTAGATATGGTGTTCACTAATTTTTCGCCACATTTATTTTATATTATTTTTTCCTTTTTTCTCCTTTTCAAATTATTTTTACCTAACTCAGAAATTTTTGCTTATCAGAATTCACAAGTTCTACTATTACTTCTGCATAAATCATAAATTAAGGCATCTTGATGTAGTTGATGCATCACATTTTGTTTGTTCCAATAAAATATTTACATTAGTTAAGTTTTTTTAACCATTTTGTGGTGATAATTCATCACCTCTATTTATTTATTTTTTTTGGTGGATGAAAAAAATGGAATATGAGGTTAGGAATTATATAAGGTGAATTCAAAAATGTTTTTTCAAACATTCAGTCAGCTTAGAGAAATTTTTATTAAATGATAGTCTTGCCAAAATACATATACCGGGAAAATAATTTATCTTTAAGGCAAAATTTTTTTAAAAAAAATGAATCATTGTATTGGGTAGTCTTAAATTAAATTTTCTATATAATGTCTTTACTATTTAAATTAAATATGCGGAGAAAGAAATCACTTTTAAAATTCCTGTAACAGCTCCTCTGTATCCTCCTTTTTTCCCTTTTTAATCCCCTTTTTTGTCCCTGCAGGTGCCCCCCTGCTGGCGCTTGAGTTACTCAACGGGGTGTTAAATCTCTTCTACTTACACAAATTTTTTTACCTCTTGAACCCCCTCCTTCTCTATCAATTTTCCTTTTTTTTCCCTACAAGCCCTCCTTTTAAATTCATTTATAACAATACTCATTGTCTTTTTCATCCTCTGAAATCACTCATTTTCTATACTAGCCCCTTGCCCCACCCAATATTTTTCCCTTCACTCTACTTTCTTACACAGTCCCTTACATCCCCCCAGTTTCATTAAAAAAAGGTCTTTAGAAACATTAAATTATATGTGATTCAGTTTTCTAATGCACTGAGTTAAAGAGAAGAAAAAAGTGCAATGAAAATACTGAGGTCATGTGCAAGGAAGTGTCTCCGCGACACTTTCTTGCACGTGACTTGTGTTTTCAAGGCCCAGAGTCAATTTTTTGAGTGAAGGGGAGGAAAAAGAACTGAGATCACGTGCAGCTAAGTGATGCTGCAACACTTTGATGCACGTGACTTGAAACTTTAAATGAGTAAGTACAAAATACTTTAGAGGGGTGGTATAAGACATCAGGCCAAATGAAAAAAAGAGTTTCTAATGAACTTTTACCATAAAATGTGGGGGTGTGAGAGTGTAACTTGGTGACAAGCAGGATTTATAGGGGGTAAGTTGGGAAAGGCCGGTGGAGAAAAACGTAAAATGTAGAGGTGCAATAGGGATCCTGAGGGTGAAAAAAAAGATCTTTGCAGGGGTAAATGAGGGATTGTAAAGAAGTGGGGGGTAATTCAAGCAGAAAAAATAGGATTTGGGGGGTAGAACAGGGAATTCAAGACAGTGAAAAATTGGGGAAGTGTGATCTTTGCAAAAAAAAAAGTATGGGATTTATGCAACTGGGAGAGGACACACTGGGGGATGATAGTTAAACATATAGAATGGAGTGTATATAAGAGTACAAAGTAGGATACAATGAATGCTTTTAAGGTTTTTTTGGTTTTATTATTAGTGGAGCACAAAGAGTGAGTGGAGAAAGATTTTATAACTAAGGGGGGTAGATTTTCTTTGATTAATCTACCTGAGGTCAAAAAATAAAAAATGGGCCTCAAAGAATGGGAAAGAAATCATCCACTATTGTTGAAAATTTATATTAAAAATGACATAAATTTAAATTTTTTTTTTAATATGCCTATGGAATCTGGCCAATATTTTCTTTCATTATTCATGAATAATGGATATAAAATTTAGATGAAAAATAATTATTTTTTTCATTAAATTTGAGCAATAATTTTTACTTTGTACTAATTATTTTTCATTTTCTACATATTTCAATATTTCATTATGTGGAAGTGGATTGAAGTACATATAGTATGGAAATTTGAACCAGATAATATGTGTAAAAAAAAGAGTTGAAAAAATATAAATATTTTTTGGAACTTAAGAATTCTATAATAATCAAAATAAAAATATTTTAAAGTGGCCAAAAATTTGATATAAATTAATAAAAAAATTATCAGAACATATATTAAGAAATGAAATTGAAAAAATTAATAATAGTCTATTTTAAAGAAATGAGATAAACTTCTTTACTTTTATCACGCATCAGACCTGTATATAGCATCAAAAATTTGTAAAAAAGATGAGTTTAAGCCTACCCAGAATTATAACCAGGTTAAAACAAGGTTAGTCCAAAATTCAAAAAAACGACTCACCTACCAGTCCTCCTTTTTTCCCCCCTGTGTTAAATGTCGGTTCCTCACAATCAGTCATTCTATTCCACAATGCTGAAAAAATTCTATGGACAGTTGGACTTTTGTTAAAATACTCCATGTCTTCCTTCTTAATTCTCTCACTTTCTTGTGAACTTCTTATCTCACTAGTAAGTGGTGTCAACTGAGGATTAACTGTATTATTATTATAAATAGTACTGTTGTTATTGAAAAAAGACAAGTCATGTGTATCTACATCAAAACCTAATTTTCTTAAGTCCTCCTCAATTCTCTGTACAGATTTGACATCAATAATATTACCTATATTGTAATTATCAGTATTTTTTTCAATCTGAGAGGGTAATCTACTTACCACAGGATTTGTTCCTGTCCTGATTTTTGGCGCTTTTTTTTCCTTTGTAGGGGTGAGCTGAGGAAGTCTGATGAGGAGGAGGATCTTGTTGCAGCTGTGACTAGACCATTGTTGATGGAACCAATCCCACTTCCATTTTTCTACCAGTATTTTCTCCTGGGAGTGATGTGAACCTCCTGGGGTAGGGGGTTTTTGATTTGGCTGGTCTCCCTTTAGCTCTGCCAAGGTTTGGTTCATCTTCTGGAATCCTACCTTGCAAATGTTCTGCAATTGCTCTACTCCCTTCAGCATGAGAGACTTTGATTCCTCCAACTTCAGGACCTGTTTTGCAAGATTGGACAGTTGATCCTGCAGAGGAGGAGATGTCTTTTTTATTTAATCTTTTTTAAGAGGGCGTCTTTTTCCTCTATACTCATTTGCTCTGGCTGGGGGTATGATTGACCCTCCATGGTTATGTCCGTGAGCAATGTTTTATTAGCTTTAGACCTGGTATTATAAGCAGGATTTTCATTTACATTGTCCTGGGGAGCACTCATATTGATAAGAATAACAATATTTTACATCTACAAAAGAGAAAACCTATATGGTAATTGGTAGACAAGAAATATTAGCAATACAATTACTAATAAAAGCTCTGGAGCTTACCTTGAATTTATATCTTTATTTATTTAAATAAAATATAAGAAAAAATCAAAAAAATCTTTTGAAAATAAAATAATAAGTTTAACTAGACATCTATAAGGGTGAATGAATTGCTTACCAAGCTTTAACCAAATACCAATTTAATTGGGTGTTATATTGGTGACCAAATACCAAGTGAAATTGGGTTTATATTGGGTACAGTTACTACTGTAAATCCCTAATTTTTATTATAAAAAATTAGTAAAATTATTATAAAGGTTTTTTTCCGCAATCACTGAGTTATACTGACCCACTAATGTGCAGAAGACCCAAATATTAAGTTTGTTTGAGCTATACTAAAGTAAAAATCACGTCCCAAGGCTTATATCTAATAATCTATAATAATCAAGGAAAGACCCCCAATTGTCAGTGTATCTAGTATATAAGTATGATTTAATAGTATTTATTAATGGTTCTACTACTTACTTATAAATTATTTAGTTATTAAACCTCAGGGAAAGACTAATAAAATATTTATACTCAAATAAAAACTCACAATACTTGGATTTAAATGTGTGCTAGTGGTGGAAAATAGATAAATAGAATATAGTTATAGCTTATATAATGATATTATCAATTTATAAAGGCTTTATAATATATTTATAAATGATAATAATTGTGTTTAAAAGTTTAATTAAATTTTTGTAAGTAAGTGATGTCTAATAACCGTCAAAATCCTTCCTTACTTATAGCAAAACCCACTGGAGTGCACAGACCTTCAATCCAGATGATGTCACTTCTATCCCTGGCAATTACAGCACTGTGAGGGCCCATCACCTCCCCATGGCGTCCACTTTAAGCAGATTCAACACCCAGACCTCCAGGAAGGACCCTTCATCACAATTAATGATAGCACAGACCCATACCATAAATAGAAAATCCAGATAAAAGTGGATACCATAAAGAAACAGGTAATATAACTCATCCAAAGAGTATATAATGAACCCCAAAGCATATAAAGGAACCAAATTATCTTTCCAAGCTCCAAATAACATCCCCAAGCATCCATATTAACCCAGTAATCATATCCCAACCCATAAATCCGTGACAAATGATCCAAGGAGGCAGATTAAGTTGTCCAAACTGGATATATGTGCCTGAAATAGGTATATATGCTTGTGTAGGCATTGTGAGTCCACTGGATACGTTTATATGACCTAAAATAAGCAGAAAAACAAAGGTTTTAGGCTATTAAGAGGCTAAAACCCACTTATAGACCTAAATATACATAATATACTGCATGTTTCACTGAATATGAGATTTATGTATACTTATAAGCTTATATATGTCAATAATTACTTAATATCACTTAAGATAAATACATTATGACTCCATTAAAACCTTAATAAGTATTATTAGGCTATGGATAAGCTATTTAAACTACTTTAAGTTATATAATAGTGTAATAATTATATATATATGTATTATAATCATATATATAAGTGTTTTAATCTTATTTTTCAAATATAAGCTTAATGTATTTAAAGTTATCTTATTTTAAACATAAGAATGACTCAGTCTTGGGGATACCTAGGCTGAAAATTATACTATAAATATTTGAAATAGTTTGAGGTCTTTTAATTGAAGAGTCTGTACAAGATAATACCATGATGTATCCATATCAAATTTGAATTTTTTTCTATCTTGAATTTACATTGAAGATACCAATTGAATATGCATTATGTATCTATATTGCATATAAATTAAGCATACCAAATTTTTGAATATTCTATATGTCAGCCAGACAACTTTCCATGGTGACAAGCAGACATATATATTACTGCAAAGAGAGGAGTAAAACAACATTAAATATGATGAAACCTGTATTTACACATAAAGTTCATTATCTATCACAGCCTGCAGTGTAGGAAATCTTATAGTACTAGCTATAGGCCTTGACCAAGGTATTTGGAGAAAAATTAGAGAGAGAATCCCCTGTCCCTTTAGAAAAATAAAGTGAGATTTACCTGCTAAAGTAAATTGAGTGTTTTTTTCTAAAACACCTTTTCAACACACTTGACTGCTTGATCAGCCAAGAAAGTAGTCCCCAGAAAGACTAACAAACCAAAGAACCAAAATGTAGACCAATGTCTACACCAGAGAGAGAAATGATACTTGATGTAGGTTGGAAAGCCACATCAGAGATAGCAATAATACTTGATATAGCTTGCAAAACTATCCAAGAGAAAAAAGTGAAAAGAGTTGAGGTCAATTAAGAACTAACCTTTTCACAACCTAGACAAAAGATGCCACAAACACACAAAAGAGTGAAGCACTGAAATTCCAGGTATACCAGAGGGTTGATGATAAACTAAAATGTCCTTAAACTTGATTAACTATCTCACACACAGACCACCCTGGCCTCCTCTCAACAAAATTCAGATATTCCACCTTTCTACATGCATAAAAATGCCTCTAGAGGCTTGCACATGTGCAGGCAGGCAGGCTGCCTGACATAGGGACAGCCACATACAGGTGGGTGGGCTGCTTGGCAGCTGGCAGCTGATTTTAGGCCCTTAATTGCCCAAAAACACCCTCTAAAAGAACAAAACAACAGTAACTACATGTAGAAACAAGCTAATCACACATAACACATACCAAAATAATGAGAGATAAAAAGGACAGTAATCTGAGACAAAATTAGTGACCCTAGCTTAAGCCTACAAAAACAAAACTAAACATCTTAAAACTAAAAAAAAACAAATAAAAAACACCATAAATCCAACTATACCCTACATTCCAAATACCTCCAAATATGCACTCCAAAGGCCTACCCAGCTTTGGAACACCAAATCCTCCCTCCAATTAAGAATTTCCATATTCTTCATCCACTAAAAACCATGTTCATTCGCCTCTCCAGACCTGCCTCTGACCTGGGCCCTTGCCAGTACTGCATTGACAACAAACTAATCTGTGCAATGACTGGACCTCTTCACATCTACAGGAGGTCTTGTGATTCTTGCCACACCAGAAAGAGACAATGCCACAGAACTGGCCCATTATCCTCCACTTCAGCTTCTTCCTATACTAAGCCTGACCCATTCTCTTCCACCAGAAGATCCAGACCCTCCATCATCATTCCAAGAATAATCAACAAACTTCTTTTATCCAGAAGAAGACCTGTAACTCTAACAGCCTCTTCTTCCTCTCATCACCCTGATTCACCAGAAGGTAAGATTCCATTACTCCATACCAAAATAGACTGGCCATTTTCTTCAGCCTCTCCTCAACCAGTCATTTATGATGATGACAATGTAGGGACCATCAAAACACCACCCCCGAATCCAGCACCTCTTTTCAAAGAAAAATTCTAGCATCACACCCAACAACAGAAACAACTCCTTCTTTCTTACTTCCAATCAAATCCTTCCAAGGACCAACAAGACATTGATAAGAGAAGGAACCTCATCCAACAATTCAAGGCCAACTCAGAACATTTTTCCACCTCTCTTGATACCCTTCTGTAATCCCACTAGTTCTTGAGTTTTATTTAGAAAATAAAATATGACAACACCCTCTATAAGATTTAGCCAGCAAAAAACCCTCAATTTAAACTCTTGGGGGACTATCCTTGGGGGACTATCCTCATTTTATATTCTTGGGGGACTCAAAAACCCTCAGTTTATAGTCTTGGAGGGACTAAAAACCTAAATCATAGATCCAGAACCAGAGATCAACCACATGAAGACACATAGAAAAAAACTAAAATTCTGGGTAATTGTGAATAGAGCTACCAGCCCATCAACTACCCCCAAACTTGCCTTTGCTAAATTCAGAGGCTCCCCCTGTGGATACTCTCTGCCAATATTCAAAACCAACACTAAAAACAATACCCATTACTAAGTTTATAGTCTTGGGGGACTAAAAAATCCTCAGTTTATAGTCTTGGGTGACTGTAGAACCAGTTTTAAGTTTAAACTCTTGATGGAATGATGCATATTTCAGTTTAAAGTCTTGATGGACTAATGCATATTCACCCACATTAAACTTGCTGAACTTCAACATCCACTTCATCTTCTAACCATCACTGATTAAAAAAAACTTTTTCTTGTCTCTTTCTCTTTATCATTTTTATTCCACCAAAGACCATGTCAAACCTTGAATCCCCTGATTTTGACCCCTCAACCCTTCCTTGCTTCACTGCTCCCAAAGACTATGCTTACAAACAGTGCATTCACATGTGCAGACCCTGCACATTTACTCTTCCAACTCCAGAGGCCAAACTGTACAAAAGGGCTTGTGACTCTTACAATTCAAAGAAGAAAAGATGTGATAGAGATGCCAACTACCCTATACCTCTACCTTCATCTCCTCACAAATAATTCTCTAGATCTCCTACCAGATCCCAAGAGCTAGGTCCTGCTTCTTCTTTGTATTAAGTTCCATCCAGAAAATCTAGGAGATCCGTCCATAGAACTCTCTCTAAACGGCCACCTTTAACTTCCCAAGCATCTGCTTTTATCTCTTCAAATTCAGCTTCAAATGCTTGAAGTTCAGCTCCTAGGCTATTAGACTGTGTCCAGGAGGCCCTCCTGCCTTTCTGGAAAGCAAAAATCAGGCTCAAAACCTTTGAAAACAACCAGAAAACAACTAAAATTCCCCAAAAAACAACAATACTTCTGCACAAGAACCTCCTTGTGCTCCCAGAGCAATGCAAGAAATATTTTCAAGGACCAATAGCACCAAAAATTCCCAAAATTCAATAAGACCTACCAGAGCTCCCCAAACTGCTCAACACCCAAAATCACCTTCTCCATCCAGGAAAAGAAACTACACTTCCCCTCTTCCTGCCAACTACTCCTCTGACAGTTCCTTATCTTCAAGTAATTCATCCAGAAGAAAAAAGTCAGCCCTCAGATCACCTTCACCTGCCCCATCCTAAGCAACATTGGTTCTGCAGCACCAGAAACCAATCCAACTGAGAAGGATAACAATAACAACAAAAATTCTAACAACAATCACAACAACAATTTTCCCTCTCTATCTAGGCCCCAGGAAGAGTTCCATCCTAGTTCACTTTCTCAGCACCCAATGGAAGAAAATCAATTCAACCCATATTTATCTCTGGCTGATCCTCCAACCACACACTTTTCCATTCATTCAGAAGCCCAAATCCCTATGGCTTAAAATTTTAAAGAACTTCCCATATGTAAGTAACATAATATTTCATCCAATTTCATCAACTAAATTAACTTCTGAGAAAAATTCTTCTTATTTAGATTGAACCCCTCCTCCTGAAGCTACTAATTGAGTTGACCAACCTCCTGAAGCTACATTAACTCTGGATTATGCAGATATGAAACAGAACATAAGCATAATGTGTTCCAACATTCTAAAAGCCTTTGCTCTTCATGGACCACTGAATGAGTTTAAAAGGACCCTGAGAATAAAACTTCTGGATGACCACTGGAAGATGTCAAGGATAATTAAGAATTCCTTCCAAAATTACATCCCAGCCTCTTCTGCTTCCTCCCAAAGACTACCTTCCGAACCAGTTCCAGACCACTACAACCCCTACAATCTTTTCAGAAGACTACACTTCAAAGAACGCAGTGCCTCCTCCAATCCCAACAAGAAACAAAAACTCCAACACATCCCAAACCAGCCTCCAGAAGCTTATACTTCCATATCTTAATTTTAGAAAGCATAAAATAATATAAATTAATAAATAGAGAAAACAATAATAATTAGCAATATTGATAAAAATCTTTTATTTTTGTTTTTATTTAAATCTATTTATTTATTTTCATTTTAATTCTCATTTTAATTTTAATTATAATTATAATTATTACTATTATCATTATTTATATATATATATTTAACATATTACTACTTAAAACTACTAACATACTAATAAAAACTTGAAAAGAATTAAAAAAAATTTCCCAAAAAATATGAGAGCTGAAAAAATAAAATGAAATGAATAATAATAATATAAAACAAATAATAATTACAAATGGAATCCCCCATCCAATTGATGAGCTGATTCCTTGATACTTTAACCACATCCAAGTTCACCTGGATGTGGATACACCTTTAAGAAATTTTAAAGATTTGAAAAATAATCTGAACATATAAAGAAAAACTTGAGAATGAAATAAATAAAATGAATGAATAAAAGAAACTTGAGAAATAATAATGAAAAAGAAAAATAGAATTTCCCGTCCAATTGATGAGCCTTTCCCCACCAATGCTTTCCCACATCCAGGTGACCCTGATGTGGTACACCCAACTATTTTTTTTTATTTTATAAAACAACCCTCACTAACAAAATAAAAGAAAAAAAGAGAAAAAAGAAGATAATCTAAGACCACTACAGTTTTATTCATTCACAAAAAATCACAGAAGAAAATCCAGGTCCAAAGAAAAGATCACTTGGTGGGCTCCCTCAAATAAGTAAAAATGATGGGAGACCACCAGTGATCCATTACCAAGAAATATCCAAGAACCAAGAAGCCAGTCCAATCCAGTTTAAAGTTATAGAGGACTAATAACCTGAATAAAAGCAGAGAACTAGGATTAAACTAAATAAAACCAAGGACTTGAAACAGAAATTCCGGGGTAGCTGTTATACAGAGATGCCAGCCCATCAGTTACCCCCACACTTGCCAAAATAAAATCTATAAGCCCCCCCATGGTTACCTTCTAACAAAAAACATTCATCCATCTCACAATTCAGCCAATCAACACAAAATCTATCAGGGAATAAAACCAGCACTTGAAGACCACAAAAATCTAGTTTAAAGTCATAGGGGACTATAAACCTGTTAAAAGAATACCAATGCTAAGGTTCAATTAAACTAAGAGAAGGGGTTGGAAACAGACAATCTGGGGTAACTGTTATACAGAGCTTCCAGCCCATCAGTTACCCCCACACTAGCCAAGATAAAGTCTAGATGCCCCCCTGGATACCATCTAACATAAAAATTTCCAACAAAACAGATGCACAGCATCACCAACAAAAAAATCCAATAAAAAGAATGTTTCACAGTTTATCCTCATTGCAGAGTTAGTCTTCTTCCCTTTGTGTGCCTCTGGGATGAAATTCTTCACCTGGTAAGAAGCCACTCTCTTCTTCAATACTGCCACATCCTATTCTTCTAACTGATATGATCTACCTGAGAGTTGAGATCTGACTATATAAGGACCATTCCACCTTTCAGAGAAAATCTTTCCCCACTGACTCTCAAAACTCCTTTTATACACCAATATAAACCACCCAGGCTTTTAAGGTTTCTTCAGCCTGTGTGCCAACCTCTTATCTCAATAAATAACTGACTAATTCCTGATATTTATCATCCTTTCATAGGCCTTTTTGTGAAATTCCTCCTTTCCTTCAAGCTGCTTCATTCTGGCACACAATAATTCTTCAGTTGAACAAACTTCATCCCAATCAAATCCCAAGTAAGAAATTGCCTCCAAATTTACTGGTAAAACTGTCTTCTGACCAAAATAATTTCATAAGGTGAATATCCAGTAGTCCTCTTGACAGTAGTTCTGTCAGCAAACAAAACCAAAGGTAAATAATGCCTCCATTTTTCAGCACTATCCCCACACATCTTGACAAAAGCATCCTTCAACACTTGATGCCATTTTTCAACCATGACTTCAGATTTAGGATAATAAGAAGTATCCACTCTGACCTTTGACCAAAAACTAGTAACAGCTTCCTTGAAGTCTGCTCCAAACTCTGTTCTTCCATCAACAGTTACAAATTTCATCAGCCCATACCTATAAATCCACTCCTTCAAAAATTCTGCCACATTCTTGGCAGTCAAATTAACCAGAGGCACTGCCTCAATACAACCAGATAAATCATCCCTGGTCACAATCAAATATTTATACCTGTCCCCTTTAATATGGACAGTATCCAGACTGACTCTTCCAAACACAGTTGATTCACCAGGATAATGAACAATTTATTTTGGTTTCAAGTGACTTCTTATTTGACACTCTTCACAAGATTGGACCCAAAATTGAACAGCCAACTTCATAACAGGTCACCAAAATCTGTCTGCTACTCTTCTATAAGCCTCCCCAGAGCCTCTATAGCCAATGTCTTCATTAAAAGACTTCAACAAAAACTCTTGACCCTTCTTTTGAGTCACCATAACTTGAGGATTTGGATGCCTCCTCCTCATTGACCTTCTCCCTGAAAAATAAAATCCAGGACTCCTCTTCTTGATTAACAACCAAGTATTGTCATCAAAACTAGCTGGCCTCTTCAAGGTCAACAGATATTCCACCATAAGAAAATAAAACCCTGAGTGGCCCCAAGTCTCATCTTCAAAATCCAACAAAATAACATACAAGGGCACAACCCTGTCATCAAAGTCACCAGAATGCACATGAGGGAATTGACCAGCCCAACCAGGAAAAAAATCTCTAAATTTTGGCACATCCTTCTCCTTCCACTGAATTTTATGAGAATCCAGTGTACCAACAAAAGCACCATTTATAAATTTGAGCCATCCCAAAAAAGAGCCCCTTCTTCATCAACAAAAACATCCTGATAACCAGAATCAAGATCAGATCCAGCCAGGCTAACTTCTTGGGGGAGCTCTAAAACTTCATCAGAAACAGCATTATCACCAGCCAGTTTAACCTCATGGGAAAGAGCCAAATTGTGCAGTTTAACCTCTTTCTGGAGGTAAAAAAAACTATCAGCACATTTTTTTCTGGCCCCAACCACAGGAAAATCTTCATCAAACTCTTCTGATTCTCAATCTTCATCTGTTGGTGGTCTTCTTGACAGTCCATTTGGCATTGTGAAAGTTTTTCCTTGCTTGTGTACCAAATCAAAAGAGAAGTTCTGGATAAATGCAACCCACCTAGTCACAGTAGAATTAGGAAGACTAGGAGTGTTGATCATCTGCACCAAATATTTAGCATCAACCTGCAGCTCAAAATTCTGCCCCCAAAAAACAGTCTAAAACTTCTTTAAGATTTTTTCCACACCACAGAGCTCCAACTTTGGATGAGAGCACCTTAATTCCACCTCATTAAATACCAAAGGTTCATACCCAAATGTCCTGAACTTCCCATCCTTATCATCCTGAGACGGAACAGCACCAGCAGCAATATAACTTGAATCTACAGCCAAATAAATCTTCCCAGCCCCAATACCATAATCCAAATTATGCAAAACAATATCCTCCACTACCACCTTCTTTGACTTCACAAATTTCTTTTCACAATCATCATCCCACTCCCAATTAGCATCCTTCCTGGTCAACTTCCTTAAAGGAGCAGCCAACAAAGAGAATTACTTAATAAACATCCTCACATAAGCACAAACGCCCAAGAATGCCCTGACTTCAGTGGTATTCTTTGGTCTTGGCCATGCTTGAATTTTATTAACCTTCTTCTTTGCCATAATCCTACCCTCTTTACCCACCACATGGCCCAAAATCTCCAATTTTGGTACACAACAGCAGAACTTTGACCCAGAAACAGTCAAACCAGCCTCCTCTATCCTAAAAAAAATCCTCTCCAGTGTCACAGAATACTCCCACACAAACCCCCTAATGCCAGGATTTTCCTTCCATACCTCATTACCATAATCTGATGTTGGCCCTTTAATTCAACCATCATCAATAAAAATACCAGCATAAGTTGGTACTTCATCATACAAAATCCAAGCCATCTGTGCCTGGTAAACAGCAACAGAATAAGTAGCTCCTTGAGGTGGCCTGGTCAATTGAAATCTTCCCAAAGGAGTCTCAAAAGTAGTGAGAGGCCTAGAGTCAACATGGAGCTCCCTCTCATCATAAAAAACCATAATATCTCCCATATCATAACACACCCTTCAAGAAAAATCCTCCACAAAAGCCTCTGCACTTGTTGGCATTCCAGCATCCTTAATAGTCACTCTATTAAAGGCCCTGAGATCATGAACCACCCTAAGCTATCCATTTTACTTCTTGAAACAAAATACAGAACTAGAATAACTTGAGGTTGACTGTTCATACAACCCTGTCCTGACCCATTCCCTGAAATTCTCCACAAATTCATCCCATATAGAAGTAGGAATTGGAATTGCTTTTATATGTCAAGGCTCATGAAAAACCACTGTAATCAGATAGGGTGAACCATAAGAATGTTTCAACACACCTCTTTCCACCTCCAAAAAAGCAATTTCATTTTCTCTCAACAAAATCACATATAAGAACAACTTCCTCTCATCTTCAGATGACCACCCATCAGGACCAAAATTCACCACCTCCAACAATTCACCAGTAATCCTAGCATTTTTCACAAAATCAGGTGGATTCTTCACTAAAGACGTCACATAAGGATCTCTTGACAAAGAAGGCCTCTTCAAAGGTGGGTTCAGCCCAACTGGAATAGGATCATTGACAGGCCTAATCTTTACTACTACCTTCTTGTACTTAGCAGCACCCACTTCCAAATCTTCATCTTCAACAGGGAATTCTTCAATATTTCTACAAAAACAAACAGGGGTTTGCCCAATGCTCATGGGTGTGACCAAGGTAATGTTTTTGAAATGTGTAGAAGAGATCCTAGCACTGCACAATTAGGAGGACCTAATTTTAGACCCCAATCTCACCATCCCAAAGCTTTTCCATTCCACATTCTCATTCTCCTCCTCACTATCAACCCCAATTCCATCACTCTTCACCTCTTCAACCAAACAATCTTGAAATATTCTTTTTGATCTTCTTTCTTCTTTACCTTGAGATTTTTTTCATGATTATCTTCAATTATCTTGAATTTTTTTTCTTCTTTTCTTGATTGGGCACCTTTCCAAAAATAGAAACCAGGCTTGCAAAATTGCTTACATGTTAGGCCAAGGTAATAATTTTTGAAAGATGTAGAAATAACCCTAGCGGTGCACAATTGGGAGGACTTACTTTTAGACCCCAATCTCACTTACCCAAAGCTTTTCCATTCAGCAGACATATACCCCATATTTCCTCTTGAACTTGAAAGAAAATTAATCTTGAAACCATTAAATGAACAGAGACTTGATAAAAAACTAGAAGAATACTTTCAGAGAAGAAAAACATTATACAAAGAAAGCTGAAAATCCACTTGGAATATCTCCAAATGAGCTGACCTACTACAACCTGGGATTTTGACTGAAAGGGGGGAGGTTGCAGTACTTGAGTGATCAGCCCAACCTACTATAAAAAAGAAGGCTCTCCATCTGAGCCTGAGCCACCTTCCAAAAAACCAGAAGCAGCCCTATATTCCCTTCTTCTCTCAAAAAATCAGGACAGTGTCACATAGAGCTAAGCCCAGGCCTAGTCTCCACCAGGTCAAAAGTTAGACAACTTGCAGTCAAGTGGTTGTTTAGTAACTGTGGTCTAACCTGAGTCAAACCTGTTTTGGAACTTTGGTGGGACAGTTTTTCATCATGACACATAGCTCATAGCTGAATCATTAGGACCAATTTGAATTCTTCATATAGTGCTGCTTGCATAATTTACAACAGGCAACAGATCATACTTTGGTGTCTAAAATACATATATTGAATTCATAATGGATATTACAAAGGTGACTAATATGCACCAGCTATATTACTTAATGACATTATACAGACAGTATCTGATAAAACACCACCAAAGCCACTTGGATTGAGAGTTCTTGAATCATGTCCAATAATATCTTTATGAGTAATAATAACATTTTTAGACCATCAATTGTAGCACCAAAATGTTTTGAATCCTGCTTTTGAGAAAGGATTTTCTTTTTTTTTTCAACAGCATCATACAATTAAACTAGAATAAAGATTTGATCTGGTAAAATTCAGTGACTTCCACATTCTCAAAAAAAAAAACTCCAATCTTGTTGCCTCTTGATATTACCATAACCTTGTTTTTTTGAGTATAATGAGAAGTATTTACCACCAATGTTTTAGTATTGGAGATCAGTAATTTTAGATTGTAGAAATTTTAAAGCACCAATGAATTTATCTTTTTAAAATTTTTTTAAAAAAGACATTTTTCTATAAATCATGTTTAAATATTCCGGCCATAAATCATATTCTTCACAGAGCAATATAACAGTTTATTTTGAAGTCTTTCCTTTTTCTATATTGAAAAAATCTTTAATTTGTATTTTAAATCAATCGTCATTCATCTCAAGAAGAGATTGAAGATTTACTATCATGATGAACATTTCCATTAACATTTTGTCCATTTCAAATAAAAACAAAAAAATAATGTAAAAAATTATGGGTAATAAAAAGAATTATGAAAAAATGAGTTTATTAATATTGTGTGGGATAGATCTTAAAATTTGATTCATACTCTCATGATCCCAAGCTTCCTCTGATGATGCTGGGCCAAATATTTGCAGAACTCTAGGAAAATTTTGGGCTAAGTGGACATTAGGCTTGATGTGAATTTGTGGCCAAAATTTTCCATGGAATTTTTATACTCCTTTAGCTAATCATGAAGAGATATAATTTCATCTTCATTGATTTAAAAGTAAGTTATAAGGTTTTTTATTGATACAAAAATGGAAATACACTTAATTAAATTCTTCTCTTTACCTTCAGAATTTTCTATATCCACAACTAGAAACAAAGAAACCACATCATAATTTTTTTTTAGCAAAATTCATTCTTCTGCCTTGAGATTTGTTCCAGTCTTCCCTAAATGGTGTGGAACACAGTTGAACCATGAGGTAATGAGTGTATGAAAAATAAAATTTTGAACCATCATTAAATCCTTAGTACTAAGATCCAAATAAGAAGTTAAATCATTTGGTGTTGCAACTGATCCCCATTTGATTTAAGGTCTAAAACAGGCAGAAAATTCCTGAAATGTGGACTCTAAGGAAGATATTTATTAGGGAAAATTTTATCTAATGATGATTCAGCTATAATTACTTGAACTATCTACATCAGAACTATATTTTTCATTATATGAGCTGGGCCCAACACCTAGTGGATTAAACTTCCTGATGGCCCAACAATTTTTAGAGCTTCGTTTGCCTTCTCTCAACAAATTTCATCATAATATAATTTTTGCTTGAGGTCTGTTCTCAGTGGTGGTATCACTATGCAAACTGTACTCTCTTTTTTCTTCTTTTACTTGAGTCATGAGAGGAATAATTTGAGGGGAAAGATGGTATTTTTGAAAAAAAATTCATTTTGTGTGAATTCTGTCTTTGAGTGTGAACCTTTCTCTTTCTCTGTATTGTAGTTTAGTAGTCTTAGTCAACATTGTGTTGTTTTCTATTGTTTTATATGGTGCGATTTGTCATATAATCAAGCCTCTTCTTGCTGTTTCAATTTTCCCCATCAAAATTTTTTTCTCTCTATTCTCTTTATCACTTCCATTTCTCCTACCTGTATGCTGCTTCCCCCTTGGCTGAAACTTACATTCCTTGAATTTTTTGGGGATAATAGAGTCCTTTTTCCAGGTTCTTTCCTTTTACTTTCTGCTTATTCTTTTAATCCTAACCACAGAAACTCATCTTTTTGTACCTTCTTATTTCATCACATGCTTTTTTGTAGTTGTTGTAAGGTACACAGTTGCTGATTGACCTATTTTTAGGTATGTTTGTTTTTGAAATGGTATACAAGTATTTTTACCTCTATTATCTTTATCCCCTGCATTGATCCCTCCTGTTAACTTCTTCCCCCTTGGCTGCATCTGACAGTACTTGCTCCATGTGGGGAGAAAAGAGTATTCTTTCCATTTTTATCACATGCTTTGTTGTAGTTTCTTTTTGAAAGGTGAAAAGTTTCTCATTGACATGTTTTTCACCTTCCCCTGTGCTAAAAAATCTTCATTGATGTCTTTTATAGAATGATAAGGTCTGATAAGAAATAAAGAATAAGGGGAGATAGAGGATATTTAATTTTTTTGATTGAATATATCTTTCACAGGACAGCCCAAATTAATCAATGGGTTATAGTCAGGAATAAGATTGATTATTTTGGGGAGTGACTCAAGTCCTTGGGAGATAGTTATTAGGAAATTAGAAAGATAGAAATTCAAAATATTAATTAGTAGGGAGAAGTTAATATCTTTTTAGGGTAATAATGTATCTTCAACTCATATAGAGAATGAATCCTGCCTAGAAGCTAAACCCCCAACAGGAGAAAATAAAGTTTGATATCCTGAGAGGCCAATTATTACATAGAGGATGTGGGAATTAGAAGGGCACTGTTTAATAGTGTTAATATGAGTTGAATGTGCCCTAGCCCTGATAATATGTTATGTATGAGAGAGATGAAGTGAAAAAGGTTTCTCAATAAAACCTGGGAAGCTTCTGAAGTCAGATATGTGAAATTGAAGTAAGCTAATACAGATGGGAGAGGAATTATACAATGATTCCATCATGAATATAAATTAATTATGAGAGGAAAGACAATAATTCAGGAAGAAATTACTATTTATAAAAGACTAAAAACATTTCTTGGAAAAGTAAGTCACATGATTTGAATAATGAACAGATTTCCAATAATTTTCAGAGATTTTTCAATCACTCTAGGTTGGGATAAACCATCAGGAAATATGTCAGAAGCTATTATTAGCTGAATTATAATTTGTACATAGATTGAAGTCACAAGAGGTCCCACTTGACCAATGAAAATTTGAAAAATTAATGATTGGTTTTTTTATGTATAATTTGAACTCCACTTGTTTAAAATATGAATTAAGGTTTTCTCCCAAATTAAAAGAATAGATTAGGGAAAATTGAAAAGTAAAAAAAATACTGAAACTTCCACTTTTACAAAAGAAGAAACCAAATTTTTGACTTGTGAAAAATTCTTATGGACACATAAATACATCTAGTAATTTTCTCATGTTTCTATTATCTAGTATTGAAATAAAAATGCAGGGCCTGGAATATGCTCTTACTTTAAAGTCCTGTTTTAAAAAACTGCACAAAAATGAGTTAAAATAGAAGTGGATCTCAGTCAAAGTATATGAAAAATCTATTATTGCACATGCCTTGTAATCTTACTTGATTTCTGTTTAAAATCCATAGCACAGGTTCAACTTCTTAGAGTCAAAAAAGTGTTAGTAAGTTTATGAGATTAAGTCTATCTAATAAAATAATTTTCTTTTAATAATAAATATTATATTATATTTTTCCTCTGGAATTCTCTTAAAAAAGTTTTAAATAGTAAAACCAGATTTTAATTCACTGAACTCAAGTTCCAGTACAAATAAAGAAATTCATAAAGATACTCAACAATATATATTTACAGAAAACTTCAGCAACTTGAAGTGCTCTACAGTCATGCCCTGGGGTGCCCCACCCTTCCCCCCTTTTGGCAGCCACAAGGCCTTGCACAAACCTCTCAAAATAACACTTACTTACTTCAATTTTTTCATTCTTACTTAGCATATTTTTATCATATACTCTGAATTTTTTCATAGAATGAAGTTTTAAAATGAATCAGATAAACTTTTCAACAAAAGTTTAAGGCAACAAGTTGCCTCATGTTTTCAATAACAGCAGCTCAGAAAAAAAAGAGGCAAAATATGAGTCACCATGTTGCCCCATATTTTACTCTTTGGTCAAAGGCAGATGTGACATAAACTAGGGTTCATCTGCATAAATATGAGGTGGCATGCTGCCTCATTGTTTGCTTTCTGGTAAATATTGAAAGTAATGGGTAGGTTAGTTGCTTACATGCATACATGAGGCAACATGTCGCCTCATATATGCATGTGGGCAACTTTCTCTCTCACATTGAAAAAAAAAATACAAATAAAAACTGAATATTTACTTTGCATACATGAGGCAACATGTCGCCTCATGTATGCAATAACAAAACCTCAGAAAAAAAAGAGGTAAAAGATGAGGCACAATGTTGCCTCATCTTTTGCTTGTTTATCAAAGGCAGAGGTGAAATACACTAGGGTGCATAAGAATAAAGATGAGGTGGCATTTTGCCTCATCTTTTGCTTCCTGTAAAATAGTGAAGCTAACTGGTAGGGTAGTTACTTACATGCATAGATGAGGCAACATGTCACCTCATGTATGCATGTGGGCAACTCTCTTTCTCACATTGAAAAAAAAATAAAAAAAATTAATATTGTAATTGCATACATGAGGCGACATGTCCCCTCATGTATGCGATAACAGAAGCCCAGAAGAAAAAGAGGCAAAAGATGATGCTCCATGTTGCCTCATATTTTGCTTGTTGGTAAAAGGCATATGTGACATACATTAGTGTGCATTTTCATAAAGATGAGGTGGAATGTTACCTCATCTTTTACTTCCTGGTAAATAGTGAAGGTAGTTGGTTGTGTAGTTTCTTACATGCATACATGAGGCAACATGTCTCCTCATGTATGCATGTGGGAAACTTGCTTTCTCACATTGTAAAAATAAAAATTATACAAAATAAAATTAAATATTGTAATTGCATACATGAGGTGACATGTCACCTCATGTATGCAATAACAGCAGCTCAGAAAAAAAACAGGCAAAAGATGAGGCACCATGTTGCCTCATCTTTTGCTTGTTGGTCAAAGGAAGTTGCCACATACACTAGGCCATATTTTCTCAAAAAGATGATGTGGAATGTTGCCTCATCTTTTTCTTTCTGGAACATAGTGAAGGTAATGGGTAGGGCAGTTGTTTACATGCATAAATGGGGCAACATGTTGCTTCATGTATGTATGTGGGCAACTTGCTTTCTCACATAAAAAAAAAATACAAAAAAAAACATAATATTATAATTGCATACATGAGGCAACATTTTGCCTCATGTATGCATGTAAACAACTACCCTACCCATTACCTTCACTATTTTCCAGAAAGTAAAAGATGACACAACATTCCACCTCATCTTTATGCAAATATGGCCTAGTGTATGTGGCATCTTCCTTTGACCAACAAGCAAAAGATGAGGCAACATGGTGCCTCATTTTTTGCTTGTTTTTTTTTCTGAGCTGCTGTTATTGCATACATGAGGCGACATGTTGCCTCATGTATGCAATTACAATATTTAATTTTATTTTGTATAATTTTTATTTTTACAATGTGAGAAAGCAAGTTTCCCACATGCATACATGAGGCGACATGTTGCCTCATGTATGCATGTAAGCAACTACACTACCCACTGCCTTCACTATTTTCCAGAAAGTAAAAGATGATGCAACATTCCACCTCATCTTTAGGCAAATTTACCATGTTGTGGTGATATGAATAAATGCGCTGCATTATGTCATGAGGACATGGTAGATATTTTGTATGTACAAAAGTGTGCCAACATATCATTAAGGTACTATGTTGGATTGAAACATATTGGTTAGTATATATAGGAGAACATGTAGCAGCATGTTGCCTCATGTTTTACATATCTTGTATAGTAAATTATATTGTGATTGGATGGATGAAATGCTATTATTTTTTACGTGGAATTTAAAGAATTGAAAGTTTAGATATGAAAACTTCAAAAAGGAGTTTTATCAGTATTTATCAATACCACTGAAGACAATTTTATTGCTTACTTATTGGTATGAAGTGAATATTTAAGTGCCAAAAGTCAAATATGCTTTTATGTGGTCACTTGATTTAACTGGTCTACAATATGTAGCCGTGTTTTTATATTCAAAAGAAAACAACTGTCAGTATGATTCTTTCTAAATATTTAATGAATTTTACAAACCAATAAAAGAAAAGATTAAGAGTCCTGTTAATAGAAAACAATTAATCAGTTTAATTGGTTTATTATCTGCAAAGATCACAAATTTAATTGGTCTATTGACAGACTCCCACTAAGAACAATTATATGTTAAATTAGTGGTAAAAATTTTATCTGCAAAGATCTCAAATTTAATTGGTCTATTGACAGACCCACTAATAACAATTATAAGTTAAATTAGTGGTAAAATTGTTGATTCAATATCACAATTTTATAATATAACAGGGCTTCTTTTTCTGAAATCACTATATAAGTGACCCCAACCTGTTGTAATTATCCAAATATTTCTATAGGGATATTATTTACGTGCACCTTTTTTTGAAAATTTCACTTACAGGATTATAACAGAATTCTTGAGGAAAGGTCCCCAATTGTCAGGCTAGGGTCAAGTACAAGGACGTGAACTAGCTTGAATAGTCAGTTGTCTAGAAGATTTTAATGGTCCTATATGAATACTGTAGTTCTAATCCACTAAGTTGTAAAATATAATCAAATATAAAGGTCTCAGTAATATAATTCTCACTATTCTTATATGTGGCTTACAATCTTTATAGTTGGTAGAAAAATAGATTATATAAATTCAGATACTATTCAAAAGTCTTATAAAAGTACTAATTGATATGTATTGTAATTGATTTGGTTATATTGGTTAAATTGTAATGATAAAGAATGAAGAAATACAACCCAAAAACCTCCTCCTTTTATACACACTGAGTTCCCCAATGATTCCCTTGATGTACCACCCAATACACAGTTAATGACGCCTCTAAACAACTAATAGACATGCCCATCAACATTCCCAGTAACCCATGACATAATTAGAAGAGTAACAACCGCCAAAATCCTGTAATAATAAGGGAAATCCATCAAAATTAAAGAAAAAGACAAAAAGAGAGTATATGCATATAAAACAATAATATTAAAGACTAAAGGAGACTTTTTAAGGTTAATAATAGCTTAATAATAAGGGGGATTGACTGTAGAAATAATGGGGCTAATCCTGACATTATACTACGTGAAATTCCCATTCAAAAATAACCAAAATTGACTGAGAAACCACCCAAAAACTTAAAAAAGAGCGTGAGATGTGGGGTAACTACATGCAGTTCTTGGCAGGCTCTTGCACGGGTAAATCATTGACTAAAATTAGGCGAATTTAAGTGTGGTGATGAAATAAAGTGCCAAGAGTGAGGTTATTAATGAAATTAGTGCATATAAACAAGGTCAATGCACTATTAATTAAGCTAGGACACTAAATAAGCGCCTGTCGCCTATTTTAGTGTGTTTCCCCACAGTGGGCGTAGAATGTGGGGTAATTATAGTGTGAAAAAGCTAACTTTGCTAAAAATGAAGCTATTCACACGGGAAAAAAGCAGGCAGTATGTGGCCAGTACACAGAAGCCATTTCTGGCATAAAAAACACCAAATTTGAAAAGTGTTATTTTTATGCATTTAAATAGCCAAATCAATAGTTCTAAATGAGCCCAATTGATCTGTCAAAGCGCAATTTTGATATTCTCAATTTTATAGCGCATATAGTCAACTTTTAAGTGAAATAAAGCGCATTTCTTGTTTTTTGCATAAAACAATGAATATAACAGCTTTAAGTGTACTTAAAAATTATGTAGCCTTATACTTAAGGTTCTTAAGATTACCCTAACATATTACAACTTAATATTAAGTACATAAGACCTATAAAAGGTGGATATATGCGTGTATATAAGGTGTTATAATGGCATTTTTTGTGTATTATCATAATTTTACTTATGTATACTATTTGTGTACTCTTATTTATTATTCCCATGTATAGTTCATGTGTTTAACATAATTTATAATTACTTTTTACTCAGTCCTGGAGATATACAGGCTGACAGTATGAGTGAAAAAATTTCAAGTAAATATTTAGAAAATTCTTTTCTACTTCCTCCCTCTTTTTGTTCCTTGAAATCATGACCTCAAGAAGGAAGAAAATAAATTAATTCTTTTTTCAATGTTGATGAATCTTGCATATCTTAAAAGAGACATACTATAGTTATATAAATGTCCATATAAAATAATCAAAATATATTCATACTGAACTTATTTCATGGACACACAATAAATATTTAGTATAGATGTAAAGGACATATTAAACTTTGATGTAGATTTCATTTTCAGTATTTATTGATCATCTTTATTAAAAATGAATTTATGATAAAAATTTATTAAATTTTATATAAAATATTGATTATCTACTTATTTTGCGCATGAGGAGCTGTAAAAGAATATTATAGTTCTGCTCATGAATTTTTAATTTATAAATATATATTTAATTATCTGGTGCAATGATTCAACTGCTATGTCTTCTATTACAGAGGTAGGAAAAAAAAGAAAGATGTTATATCCCCAAAAAATATTTTTTACAAAAAAATAACTACAGATTTTTATTCACAATTTTATATCTATCATACATCAAATTTTGTAAAAAAAATATTTGTGACCTGAAATGACATTTTTTTAGAAAAAAAATCATATTAGTTGTTAATTTTTGAAAAATGAGAAAAATAAACATACTTATCCCCTTGATGATTCAGAAAAGTTTTTTTTTTTGCAAATTATTCTGAAAAATAAAAGTGGAAAAAACTACAATATCATACCACATTAAATTCTTTAAATTTAATGGAATATTTTAAAAAGATTGTTATACAGTAATAGACTCATTAGCAATTTTTCACTTTCAATTTTTCTTTGTTTTCTATGGAGTTTGGTTTTTCTGTTTTTCTCATCTTGAATTTTTAATTCTTTAATAAGCATCAGTATGTGACATGCTTTTGATACCAATATCTTGTTTAAAGTTAGTGTAACAAGTGATTTTGAGGATTTAATTGTAAAAAATTAATTTATTTAAATTTTTTTCCCATGGCTTGAAGTGCTAGATATGGTGTTCACTAATTTTTCGCCACATTTATTTTATATTATTTTTTCCTTTTTTCTCCTTTTCAAATTATTTTTACCTAACTCAGAAATTTTTGCTTATCAGAATTCACAAGTTCTACTATTACTTCTGCATAAATCATAAATTAAGGCATCTTGATGTAGTTGATGCATCACATTTTGTTTGTTCCAATAAAATATTTACATTAGTTAAGTTTTTTTAACCATTTTGTGGTGATAATTCATCACCTCTATTTATTTATTTTTTTTGGTGGATGAAAAAAATGGAATATGAGGTTAGGAATTATATAAGGTGAATTCAAAAATGTTTTTTCAAACATTCAGTCAGCTTAGAGAAATTTTTATTAAATGATAGTCTTGCCAAAATACATATACCGGGAAAATAATTTATCTTTAAGGCAAAATTTTTTTAAAAAAAATGAATCATTGTATTGGGTAGTCTTAAATTAAATTTTCTATATAATGTCTTTACTATTTAAATTAAATATGCGGAGAAAGAAATCACTTTTAAAATTCCTGTAACAGCTCCTCTGTATCCTCCTTTTTTCCCTTTTTAATCCCCTTTTTTGTCCCTGCAGGTGCCCCCCTGCTGGCGCTTGAGTTACTCAACGGGGTGTTAAATCTCTTCTACTTACACAAATTTTTTTACCTCTTGAACCCCCTCCTTCTCTATCAATTTTCCTTTTTTTTCCCTACAAGCCCTCCTTTTAAATTCATTTATAACAATACTCATTGTCTTTTTCATCCTCTGAAATCACTCATTTTCTATACTAGCCCCTTGCCCCACCCAATATTTTTCCCTTCACTCTACTTTCTTACACAGTCCCTTACATCCCCCCAGTTTCATTAAAAAAAGGTCTTTAGAAACATTAAATTATATGTGATTCAGTTTTCTAATGCACTGAGTTAAAGAGAAGAAAAAAGTGCAATGAAAATACTGAGGTCATGTGCAAGGAAGTGTCTCCGCGACACTTTCTTGCACGTGACTTGTGTTTTCAAGGCCCAGAGTCAATTTTTTGAGTGAAGGGGAGGAAAAAGAACTGAGATCACGTGCAGCTAAGTGATGCTGCAACACTTTGATGCACGTGACTTGAAACTTTAAATGAGTAAGTACAAAATACTTTAGAGGGGTGGTATAAGACATCAGGCCAAATGAAAAAAAGAGTTTCTAATGAACTTTTACCATAAAATGTGGGGGTGTGAGAGTGTAACTTGGTGACAAGCAGGATTTATAGGGGGTAAGTTGGGAAAGGCCGGTGGAGAAAAACGTAAAATGTAGAGGTGCAATAGGGATCCTGAGGGTGAAAAAAAAGATCTTTGCAGGGGTAAATGAGGGATTGTAAAGAAGTGGGGGGTAATTCAAGCAGAAAAAATAGGATTTGGGGGGTAGAACAGGGAATTCAAGACAGTGAAAAATTGGGGAAGTGTGATCTTTGCAAAAAAAAAAGTATGGGATTTATGCAACTGGGAGAGGACACACTGGGGGATGATAGTTAAACATATAGAATGGAGTGTATATAAGAGTACAAAGTAGGATACAATGAATGCTTTTAAGGTTTTTTTGGTTTTATTATTAGTGGAGCACAAAGAGTGAGTGGAGAAAGATTTTATAACTAAGGGGGGTAGATTTTCTTTGATTAATCTACCTGAGGTCAAAAAATAAAAAATGGGCCTCAAAGAATGGGAAAGAAATCATCCACTATTGTTGAAAATTTATATTAAAAATGACATAAATTTAAATTTTTTTTTTAATATGCCTATGGAATCTGGCCAATATTTTCTTTCATTATTCATGAATAATGGATATAAAATTTAGATGAAAAATAATTATTTTTTTCATTAAATTTGAGCAATAATTTTTACTTTGTACTAATTATTTTTCATTTTCTACATATTTCAATATTTCATTATGTGGAAGTGGATTGAAGTACATATAGTATGGAAATTTGAACCAGATAATATGTGTAAAAAAAAGAGTTGAAAAAATATAAATATTTTTTGGAACTTAAGAATTCTATAATAATCAAAATAAAAATATTTTAAAGTGGCCAAAAATTTGATATAAATTAATAAAAAAATTATCAGAACATATATTAAGAAATGAAATTGAAAAAATTAATAATAGTCTATTTTAAAGAAATGAGATAAACTTCTTTACTTTTATCACGCATCAGACCTGTATATAGCATCAAAAATTTGTAAAAAAGATGAGTTTAAGCCTACCCAGAATTATAACCAGGTTAAAACAAGGTTAGTCCAAAATTCAAAAAAACGACTCACCTACCAGTCCTCCTTTTTTCCCCCCTGTGTTAAATGTCGGTTCCTCACAATCAGTCATTCTATTCCACAATGCTGAAAAAATTCTATGGACAGTTGGACTTTTGTTAAAATACTCCATGTCTTCCTTCTTAATTCTCTCACTTTCTTGTGAACTTCTTATCTCACTAGTAAGTGGTGTCAACTGAGGATTAACTGTATTATTATTATAAATAGTACTGTTGTTATTGAAAAAAGACAAGTCATGTGTATCTACATCAAAACCTAATTTTCTTAAGTCCTCCTCAATTCTCTGTACAGATTTGACATCAATAATATTACCTATATTGTAATTATCAGTATTTTTTTCAATCTGAGAGGGTAATCTACTTACCACAGGATTTGTTCCTGTCCTGATTTTTGGCGCTTTTTTTTCCTTTGTAGGGGTGAGCTGAGGAAGTCTGATGAGGAGGAGGATCTTGTTGCAGCTGTGACTAGACCATTGTTGATGGAACCAATCCCACTTCCATTTTTCTACCAGTATTTTCTCCTGGGAGTGATGTGAACCTCCTGGGGTAGGGGGTTTTTGATTTGGCTGGTCTCCCTTTAGCTCTGCCAAGGTTTGGTTCATCTTCTGGAATCCTACCTTGCAAATGTTCTGCAATTGCTCTACTCCCTTCAGCATGAGAGACTTTGATTCCTCCAACTTCAGGACCTGTTTTGCAAGATTGGACAGTTGATCCTGCAGAGGAGGAGATGTCTTTTTTATTTAATCTTTTTTAAGAGGGCGTCTTTTTCCTCTATACTCATTTGCTCTGGCTGGGGGTATGATTGACCCTCCATGGTTATGTCTGTGAGCAATGTTTTATTAGCTTTAGACCTGGTATTATAAGCAGGATTTTCATTTACATTGTCCTGGGGAGCACTCATATTGATAAGAATAACAATATTTTACATCTACAAAAGAGAAAACCTATATGGTAATTGGTAGACAAGAAATATTAGCAATACAATTACTAATAAAAGCTCTGGAGCTTACCTTGAATTTATATCTTTATTTATTTAAATAAAATATAAGAAAAAATCGAAAAAATCTTTTGAAAATAAAATAATAAGTTTAACTAGACATCTATAAGGGTGAATGAATTGCTTACCAAGCTTTAACCAAATACCAATTTAATTGGGTGTTATATTGGTGACCAAATACCAAGTGAAATTGGGTTTATATTGGGTACAGTTACTACTGTAAATCCCTAATTTTTATTATAAAAAATTAGTAAAATTATTATAAAGGTTTTTTTCCGCAATCACTGAGTTATACTGACCCACTAATGTGCAGAAGACCCAAATATTAAGTTTGTTTGAGCTATACTAAAGTAAAAATCACGTCCCAAGGCTTATATCTAATAATCTATAATAATCAAGGAAAGACCCCCAATTGTCAGTGTATCTAGTATATAAGTATGATTTAATAGTATTTATTAATGGTTCTACTACTTACTTATAAATTATTTAGTTATTAAACCTCAGGGAAAGACTAATAAAATATTTATACTCAAATAAAAACTCACAATACTTGGATTTAAATGTGTGCTAGTGGTGGAAAATAGATAAATAGAATATAGTTATAGCTTATATAATGATATTATCAATTTATAAAGGCTTTATAATATATTTATAAATGATAATAATTGTGTTTAAAAGTTTAATTAAATTTTTGTAAGTAAGTGATGTCTAATAACCGTCAAAATCCTTCCTTACTTATAGCAAAACCCACTGGAGTGCACAGACCTTCAATCCAGATGATGTCACTTCTATCCCTGGCAATTACAGCACTGTGAGGGCCCATCACCTCCCCATGGCGTCCACTTTAAGCAGATTCAACACCCAGACCTCCAGGAAGGACCCTTCATCACAATTAATGATAGCACAGACCCATACCATAAATAGAAAATCCAGATAAAAGTGGATACCATAAAGAAACAGGTAATATAACTCATCCAAAGAGTATATAATGAACCCCAAAGCATATAAAGGAACCAAATTATCTTTCCAAGCTCCAAATAACATCCCCAAGCATCCATATTAACCCAGTAATCATATCCCAACCCATAAATCCGTGACAAATGATCCAAGGAGGCAGATTAAGTTGTCCAAACTGGATATATGTGCCTGAAATAGGTATATATGCTTGTGTAGGCATTGTGAGTCCACTGGATACGTTTATATGACCTAAAATAAGCAGAAAAACAAAGGTTTTAGGCTATTAAGAGGCTAAAACCCACTTATAGACCTAAATATACATAATATACTGCATGTTTCACTGAATATGAGATTTATGTATACTTATAAGCTTATATATGTCAATAATTACTTAATATCACTTAAGATAAATACATTATGACTCCATTAAAACCTTAATAAGTATTATTAGGCTATGGATAAGCTATTTAAACTACTTTAAGTTATATAATAGTGTAATAATTATATATATATGTATTATAATCATATATATAAGTGTTTTAATCTTATTTTTCAAATATAAGCTTAATGTATTTAAAGTTATCTTATTTTAAACATAAGAATGACTCAGTCTTGGGGATACCTAGGCTGAAAATTATACTATAAATATTTGAAATAGTTTGAGGTCTTTTAATTGAAGAGTCTGTACAAGATAATACCATGATGTATCCATATCAAATTTGAATTTTTTTCTATCTTGAATTTACATTGAAGATACCAATTGAATATGCATTATGTATCTATATTGCATATAAATTAAGCATACCAAATTTTTGAATATTCTATATGTCAGCCAGACAACTTTCCATGGTGACAAGCAGACATATATATTACTGCAAAGAGAGGAGTAAAACAACATTAAATATGATAAAACCTGTATTTACACATAAAGTTCATTATCTATCACAGCCTGCAGTGTAGGAAATCTTATAGTACTAGCTATAGGCCTTGACCAAGGTATTTGGAGAAAAATTAGAGAGAGAATCCCCTGTCCCTTTAGAAAAATAAAGTGAGATTTACCTGCTAAAGTAAATTGAGTGTTTTTTTCTAAAACACCTTTTCAACACACTTGACTGCTTGATCAGCCAAGAAAGTAGTCCCCAGAAAGACTAACAAACCAAAGAACCAAAATGTAGACCAATGTCTACACCAGAGAGAGAAATGATACTTGATGTAGGTTGGAAAGCCACATCAGAGATAGCAATAATACTTGATATAGCTTGCAAAACTATCCAAGAGAAAAAAGTGAAAAGAGTTGAGGTCAATTAAGAACTAACCTTTTCACAACCTAGACAAAAGATGCCACAAACACACAAAAGAGTGAAGCACTGAAATTCCAGGTATACCAGAGGGTTGATGATAAACTAAAATGTCCTTAAACTTGATTAACTATCTCACACACAGACCACCCTGGCCTCCTCTCAACAAAATTCAGATATTCCACCTTTCTACATGCATAAAAATGCCTCTAGAGGCTTGCACATGTGCAGGCAGGCAGGCTGCCTGACATAGGGACAGCCACATACAGGTGGGTGGGCTGCTTGGCAGCTGGCAGCTGATTTTAGGCCCTTAATTGCCCAAAAACACCCTCTAAAAGAACAAAACAACAGTAACTACATGTAGAAACAAGCTAATCACACATAACACATACCAAAATAATGAGAGATAAAAAGGACAGTAATCTGAGACAAAATTAGTGACCCTAGCTTAAGCCTACAAAAACAAAACTAAACATCTTAAAACTAAAAAAAAACAAATAAAAAACACCATAAATCCAACTATACCCTACATTCCAAATACCTCCAAATATGCACTCCAAAGGCCTACCCAGCTTTGGAACACCAAATCCTCCCTCCAATTAAGAATTTCCATATTCTTCATCCACTAAAAACCATGTTCATTCGCCTCTCCAGACCTGCCTCTGACCTGGGCCCTTGCCAGTACTGCATTGACAACAAACTAATCTGTGCAATGACTGGACCTCTTCACATCTACAGGAGGTCTTGTGATTCTTGCCACACCAGAAAGAGACAATGCCACAGAACTGGCCCATTATCCTCCACTTCAGCTTCTTCCTATACTAAGCCTGACCCATTCTCTTCCACCAGAAGATCCAGACCCTCCATCATCATTCCAAGAATAATCAACAAACTTCTTTTATCCAGAAGAAGACCTGTAACTCTAACAGCCTCTTCTTCCTCTCATCACCCTGATTCACCAGAAGGTAAGATTCCATTACTCCATACCAAAATAGACTGGCCATTTTCTTCAGCCTCTCCTCAACCAGTCATTTATGATGATGACAATGTAGGGACCATCAAAACACCACCCCCGAATCCAGCACCTCTTTTCAAAGAAAAATTCTAGCATCACACCCAACAACAGAAACAACTCCTTCTTTCTTACTTCCAATCAAATCCTTCCAAGGACCAACAAGACATTGATAAGAGAAGGAACCTCATCCAACAATTCAAGGCCAACTCAGAACATTTTTCCACCTCTCTTGATACCCTTCTGTAATCCCACTAGTTCTTGAGTTTTATTTAGAAAATAAAATATGACAACACCCTCTATAAGATTTAGCCAGCAAAAAACCCTCAATTTAAACTCTTGGGGGACTATCCTTGGGGGACTATCCTCATTTTATATTCTTGGGGGACTCAAAAACCCTCAGTTTATAGTCTTGGAGGGACTAAAAACCTAAATCATAGATCCAGAACCAGAGATCAACCACATGAAGACACATAGAAAAAAACTAAAATTCTGGGTAATTGTGAATAGAGCTACCAGCCCATCAACTACCCCCAAACTTGCCTTTGCTAAATTCAGAGGCTCCCCCTGTGGATACTCTCTGCCAATATTCAAAACCAACACTAAAAACAATACCCATTACTAAGTTTATAGTCTTGGGGGACTAAAAAATCCTCAGTTTATAGTCTTGGGTGACTGTAGAACCAGTTTTAAGTTTAAACTCTTGATGGAATGATGCATATTTCAGTTTAAAGTCTTGATGGACTAATGCATATTCACCCACATTAAACTTGCTGAACTTCAACATCCACTTCATCTTCTAACCATCACTGATTAAAAAAAACTTTTTCTTGTCTCTTTCTCTTTATCATTTTTATTCCACCAAAGACCATGTCAAACCTTGAATCCCCTGATTTTGACCCCTCAACCCTTCCTTGCTTCACTGCTCCCAAAGACTATGCTTACAAACAGTGCATTCACATGTGCAGACCCTGCACATTTACTCTTCCAACTCCAGAGGCCAAACTGTACAAAAGGGCTTGTGACTCTTACAATTCAAAGAAGAAAAGATGTGATAGAGATGCCAACTACCCTATACCTCTACCTTCATCTCCTCACAAATAATTCTCTAGATCTCCTACCAGATCCCAAGAGCTAGGTCCTGCTTCTTCTTTGTATTAAGTTCCATCCAGAAAATCTAGGAGATCCGTCCATAGAACTCTCTCTAAACGGCCACCTTTAACTTCCCAAGCATCTGCTTTTATCTCTTCAAATTCAGCTTCAAATGCTTGAAGTTCAGCTCCTAGGCTATTAGACTGTGTCCAGGAGGCCCTCCTGCCTTTCTGGAAAGCAAAAATCAGGCTCAAAACCTTTGAAAACAACCAGAAAACAACTAAAATTCCCCAAAAAACAACAATACTTCTGCACAAGAACCTCCTTGTGCTCCCAGAGCAATGCAAGAAATATTTTCAAGGACCAATAGCACCAAAAATTCCCAAAATTCAATAAGACCTACCAGAGCTCCCCAAACTGCTCAACACCCAAAATCACCTTCTCCATCCAGGAAAAGAAACTACACTTCCCCTCTTCCTGCCAACTACTCCTCTGACAGTTCCTTATCTTCAAGTAATTCATCCAGAAGAAAAAAGTCAGCCCTCAGATCACCTTCACCTGCCCCATCCTAAGCAACATTGGTTCTGCAGCACCAGAAACCAATCCAACTGAGAAGGATAACAATAACAACAAAAATTCTAACAACAATCACAACAACAATTTTCCCTCTCTATCTAGGCCCCAGGAAGAGTTCCATCCTAGTTCACTTTCTCAGCACCCAATGGAAGAAAATCAATTCAACCCATATTTATCTCTGGCTGATCCTCCAACCACACACTTTTCCATTCATTCAGAAGCCCAAATCCCTATGGCTTAAAATTTTAAAGAACTTCCCATATGTAAGTAACATAATATTTCATCCAATTTCATCAACTAAATTAACTTCTGAGAAAAATTCTTCTTATTTAGATTGAACCCCTCCTCCTGAAGCTACTAATTGAGTTGACCAACCTCCTGAAGCTACATTAACTCTGGATTATGCAGATATGAAACAGAACATAAGCATAATGTGTTCCAACATTCTAAAAGCCTTTGCTCTTCATGGACCACTGAATGAGTTTAAAAGGACCCTGAGAATAAAACTTCTGGATGACCACTGGAAGATGTCAAGGATAATTAAGAATTCCTTCCAAAATTACATCCCAGCCTCTTCTGCTTCCTCCCAAAGACTACCTTCCGAACCAGTTCCAGACCACTACAACCCCTACAATCTTTTCAGAAGACTACACTTCAAAGAACGCAGTGCCTCCTCCAATCCCAACAAGAAACAAAAACTCCAACACATCCCAAACCAGCCTCCAGAAGCTTATACTTCCATATCTTAATTTTAGAAAGCATAAAATAATATAAATTAATAAATAGAGAAAACAATAATAATTAGCAATATTGATAAAAATCTTTTATTTTTGTTTTTATTTAAATCTATTTATTTATTTTCATTTTAATTCTCATTTTAATTTTAATTATAATTATAATTATTACTATTATCATTATTTATATATATATATTTAACATATTACTACTTAAAACTACTAACATACTAATAAAAACTTGAAAAGAATTAAAAAAAATTTCCCAAAAAATATGAGAGCTGAAAAAATAAAATGAAATGAATAATAATAATATAAAACAAATAATAATTACAAATGGAATCCCCCATCCAATTGATGAGCTGATTCCTTGATACTTTAACCACATCCAAGTTCACCTGGATGTGGATACACCTTTAAGAAATTTTAAAGATTTGAAAAATAATCTGAACATATAAAGAAAAACTTGAGAATGAAATAAATAAAATGAATGAATAAAAGAAACTTGAGAAATAATAATGAAAAAGAAAAATAGAATTTCCCGTCCAATTGATGAGCCTTTCCCCACCAATGCTTTCCCACATCCAGGTGACCCTGATGTGGTACACCCAACTATTTTTTTTTATTTTATAAAACAACCCTCACTAACAAAATAAAAGAAAAAAAGAGAAAAAAGAAGATAATCTAAGACCACTACAGTTTTATTCATTCACAAAAAATCACAGAAGAAAATCCAGGTCCAAAGAAAAGATCACTTGGTGGGCTCCCTCAAATAAGTAAAAATGATGGGAGACCACCAGTGATCCATTACCAAGAAATATCCAAGAACCAAGAAGCCAGTCCAATCCAGTTTAAAGTTATAGAGGACTAATAACCTGAATAAAAGCAGAGAACTAGGATTAAACTAAATAAAACCAAGGACTTGAAACAGAAATTCCGGGGTAGCTGTTATACAGAGATGCCAGCCCATCAGTTACCCCCACACTTGCCAAAATAAAATCTATAAGCCCCCCCATGGTTACCTTCTAACAAAAAACATTCATCCATCTCACAATTCAGCCAATCAACACAAAATCTATCAGGGAATAAAACCAGCACTTGAAGACCACAAAAATCTAGTTTAAAGTCATAGGGGACTATAAACCTGTTAAAAGAATACCAATGCTAAGGTTCAATTAAACTAAGAGAAGGGGTTGGAAACAGACAATCTGGGGTAACTGTTATACAGAGCTTCCAGCCCATCAGTTACCCCCACACTAGCCAAGATAAAGTCTAGATGCCCCCCTGGATACCATCTAACATAAAAATTTCCAACAAAACAGATGCACAGCATCACCAACAAAAAAATCCAATAAAAAGAATGTTTCACAGTTTATCCTCATTGCAGAGTTAGTCTTCTTCCCTTTGTGTGCCTCTGGGATGAAATTCTTCACCTGGTAAGAAGCCACTCTCTTCTTCAATACTGCCACATCCTATTCTTCTAACTGATATGATCTACCTGAGAGTTGAGATCTGACTATATAAGGACCATTCCACCTTTCAGAGAAAATCTTTCCCCACTGACTCTCAAAACTCCTTTTATACACCAATATAAACCACCCAGGCTTTTAAGGTTTCTTCAGCCTGTGTGCCAACCTCTTATCTCAATAAATAACTGACTAATTCCTGATATTTATCATCCTTTCATAGGCCTTTTTGTGAAATTCCTCCTTTCCTTCAAGCTGCTTCATTCTGGCACACAATAATTCTTCAGTTGAACAAACTTCATCCCAATCAAATCCCAAGTAAGAAATTGCCTCCAAATTTACTGGTAAAACTGTCTTCTGACCAAAATAATTTCATAAGGTGAATATCCAGTAGTCCTCTTGACAGTAGTTCTGTCAGCAAACAAAACCAAAGGTAAATAATGCCTCCATTTTTCAGCACTATCCCCACACATCTTGACAAAAGCATCCTTCAACACTTGATGCCATTTTTCAACCATGACTTCAGATTTAGGATAATAAGAAGTATCCACTCTGACCTTTGACCAAAAACTAGTAACAGCTTCCTTGAAGTCTGCTCCAAACTCTGTTCTTCCATCAACAGTTACAAATTTCATCAGCCCATACCTATAAATCCACTCCTTCAAAAATTCTGCCACATTCTTGGCAGTCAAATTAACCAGAGGCACTGCCTCAATACAACCAGATAAATCATCCCTGGTCACAATCAAATATTTATACCTGTCCCCTTTAATATGGACAGTATCCAGACTGACTCTTCCAAACACAGTTGATTCACCAGGATAATGAACAATTTATTTTGGTTTCAAGTGACTTCTTATTTGACACTCTTCACAAGATTGGACCCAAAATTGAACAGCCAACTTCATAACAGGTCACCAAAATCTGTCTGCTACTCTTCTATAAGCCTCCCCAGAGCCTCTATAGCCAATGTCTTCATTAAAAGACTTCAACAAAAACTCTTGACCCTTCTTTTGAGTCACCATAACTTGAGGATTTGGATGCCTCCTCCTCATTGACCTTCTCCCTGAAAAATAAAATCCAGGACTCCTCTTCTTGATTAACAACCAAGTATTGTCATCAAAACTAGCTGGCCTCTTCAAGGTCAACAGATATTCCACCATAAGAAAATAAAACCCTGAGTGGCCCCAAGTCTCATCTTCAAAATCCAACAAAATAACATACAAGGGCACAACCCTGTCATCAAAGTCACCAGAATGCACATGAGGGAATTGACCAGCCCAACCAGGAAAAAAATCTCTAAATTTTGGCACATCCTTCTCCTTCCACTGAATTTTATGAGAATCCAGTGTACCAACAAAAGCACCATTTATAAATTTGAGCCATCCCAAAAAAGAGCCCCTTCTTCATCAACAAAAACATCCTGATAACCAGAATCAAGATCAGATCCAGCCAGGCTAACTTCTTGGGGGAGCTCTAAAACTTCATCAGAAACAGCATTATCACCAGCCAGTTTAACCTCATGGGAAAGAGCCAAATTGTGCAGTTTAACCTCTTTCTGGAGGTAAAAAAAACTATCAGCACATTTTTTTCTGGCCCCAACCACAGGAAAATCTTCATCAAACTCTTCTGATTCTCAATCTTCATCTGTTGGTGGTCTTCTTGACAGTCCATTTGGCATTGTGAAAGTTTTTCCTTGCTTGTGTACCAAATCAAAAGAGAAGTTCTGGATAAATGCAACCCACCTAGTCACAGTAGAATTAGGAAGACTAGGAGTGTTGATCATCTGCACCAAATATTTAGCATCAACCTGCAGCTCAAAATTCTGCCCCCAAAAAACAGTCTAAAACTTCTTTAAGATTTTTTCCACACCACAGAGCTCCAACTTTGGATGAGAGCACCTTAATTCCACCTCATTAAATACCAAAGGTTCATACCCAAATGTCCTGAACTTCCCATCCTTATCATCCTGAGACGGAACAGCACCAGCAGCAATATAACTTGAATCTACAGCCAAATAAATCTTCCCAGCCCCAATACCATAATCCAAATTATGCAAAACAATATCCTCCACTACCACCTTCTTTGACTTCACAAATTTCTTTTCACAATCATCATCCCACTCCCAATTAGCATCCTTCCTGGTCAACTTCCTTAAAGGAGCAGCCAACAAAGAGAATTACTTAATAAACATCCTCACATAAGCACAAACGCCCAAGAATGCCCTGACTTCAGTGGTATTCTTTGGTCTTGGCCATGCTTGAATTTTATTAACCTTCTTCTTTGCCATAATCCTACCCTCTTTACCCACCACATGGCCCAAAATCTCCAATTTTGGTACACAACAGCAGAACTTTGACCCAGAAACAGTCAAACCAGCCTCCTCTATCCTAAAAAAAATCCTCTCCAGTGTCACAGAATACTCCCACACAAACCCCCTAATGCCAGGATTTTCCTTCCATACCTCATTACCATAATCTGATGTTGGCCCTTTAACTCAACCATCATCAATAAAAATACCAGCATAAGTTGGTACTTCATCATACAAAATCCAAGCCATCTGTGCCTGGTAAACAGCAACAGAATAAGTAGCTCCTTGAGGTGGCCTGGTCAATTGAAATCTTCCCAAAGGAGTCTCAAAAGTAGTGAGAGGCCTAGAGTCAACATGGAGCTCCCTCTCATCATAAAAAACCATAATATCTCCCATATCATAACACACCCTTCAAGAAAAATCCTCCACAAAAGCCTCTGCACTTGTTGGCATTCCAGCATCCTTAATAGTCACTCTATTAAAGGCCCTGAGATCATGAACCACCCTAAGCTATCCATTTTACTTCTTGAAACAAAATACAGAACTAGAATAACTTGAGGTTGACTGTTCATACAACCCTGTCCTGACCCATTCCCTGAAATTCTCCACAAATTCATCCCATATAGAAGTAGGAATTGGAATTGCTTTTATATGTCAAGGCTCATGAAAAACCACTGTAATCAGATAGGGTGAACCATAAGAATGTTTCAACACACCTCTTTCCACCTCCAAAAAAGCAATTTCATTTTCTCTCAACAAAATCACATATAAGAACAACTTCCTCTCATCTTCAGATGACCACCCATCAGGACCAAAATTCACCACCTCCAACAATTCACCAGTAATCCTAGCATTTTTCACAAAATCAGGTGGATTCTTCACTAAAGACGTCACATAAGGATCTCTTGACAAAGAAGGCCTCTTCAAAGGTGGGTTCAGCCCAACTGGAATAGGATCATTGACAGGCCTAATCTTTACTACTACCTTCTTGTACTTAGCAGCACCCACTTCCAAATCTTCATCTTCAACAGGGAATTCTTCAATATTTCTACAAAAACAAACAGGGGTTTGCCCAATGCTCATGGGTGTGACCAAGGTAATGTTTTTGAAATGTGTAGAAGAGATCCTAGCACTGCACAATTAGGAGGACCTAATTTTAGACCCCAATCTCACCATCCCAAAGCTTTTCCATTCCACATTCTCATTCTCCTCCTCACTATCAACCCCAATTCCATCACTCTTCACCTCTTCAACCAAACAATCTTGAAATATTCTTTTTGATCTTCTTTCTTCTTTACCTTGAGATTTTTTTCATGATTATCTTCAATTATCTTGAATTTTTTTTCTTCTTTTCTTGATTGGGCACCTTTCCAAAAATAGAAACCAGGCTTGCAAAATTGCTTACATGTTAGGCCAAGGTAATAATTTTTGAAAGATGTAGAAATAACCCTAGCGGTGCACAATTGGGAGGACTTACTTTTAGACCCCAATCTCACTTACCCAAAGCTTTTCCATTCAGCAGACATATACCCCATATTTCCTCTTGAACTTGAAAGAAAATTAATCTTGAAACCATTAAATGAACAGAGACTTGATAAAAAACTAGAAGAATACTTTCAGAGAAGAAAAACATTATACAAAGAAAGCTGAAAATCCACTTGGAATATCTCCAAATGAGCTGACCTACTACAACCTGGGATTTTGACTGAAAGGGGGGAGGTTGCAGTACTTGAGTGATCAGCCCAACCTACTATAAAAAAGAAGGCTCTCCATCTGAGCCTGAGCCACCTTCCAAAAAACCAGAAGCAGCCCTATATTCCCTTCTTCTCTCAAAAAATCAGGACAGTGTCACATAGAGCTAAGCCCAGGCCTAGTCTCCACCAGGTCAAAAGTTAGACAACTTGCAGTCAAGTGGTTGTTTAGTAACTGTGGTCTAACCTGAGTCAAACCTGTTTTGGAACTTTGGTGGGACAGTTTTTCATCATGACACATAGCTCATAGCTGAATCATTAGGACCAATTTGAATTCTTCATATAGTGCTGCTTGCATAATTTACAACAGGCAACAGATCATACTTTGGTGTCTAAAATACATATATTGAATTCATAATGGATATTACAAAGGTGACTAATATGCACCAGCTATATTACTTAATGACATTATACAGACAGTATCTGATAAAACACCACCAAAGCCACTTGGATTGAGAGTTCTTGAATCATGTCCAATAATATCTTTATGAGTAATAATAACATTTTTAGACCATCAATTGTAGCACCAAAATGTTTTGAATCCTGCTTTTGAGAAAGGATTTTCTTTTTTTTTTCAACAGCATCATACAATTAAACTAGAATAAAGATTTGATCTGGTAAAATTCAGTGACTTCCACATTCTCAAAAAAAAAAACTCCAATCTTGTTGCCTCTTGATATTACCATAACCTTGTTTTTTTGAGTATAATGAGAAGTATTTACCACCAATGTTTTAGTATTGGAGATCAGTAATTTTAGATTGTAGAAATTTTAAAGCACCAATGAATTTATCTTTTTAAAATTTTTTTAAAAAAGACATTTTTCTATAAATCATGTTTAAATATTCCGGCCATAAATCATATTCTTCACAGAGCAATATAACAGTTTATTTTGAAGTCTTTCCTTTTTCTATATTGAAAAAATCTTTAATTTGTATTTTAAATCAATCGTCATTCATCTCAAGAAGAGATTGAAGATTTACTATCATGATGAACATTTCCATTAACATTTTGTCCATTTCAAATAAAAACAAAAAAATAATGTAAAAAATTATGGGTAATAAAAAGAATTATGAAAAAATGAGTTTATTAATATTGTGTGGGATAGATCTTAAAATTTGATTCATACTCTCATGATCCCAAGCTTCCTCTGATGATGCTGGGCCAAATATTTGCAGAACTCTAGGAAAATTTTGGGCTAAGTGGACATTAGGCTTGATGTGAATTTGTGGCCAAAATTTTCCATGGAATTTTTATACTCCTTTAGCTAATCATGAAGAGATATAATTTCATCTTCATTGATTTAAAAGTAAGTTATAAGGTTTTTTATTGATACAAAAATGGAAATACACTTAATTAAATTCTTCTCTTTACCTTCAGAATTTTCTATATCCACAACTAGAAACAAAGAAACCACATCATAATTTTTTTTTAGCAAAATTCATTCTTCTGCCTTGAGATTTGTTCCAGTCTTCCCTAAATGGTGTGGAACACAGTTGAACCATGAGGTAATGAGTGTATGAAAAATAAAATTTTGAACCATCATTAAATCCTTAGTACTAAGATCCAAATAAGAAGTTAAATCATTTGGTGTTGCAACTGATCCCCATTTGATTTAAGGTCTAAAACAGGCAGAAAATTCCTGAAATGTGGACTCTAAGGAAGATATTTATTAGGGAAAATTTTATCTAATGATGATTCAGCTATAATTACTTGAACTATCTACATCAGAACTATATTTTTCATTATATGAGCTGGGCCCAACACCTAGTGGATTAAACTTCCTGATGGCCCAACAATTTTTAGAGCTTCGTTTGCCTTCTCTCAACAAATTTCATCATAATATAATTTTTGCTTGAGGTCTGTTCTCAGTGGTGGTATCACTATGCAAACTGTACTCTCTTTTTTCTTCTTTTACTTGAGTCATGAGAGGAATAATTTGAGGGGAAAGATGGTATTTTTGAAAAAAAATTCATTTTGTGTGAATTCTGTCTTTGAGTGTGAACCTTTCTCTTTCTCTGTATTGTAGTTTAGTAGTCTTAGTCAACATTGTGTTGTTTTCTATTGTTTTATATGGTGCGATTTGTCATATAATCAAGCCTCTTCTTGCTGTTTCAATTTTCCCCATCAAAATTTTTTTCTCTCTATTCTCTTTATCACTTCCATTTCTCCTACCTGTATGCTGCTTCCCCCTTGGCTGAAACTTACATTCCTTGAATTTTTTGGGGATAATAGAGTCCTTTTTCCAGGTTCTTTCCTTTTACTTTCTGCTTATTCTTTTAATCCTAACCACAGAAACTCATCTTTTTGTACCTTCTTATTTCATCACATGCTTTTTTGTAGTTGTTGTAAGGTACACAGTTGCTGATTGACCTATTTTTAGGTATGTTTGTTTTTGAAATGGTATACAAGTATTTTTACCTCTATTATCTTTATCCCCTGCATTGATCCCTCCTGTTAACTTCTTCCCCCTTGGCTGCATCTGACAGTACTTGCTCCATGTGGGGAGAAAAGAGTATTCTTTCCATTTTTATCACATGCTTTGTTGTAGTTTCTTTTTGAAAGGTGAAAAGTTTCTCATTGACATGTTTTTCACCTTCCCCTGTGCTAAAAAATCTTCATTGATGTCTTTTATAGAATGATAAGGTCTGATAAGAAATAAAGAATAAGGGGAGATAGAGGATATTTAATTTTTTTGATTGAATATATCTTTCACAGGACAGCCCAAATTAATCAATGGGTTATAGTCAGGAATAAGATTGATTATTTTGGGGAGTGACTCAAGTCCTTGGGAGATAGTTATTAGGAAATTAGAAAGATAGAAATTCAAAATATTAATTAGTAGGGAGAAGTTAATATCTTTTTAGGGTAATAATGTATCTTCAACTCATATAGAGAATGAATCCTGCCTAGAAGCTAAACCCCCAACAGGAGAAAATAAAGTTTGATATCCTGAGAGGCCAATTATTACATAGAGGATGTGGGAATTAGAAGGGCACTGTTTAATAGTGTTAATATGAGTTGAATGTGCCCTAGCCCTGATAATATGTTATGTATGAGAGAGATGAAGTGAAAAAGGTTTCTCAATAAAACCTGGGAAGCTTCTGAAGTCAGATATGTGAAATTGAAGTAAGCTAATACAGATGGGAGAGGAATTATACAATGATTCCATCATGAATATAAATTAATTATGAGAGGAAAGACAATAATTCAGGAAGAAATTACTATTTATAAAAGACTAAAAACATTTCTTGGAAAAGTAAGTCACATGATTTGAATAATGAACAGATTTCCAATAATTTTCAGAGATTTTTCAATCACTCTAGGTTGGGATAAACCATCAGGAAATATGTCAGAAGCTATTATTAGCTGAATTATAATTTGTACATAGATTGAAGTCACAAGAGGTCCCACTTGACCAATGAAAATTTGAAAAATTAATGATTGGTTTTTTTATGTATAATTTGAACTCCACTTGTTTAAAATATGAATTAAGGTTTTCTCCCAAATTAAAAGAATAGATTAGGGAAAATTGAAAAGTAAAAAAAATACTGAAACTTCCACTTTTACAAAAGAAGAAACCAAATTTTTGACTTGTGAAAAATTCTTATGGACACATAAATACATCTAGTAATTTTCTCATGTTTCTATTATCTAGTATTGAAATAAAAATGCAGGGCCTGGAATATGCTCTTACTTTAAAGTCCTGTTTTAAAAAACTGCACAAAAATGAGTTAAAATAGAAGTGGATCTCAGTCAAAGTATATGAAAAATCTATTATTGCACATGCCTTGTAATCTTACTTGATTTCTGTTTAAAATCCATAGCACAGGTTCAACTTCTTAGAGTCAAAAAAGTGTTAGTAAGTTTATGAGATTAAGTCTATCTAATAAAATAATTTTCTTTTAATAATAAATATTATATTATATTTTTCCTCTGGAATTCTCTTAAAAAAGTTTTAAATAGTAAAACCAGATTTTAATTCACTGAACTCAAGTTCCAGTACAAATAAAGAAATTCATAAAGATACTCAACAATATATATTTACAGAAAACTTCAGCAACTTGAAGTGCTCTACAGTCATGCCCTGGGGTGCCCCACCCTTCCCCCCTTTTGGCAGCCACAAGGCCTTGCACAAACCTCTCAAAATAACACTTACTTACTTCAATTTTTTCATTCTTACTTAGCATATTTTTATCATATACTCTGAATTTTTTCATAGAATGAAGTTTTAAAATGAATCAGATAAACTTTTCAACAAAAGTTTAAGGCAACAAGTTGCCTCATGTTTTCAATAACAGCAGCTCAGAAAAAAAAGAGGCAAAATATGAGTCACCATGTTGCCCCATATTTTACTCTTTGGTCAAAGGCAGATGTGACATAAACTAGGGTTCATCTGCATAAATATGAGGTGGCATGCTGCCTCATTGTTTGCTTTCTGGTAAATATTGAAAGTAATGGGTAGGTTAGTTGCTTACATGCATACATGAGGCAACATGTCGCCTCATATATGCATGTGGGCAACTTTCTCTCTCACATTGAAAAAAAAAATACAAATAAAAACTGAATATTTACTTTGCATACATGAGGCAACATGTCGCCTCATGTATGCAATAACAAAACCTCAGAAAAAAAAGAGGTAAAAGATGAGGCACAATGTTGCCTCATCTTTTGCTTGTTTATCAAAGGCAGAGGTGAAATACACTAGGGTGCATAAGAATAAAGATGAGGTGGCATTTTGCCTCATCTTTTGCTTCCTGTAAAATAGTGAAGCTAACTGGTAGGGTAGTTACTTACATGCATAGATGAGGCAACATGTCACCTCATGTATGCATGTGGGCAACTCTCTTTCTCACATTGAAAAAAAAATAAAAAAAATTAATATTGTAATTGCATACATGAGGCGACATGTCCCCTCATGTATGCGATAACAGAAGCCCAGAAGAAAAAGAGGCAAAAGATGATGCTCCATGTTGCCTCATATTTTGCTTGTTGGTAAAAGGCATATGTGACATACATTAGTGTGCATTTTCATAAAGATGAGGTGGAATGTTACCTCATCTTTTACTTCCTGGTAAATAGTGAAGGTAGTTGGTTGTGTAGTTTCTTACATGCATACATGAGGCAACATGTCTCCTCATGTATGCATGTGGGAAACTTGCTTTCTCACATTGTAAAAATAAAAATTATACAAAATAAAATTAAATATTGTAATTGCATACATGAGGTGACATGTCACCTCATGTATGCAATAACAGCAGCTCAGAAAAAAAACAGGCAAAAGATGAGGCACCATGTTGCCTCATCTTTTGCTTGTTGGTCAAAGGAAGTTGCCACATACACTAGGCCATATTTTCTCAAAAAGATGATGTGGAATGTTGCCTCATCTTTTTCTTTCTGGAACATAGTGAAGGTAATGGGTAGGGCAGTTGTTTACATGCATAAATGGGGCAACATGTTGCTTCATGTATGTATGTGGGCAACTTGCTTTCTCACATAAAAAAAAAATACAAAAAAAAACATAATATTATAATTGCATACATGAGGCAACATTTTGCCTCATGTATGCATGTAAACAACTACCCTACCCATTACCTTCACTATTTTCCAGAAAGTAAAAGATGACACAACATTCCACCTCATCTTTATGCAAATATGGCCTAGTGTATGTGGCATCTTCCTTTGACCAACAAGCAAAAGATGAGGCAACATGGTGCCTCATTTTTTGCTTGTTTTTTTTTCTGAGCTGCTGTTATTGCATACATGAGGCGACATGTTGCCTCATGTATGCAATTACAATATTTAATTTTATTTTGTATAATTTTTATTTTTACAATGTGAGAAAGCAAGTTTCCCACATGCATACATGAGGCGACATGTTGCCTCATGTATGCATGTAAGCAACTACACTACCCACTGCCTTCACTATTTTCCAGAAAGTAAAAGATGATGCAACATTCCACCTCATCTTTAGGCAAATTTACCATGTTGTGGTGATATGAATAAATGCGCTGCATTATGTCATGAGGACATGGTAGATATTTTGTATGTACAAAAGTGTGCCAACATATCATTAAGGTACTATGTTGGATTGAAACATATTGGTTAGTATATATAGGAGAACATGTAGCAGCATGTTGCCTCATGTTTTACATATCTTGTATAGTAAATTATATTGTGATTGGATGGATGAAATGCTATTATGCGAAGGGTTTGGTGAACTTTTCAATTTTAGACGAAAGTATTATAGATGAGGCAGTTTTCAGATCTCTTCAGAGGTGCAGCACATGAGAAGCTAATAAATTTTCTTATATAGCTAATGATAAAAAAACCTATTCTTAAAAGATAGAAAAGGTGAATCTGAAAAAATTGAAGTTAAACTTTCTAAAAGATGAGAATTAATAGTATTGTTTATATAGCTCTAAAATAGTTATTATAAATTAACATCACATTTTTTAAGTTGTGTGATGGAATAATCAAAATTTATTCATATTTTTTTGTCCCTGAAATTACTGGATTTTTTAAAGATATCTGTATTCACTCTGATACTGAGGAAAGACAGGATGGGAGTAGTGTCATAACTCCAATCCTATGGAGGAGTGCTTGTTTTACTTGACGTTTAAATAAACTTAAAAAAGGGTGGATGTCTAAATTTCTTTCAAGTTTTCAATCTAAAACATATAAGTAAGCTATCAGGAAAAGGTTGATCAAAAATTGAAGGTCCCTAAACCCCCAGAAATGGAAGGTGTTCAGCCTTTTTCAGGGCCCAGGAGTTTTCCTATGGATGATATTGTTGAAGAATATTTTACTGGGAAACTTCCAAAAGTCTTTCTAGAAGAAAAACACAATAATAATTTGTCTGTGACAGAGTAGTTCATTTTTGATACTGAGAAAAAGGTCATTTTGGAAGATTTATCAACTTTTATAGAACTTTACTATTGTAAAAGTCAAGCTAGTTTGAAAGCAGAACAGCTTGAGGTTTTACAGATGGATAAATTTTCTCATTTATTTATACTAACTGCAGCTGTACTGTTTTTAACAAAAAATATTTCTAGTTTTAATCCTTATTTTTCATCATAGCATAGAGCATACATGTAATCTGTTTAAATACTTTAAATTTCCCCTCCCTAAGTTTCTAAAATTACCCTTTAACTAAAAGAATTATTAAAAAATTTAAATAAAATCAGATTGAGTACTATAAGGTGCCTGATTAGCTAGTTATGTTTGGTGAAAGTACACTTTTTTCTTGCCTATTTATATTTTTATCTGCTCTTTCATATTTTTTTTTTCAAATCCTTTTGTTTATCACTATAGGGTAAAACCTCAAATGATAAACTCATCTATTTTTTTTAGATTATGGTGAAGTATATTCCTGAAAATATGATTCAATTTTAAAAATTACAGGTTTCAGATTAATCTGAATGAGTGCATTCTTTTATATATATATATATTTATAAAATTTCAAGTATAAGTCTATTTTTAAATTGAGATTCTAACTCTTGTACCATAAAAAATTCATCAATTAATTTAAAAAATTTCACATTATTTTCTAGAATTCATTTTGAAAATATGGTAAAATTAATGATATTATATTATTTCATGTAGTAAAATTTTCAATGATTAAATTAAACCCACACTTTATTCACAAAAACAGGGTATGAGAATTTTATTTGTTCTTTCATTGAATTTTGTCCTGGTAAAGTCTATGTTTCCAGCCTGCAGAAAGAAAATTATGAAAAGGTATTGCATGGCCTGAAATAAATGTTGTAAAGGAACTTAGTATGAAGGACTTCTTGCCTGGAAAATGAAGCTAAAATACAACTAAGGCAATTTTTTTGAAAATTACTCAAGTTCAAATCAGATAGACAGCTTCAACAATAAGCATTGAGATATAATTTTTCTAATTTTTTTTTTGGTACAGTGACATTCACAGTTTTGGTTTGACTTGTAACTACTTTAAGCAAATAATTTCCTTCAAAGGTTACTTCTGATGTTACTTTAAGATACCTGAAAAACCACTTGACTGCAAGTTTTCTAACTTTTGACCTGGTGTCCCAACCCTCTTCACCAGGTGAAGACAACCTCATATGCAAGGTCCTTTTATCTTCTCCTGTAAACTCCAAGCTAATTCCAAATCCAGGTTTATAACAAATCTTGGCTGCAAAATCCATCAAAAATGGGCCACCCAAAACTGCCCTAACAATGCTTTTGCAATATAAAAGTGCACCTTCCCAGAAGCTCCACCAAAAACCAGCTTCACAAACTGTGCTTTCCCAACCAATTCATTCACATGTCCAACAATTCCTCTCAAGTTACCACCAATACCCTTTTTGATGGGGAGGCCCTATTGATTTTCCTCAGAAAAAGAAATGAGATTGATTTGAGAGCCAGAATAAACCAAAGCTCTAATGGCTTTTCCATTCAGAGTGACATTGACAAACCCCAAAGGAGCTGAGAAATGAGTCTCCAAATTCTTCCCAAACTTCTCAGAGGAATTACAAACAAACTCCACCTCCCCAGAAGAGACCCTTCTCTTGGTAAACATCTTCTTTTGCTTCTTAGCCAAACAAGGACTGATAGCAAAAAACTCCCTATAATTCAAGGATATAGTTCCTTGATTCATTTTCTCCAACACAGGGTCCTTCAAATCAGCTCTTACTAAAACCAATGGCCTCTCAAAATGGGCTTTTGGTTTTACCACCCTAGGCCTTGATGCCTCTTGAGGTCCAGCATCTCCATACACTGTTTTCCTGACCACAGGAACCAAACCAGATCCATCACTTGTGACCCTAGCCCCACTGGGCTTTAGAAAGGAAGCCAAAGGAACATCTTCCTCAGAGTCAGAATCTAAGTCTATTGGAATTGGATCCCCTTAACAATCATATGCACCAAAACTTGGTGGGCCCATATCTGCAATTCCCTTCTGGATCTTGTGCAGCTTTTCCTTACTAACCTTCCTCCTGACATCTATCTTTGGATTCACCTTGGGAGACTTGAAATTAGGCTGAGCCTGTGAAGTGCTCTTCGGCCTTCCCACTCTCCCAGAATCAATATCATAAACACCAGCCAAGCATTCTCTCCTTTACTATGCTTCACAAGAATACAACTCCAAAACACCATAGGAAGTAGAAAAAGAGACCTTATTGACCTCCTTCCCCTTCCCCACGACATCAACACCTTCCTTACCAGAAGACTTCCCCTGATCAGGAATCTACTCGAACCTTGGCCTCCTCTGATTGAGACCAACCTTTCTCCTGAACAAATCAACAGGAGCCTGCCCCTTACTATCCTTCACAAATTAACCATCAGGGAACTTGAACACCCTGCCATCAAACTCCAACTTTCCCTCTGACACATCTATTTTCAGAGCCCAACAATCATTTGACCTGTGCCCCCTCCTACTACAATAGGAGCACACCCAAGGATCACTACTACCACGTTCCCTCCCATCATAAGTCTTAGTCTGAGGCATTGAGGCCCTATTCACCTTCTGAGTTTCCTGAAAAAAGATGTGCAACTGCTTGGTCAAGTCCACCACTTGCTCCATCCCTAGGTCCCTCTCCTCTTTGGGAACCTTCACAACCTTCTTCTCTTCCTTCTTCATCTTAAATTCCTCTTCAGCCAAAGACTCACTGACTTTTCTGACATATTTGGCACACCCCTCCTGATAGGTGTCCACAGCCAATAACTTTAAATGGGCCTCCACAGACTCCTTCACCTTATTTAAGGCAGGCAACTTCTTGTCCCCATTATCCAGAGTCTTCATCATGTATCTCCTTGACAGCTCCTTCAATACATCCATACTGACATCCATGGCCAGGGCAGACCAAAAAACATCTTTGGCAGAATTTTCATGGGCCAACTCCTCCACTTCAACCAAATATTCTACCACAGGGTCAAACTGTAGCAGATACTTCCTGTAACTGTGCAAGCTACCCACCCTACCATAAGATTTCCATTCAATGAAAACCTTATTCAGATCCACCATAGTGAGCCTGACACCCCATCTATTCACCATCTCCCTGAACAACAACTTGAAATCCCTCTTCTTGTAGCTAGACATGGCTACCACCTCCTTTTCAACTGCCCTATCGCCATTCAAGAAATTAATTTGCTTCACCATTTACAGGTAAGAAGAACCATCCACGCCAGAAGCAGCCTCATACTTCTCCAGGAACCACTTCACATCTTCACCAATAAACTGGTTACCATCCCAACTTTTTATCCTAACACACTCCCTAACCATCACAGCAGGAGTACCTCCCTCCCCACTGTCAGTCACCATAAGAATAGAGGAACTTGAAGCCTTGCCTCCAGACCAAAATAACCAAAAAGGGCCAACCAAAGACAATAGAAACTCAAAAGAACTAGCAGTACTTCCCCACGTTGGGTGCCAGAAATGTAGACAATCATATAGTACTAGCTATAGGCCTTTACCAAAGGAGTTGGAGAAAAACCGGAGAGAAAATCCCCTTTCCCTTTAGAAAAACAAAGTGAGATTTACCTGCTAAAGTAAATTGAGTCTTGTTTTCTAAAGCCTATTTTCAACACACTTAACTTCTTGAGCAGCCAAGAAAGTAGTCCCCAGATAGACTACAAACCCAAAGAACTTAAATGTAGACCAATTTCTACACCAGAGAAAGAAATGATACTTGATGTAGGTTTCAAAGCCACACCAGAGACAGCAATAATAATTGATAAAGCCTGCAAGACCATACCAGAGAAAAAAGTGACAAGAGTTGAGGTCAAGTAAGAACTAACCTTTTCACAACCTAGACAAAAGATGCCACAAACACACAAAAGAGTGAAGCACAGAGATTCAAGGTATACCAGATGGTTGATGATAAACTATAATTTCCTTAAACTTGCTTAACTATCTCACACACAGACCACCCTGGACTCCTCTCAACCAAATACAGCTCCCCCACCTTTCTAAATGCATAAAAATACCTTAAGAGGCTTCCATGAACACAAGAAGGAAGGCCTCCAATTGTAGGTATGGCTGCATAGAGGTTGTCAGCTGCTTTAAGGCCCTTAAACACCCTTAAAGACCCTCTAAAACAACAAAACTACAGTAACTACACATAGAAACAAGCTAATCACACATAAAACATACCAAAATGATAAGAAAAGAAAGGACATTAAGCTGAGACATAATAAGTGACCCTATCTTAGGCCTAAAAAACAAAACTAAACATCTAAAAACTAAAAAATCACCAATGAAAAACCACAATAACCCCAACTATACACCACATACCAAATACCTCCAAATACGCACTACAAAGGCCTACCCAGCTTTGGAACACCACAACAGTTAATTTTGAGGCCTGTGAAAATAAAGAAGAGCTATAAATAATCATTGGAGAACTCAAATATTGTCTAATTTGGCTGCATCTGGAACCACAATGTCATTCCCCCATTTCTAGACTATCAACATGGTATCGCCATAAAGTAGGATTCTAGATACTTTCTGGTAATTTATATGGATTCTTCTAGGGGTTTTTATGGGATTTAATTTTTATAAATTATGATTATCTTATTTATTATTATTTCCTCTGTTTTGGATGATTTTTAGGTTATCTTAGTTTTTATCCTTTATGGGTAATTTAATTATTTACCTCATATCTATATTAGTATTTTATGGGAACTATAAACTGGCTTGGATAATTTTTTCACTTCTTACTAATTTTGTTTTACTTTATTTCTCTTATCTTAAAGTTTCATCCATTCTGTTTTTCACATTTCAGGTTATATCTCTTGGTATTGGTCTATTTTGGTGTCATTGATAAGCACATGGTTTTGGTAGATGCTCTAGGGCCTTTTAGTTGAGCATTTCTAAGTAGTATTTTGAGAAGGGCCTCTTATTTTGAGTCTGGGAAGCTCAATAGCATTCTGAGTGGGAAATCTGAAAGTCAATTGGGCAGTGATATTTTTTTAGGATGTCTGGATGGCTGTGGGTCATGGTGAGTTGGATCAAATATAAATAAAGGGTCTGGAAATTCTTTTAATCTTCATTTTTTACTTAAATTTCACATATACAAAAATCATACACATTTTTTATAAATTCATAGTTAAATATTACCTACACCTTTTGGATATAAAGTGAGGATTATTACTATACACTTTAACCTACTACTACTCATATATATTTTTGAAATCAAGAAAGGGTCAAAGAGAAACTTTTGAGAGTGAGATAAGAACATTTTGGCTTATTTTATTTTTCACTCATACAAATTCCTTAGTGATTAAATTTATTAAGGATCAATATTAAGTTATTGGTTCATCAGTGCCATTAAATTGTACATCTGAAATTTGTGGGTCTCACCTACATCTGATAGCATATTCTTATGTGTATGTATATTTTATATTGAAGATTGCATATGAACTTTCACAGATCGGGCTCAACTGTTGGTCAAGCAATGCTCAAGGTCTGATCAAGTAGTGATCAAGTAATGACCAACATGGGTCCAATCTCTGATAAAATACAGTTACTACTGGTGTAAATATGGTTTCTTAGCTGCTTCAAAAAAGATTTCCAAAGTTTTTACATAAGAAGTATTGCTAGAAATACCCCTCACCAATTTTCTGTTGTGAATGGATACTCTCAACAATCACCAGTATAGGTTAAATCATTAAAATAGATTTTGATAAGGTTTCAAGTAAAAATGATTTTTAGAGGTATGTGTTTAAATTTCAGTATATGTATGACTCTAAGTGAGTGAAAGACATAATATTATCAATTTTAAATAGTCATTCAATGTTCATGAATTAATAATGATATTGGAAATAAGGTGAAGTCAAAAGAGAGTTGTCCAGAGGAGAAAACCTAGAAGAAAGTACTCAAAATCCAACACCTTGCTTCATGAATACCATTGATATATTCTTCTATTCAATCTAAATTATTTCAATAGTGGATATCAAATTCAAAACTTATATTAAAATCCCATGTCAGATTTTCAAGAAATTTTTGAACAGAAATCCAACATGGAATTTGGAAAAACTGTGATATTTTTTATCATGCATATTAAAGTTGACCTGAAGGTCATAAAGTTTAAATTTTGGTATTTTCAATCATCACTATTAATTTCATCCCCCTTATAATCATGCTGAGAAACCTCTTCTTCCTAATTTATCTCTAATCTTCTATTGTCTTATTACTTTTAGAACTGAAATAAATATTATCATTCCTTATTGTATACATGATTTCAGGATAAATACAAATGAAATTAGTGAAATTTCTACAACCTAATTAAACAAAAAGGCATTCTTTCATATCAATTTCATGAATTCCAGATATAAGGGAAATGATGTTTTTCCAAGTGGAATTGAAATGATGTATAAGTTGAGCTCAAAGAATTTCTTGTTTACATTTTCAACTGGAAAGAAATATTCTAGAGCTGAATGAATGAATCGAATGATGATGAAAAAAATTTAGGGTTGTGTTAGGGTATGAATCCCTCAAAAGTCCCAAAATCCTACACAGAGTAAAATTTTGGAATAGTAACTTACTCTGAAATCCAATGTGGGATTTTTCAAAATCCTAATCCCAATTTTGGATTTGTAAAGTGGTATTTGGTAGCTTTTATACCCCCTAATATCCCTATCCTTCTCAGAGCATCTACCCCCATTTCACTAAGCCCCATTGGTATGCATATTTTGGGGCATTTTTATGTGAACCTTAACCCTTGTTTTTGTTATCCCCCTCCTGTAATTAACATATAATATATAACATATAACATATAAAATATAACATATAACACATGTCATATAGCATATAACATATAATATATTTCATAAAAATTCACTTGACTCTGATAGCTTTAGCAGAGTCTAAGACATGACTTTTGTTAATTCATATACATGCCTTCTTTTTTTTCAAAAATTCAGTTTGAATCTTGGCCGCACTCAACTGCCTTAATCATTTTTTTAATTTTTTTACACTTCACTACGATTGTTACACATAACTACTACTCAGCATAACCTGACACTTAAGACACCTCCCTACTTCTCCAACCATCCTCTACCTCCTGGCTTCATCTAACTTAAAAAAACACTCTTGTGCCATATATGGTATATAAAAACCAATTAATTACATGTTAGGTCAAACAAAAACATGAGAGATCAATACTAAGTATAATTTTTCTATGGTAAAAGTTACCCATACGAGGGTAGGATCATCCATTTTGGTAACAAACTTTATGGGTAGGAATAAATTTACAGATATTTTTTAGTCTATCCACAATTACCCAGAAAGAATAGAAGCTTTTTTTTCCTGATAATGGAAAGCAAGTCACAAAGTCCATGTTTATAATTTCCCATGGGGTTTTGGCTTCTCTATTCATTGTAACAACCCATCTCTCTTCCCAGTCAATATTTTAAATTTTTGGCAAGAGTCACATGCGTCAATGTATTTTTTCACATCTTATATTGTATTTATTTACCAGGATGTGTTTTTAACTCTATTTAATGTTTTGTTAAAATCCAAATGAAAAGCTAAGATGTCATCATGCTAAGCACTCAACATTAACACTTTCATAGATGGAAGTATAACTATTACATTACTTAGCTTTTTCCTGTAATATATGTATCCATCTTCAATTGACAATTTACCTTTTTCCAATGCATTTTTATACTTTGGATGTAAAGTTTTAATTAATGCACTAATTAAGGGGTATCAATTAAGAGGGATCTACAATTAGGGATCCAGAATTTTTTTTGCTTGGATCAGACATTACCAATTGCAGAAAATTCTTATCCACTAGCCCTGGGGCTAGCAGATAAGGATTGCACAATAATGCATTATCCCACCTCTTATATCCCAATTTCCATTCCTGATTCCTGATTCCAAACTCATCACATCCATGATTGATTTATCAGCAAGTCACATGACATATAATTGAAGATGTCATCCTTATGTCTCTCTTCAGTCTATGCTACTTAATTTTGGTGGCAAACACATAACATTTTTTTCTATCTAAACACCCCACCTGTTCATTTGGTGGCAAATTCTTACTTCCTACTCATCACCTAAACCTTCTACCAAAAATAATGAAGCGTCTCTCTACTAGAAAAAAATTCACTCAGCTATGAATGCTATCATGTTAACTTTTTCTTCTGACTCAGATTCTGACATGGGTATTTTAGAAACTTTAGTTTATATGTATTTCAATGATATTTATGAATAAGAGGATCCCAAAACTACATCAGCTCTCCCCTCCCTTGAATCACAAAACATCCTTTCCACTGGCATACAGTCTGTCATTATGCCAATCACCCTCTAACATTTTGAAACACAACCCTTTTAATTTTTTTTCATACTCTTAAAATATTCAACTTTTGTGCTTTATTCACTTGTTTTGGTGTTATTGTTTCTTGAATATCATCTTTATTTTGAATTTATGGTGAATGTCTTTTTTTTGGATTCCTCATTTGTTTTCATTCATTAGCTCAACATGAAATAGCATATTTTCTGAAATAGCATATTTTTTCACTTTTTCTTTTTTTCATTCATCCCTCATATCCTTTTCCTCCTCTTCTCAAAAATCTCTCAAACAATTTGGTTTCATTTATTTTCTCATCTCATCTCTCTAGGTAAGTCATTTTATTCATTTTTTTTTTGATTTTTTGTTTGTTAATTAATTTTTTTTCTGTTTTTTTTCTTTTTTGTATCTAAATTTTTTTTGTAAGTGGTTATTTTTGATTTTAATGGTAAAAGTAACCTTTTTTTTCTCTCTCTTGTTTCTTTTTTTAGCTCCATCACTCTACTCTTCATCCCTCCTTGACATGGCCATTATCCCCCCCTTTCCCCTATTTCACTTTTTTTTGGTTCCATGTCATTAAAACACATACATTGCTCATTCTTTACACATTTCACTTACTCCATATTCAATTTCCACATAATTGCAACATTAATCTTTCTCACTCTATTTTTCCTACTTTTCAATCAAGGTAAGTTTCATTTCCTCTTTTTCATGCCTATATGATATCTCGTTTCTTCTATGAAAATTTAATACTTAAATATATGTATGACTCTTATCTGGATAACAGTGAGCTTATTAAACTTCTTTTGTTCTCATCTCCATTACCACTTTTTGAGTTTTTGTAATATTTAAAAATCAGAGTTGCAATTAGGGTTATGATTATTCAAATCTAATTTAATTTTTCTTGGAGATTCTCCTGAAGGCTACCTTTCATTTCCCACAAACTAATTTGAATTTGGTTCAGTGGTTGCTGAGATATTGACCTTTAAAGTTCAGCCTTTTTTCCCAATTCGAATTTTTTATTTTATTTTTTTATGTAAAGAATAGGGTTTGGTTTATATAAATAGAATTTCCTTCCACTCAAGATTTATATGAAGTCTATCTTTCATTTCCCATAAACAGATTTGAATTTGGTTCAGTGGTTGCTGAGATATTGACCTTTAAAGTTGAGCCTTTTTTCAAAATTTAAATTAATTTATTTCATGTTTTTATATTGCATAATTAGAGAATCAGGCTCCTGAAACACTTATCTGATAGCTATCCAGGCTTTTATCTCCCTAAACTTAGGATAACTCAAATATTTCCTGGCTGATTTCTTGAAAAAATTATGTATTCATGCATTTCAATCAAATTATAAACTGGCCAAGAAAGCTGGATTTCACAATTGGACAGATATGGCATGGGTTGAAATCAGTAACAACTATATCCTTTCTTCTAATGTTATAATAGCCTAAGAGGGACTAATAAACAGATCCATTCAAAAAAATACAACTCAAATATACTTACTTTTGGTCTTTTCTTTAATATAAATCCTATTACTGGAAGACCAATCCCTTTACCTTCTGAACTCAAAGGCCATGTAATATACATTCTGGATCATAAATGTATCATGGAATTTGGTTTAGGAAATGGGATTATCAAAGCAATTTGGAATTTCTCAAGAGATAATCATAAAAATACTAAGGCACATCCTGAATTAGAATCTTGAAAATTTTTTACGTGTTTTTGGATGTTCTTTTCAGATCAATCAAATTTTGATAAACTGGGTAAGTAAAGTAAGGGGTGAAGGGTCAATGGCCACTAAAACATTGGGGAGGGGTCTAAATATAGTAATTAAAGGATTTTCAAATTTTTATTTTTTTTTATTTTCTTAAATTTTTAATTTATCAGCTATTAGAGATTATAAATCAGCTTTAAGTATTGTAAAATTGAGTCCCTGAGCTTCATAAAGGTTTTCATTCAAATATATTCTATGAATGAGTTCATAATACTATTCTTTTCATATATTTTACTTGACTTCACTCATGAAATCATTGGCAGATAGTATTTGGGATTCCTCTACTTGGTTGATTATAGTTTTTAATTGATTTACTTAATTATTTATTAAATGAAAATGTAAATTTGGTAATCATTAAACCCTCACATAATAAATTTCAGGGGGGGTGGGGGGTATTGCCAAATTTTCAAATAAAATGTGTAAAGTTTTTGACTTGAAACAAGTTAATAATGAAATATGAATGAAATAAAAAAATGAGACATTAAAAAATTTCAATTAAGTGGTCAATTTCCATAACAAACTTATTAGCTTTAACACATTATATCAAGAAAACTTTCTTGAAAAATTTGGAATGAAATATGAACAAAATAAAAAAAACTAGTCATCAAAATTTTTTGTTAAGCGTTCAATTTCCTCAATAGATTTATTAGATTTTAAACATTCTATCAAGAAAAATTCAATTTTTGAGCCATCTTGAAGTTTATAATTGAGTTTAATCTTATCAAATAGGAAATTGTACTCAGGAGTATTCGCTTCCTTCTTTATCTCAAATTTCATCTCTTCCAAGTCATGTGCCCTCTCATACCTCTGTAAAGAAAGCTTGAATTTCTTCTACTTCAAGTCTTGTGTCCTATCATTCCTGCATAAAGAGAACTTATATTGTTGCTTTTGCAAGTTAAATGATCTCTTGAAACTTTAAATTTACCTAGATTTAGAATGAATATTAGCAAAAAAAAAGATCACTTAATTATTAAGAGGTATGCTAGCACTTACTAGCTTCATGGTTCTCCAAAAAATCATCAATGGAAGAAAATGGGGTTAGGGGAAAACTTCCTCTTTTTCATTTTCTTTGACTGTTGAAATTCATAGTAGTTGATGGTCTTGGATATTTTTTGGAGGTAAAATTTTCCTCTTCATCATTAATTCTAGGTTCATACTTGCTTGCTTGAGGTTCCTGGGTTTGCTAATTAGCCTTTTTATAAATAAAAAAAGGAGATGTAAATAAAAAAATTAAAAAACTATAAAAGAAATAAAATCTCACTAGAGTTAGATTTTGTTGGTTTATATTGCCATAAGGATCTATTAAAAAGATATCTTTATTCGTGGAACTGTCACACGCCACGTGACACTCGAGGCGAAAGCAGCTCATTAAATCAATAATATCGAGTCCTAAATCTATACTCGAAGCGCAGAAAGCAATTCTCCATAGCAACTGCGATTCCCCTTTGTGTACCTACTATTTAACTGCGCTAGCCTAAAACTCTAAATCTAAATTAGTCAATCTCCCAATAGGGTGCCTTAGTCTCCCTTTTCAATAAGCGACGCACAGCGCTAGGTTCAACGAAATAGTACAGTAGTAGTTTTTCATTAAAGTTTTGTTAATTAATTAAAAAGGGGTAAATTGAGCATGGACGGGTATTTAGCGAAGAGGGTCTAAGTGTATTTTAGTAATGGTCAATGGTATGGGAATGGTGCGATGGAAGGGAGGTCAATGCGAGGAGGAACAAAGGATATAAAAGGGGCTGGGTATTTGGTTCAATATTCCTTAGAATTAAATTATAAATCGTATTTACATTAATAGTGGTAAATATTTAGAGTTAAATCATTGTTATTGTATCTTTCTTTTATTTTCTCAATATTCATTTCTAAATCCTAAATCTTTGATTATTGAGTTTCCAACCCTTCGTGAGATCTTAAGAATTCCTATTACCTTTGAAACTATTTTATAATTCTTCTCGAACGAACCTCGAACCTGTAGCTCTTACTTTGAGTGACCTTCGAACCACTTCCTCAAATCATTCCTCTGTGCTTCAAAGAAGTTTCTAAATCCCTCATCTCACTTTCAGGAACATCCTCGACCTTGTGCGTAGGTCGTCCAGTGACAGTATAATTTAATTCTCCGTAGTTCTCATTCTTTGCACTACTACGTCCTTTTAGGTGTTTTTAAAGTTTTAAAATGGCACCTGTTCAACGCACTCCTCCTCCGGGCGCTACTACTAGAGCTCGCGCTAGGGGCAGGCCAACAGCCACAAGGTCTGTTTCCCGCACTCACTCTTTGGAACCACTCGACCTTAGGGAACGGCAACATTCAGTTCAATCTGTAGAAGACATCCCACAAGATTTTGAGGATTCTAGTGATGAAGAAGAAGGAGAGGATACAATGCACGAGGCACCATCCACCCCAGCCAATCACCCTTCTGGTCAATCCTCAGAGCCTGGACCATCTAACTCTCTGGAAGATTTCATGAGACTTTTCATGAAAAACCTTTCAAATCCAACGTCTTCAGAGGGATCTAAGTTCAAAACTCCTTCTATGAAATCTCCTGACAAATTCGACGGAGATCACCCCAAAAGATTGCGACCCTTCTTGCAAACCTGCAAGCTACTTTTCCATAATGACCCTCAAACCTTTAACAGCGACCGATCAAAGGTTGTTTACGCTTCTTCATTCCTAGCCGGGAAAGCAGCAAGATGGTTCGAACCTTATCTACTCATGCTTTCTTCGACAGAAACCCACTTACTTATCAATAATTGGGAAAGGTTCGAAGACCAACTTTTTACGTTGTTTGGGGACCCTAATGAAACAGACAACGCAGAAATTGAACTTGATTTTCTTCGCATGAGTGATAATGGAAAAGTCTCTGAATATATCTCGAAATTCAGAGCACTCCAAACTCGAGTAGGTTGGAATGATGCTGCCCTTAAGTATCATTTCAAGAAAGGACTTCCTTCGAGGATTCTGGATCAATTAAATCTTCACGGTCAGAAGATGACTACTTTAACAGATTTAATGGTTTGAACCCTTGAACTTGACGGCGTTTATCAAGGACAACTTCAACATTGTCGATATGCCAAAAAATCTCAAGGCCTAAATTTTAAATCGGGAACTTCTTCACACCCACGACCAAATCAATCCTCCTCGACTCAATCCAAACCCAATAAGGGAAAGGATAAACCTCGACCAAAAGGCTCGACCCCAGGCGATATCAGCAAAGTACTGGATCCTAAAGGGGAACTTAAAGAAGCTGAGAGGAAGAGACAAGCAGATAATGGGTTATGTATGTATTGTGGGGGTAAGCACAAGTTGGAAGACTGTGTAAAGTTGAAGGAAAGAGAAGGTACTAGTTCGAAGTCAAAAAACTAGTAGATAGTTTACTTGTGTGCAAAGCAAACTATCTTATCTCTCCCAGTGCACAGAACCTCCATGTCTTAAGGACTGGAGTTGCCTTAAACCGCTTGATATTCATTCTTTTTAAGGAGGATATCCCCTTCAGTTGTCTTATAGACTCTGGAGCTTCAATTTCTTTTGTTAGTTTATCTTTTGCCGAGAAGCTTCAACTAAAATTTACAGATATCGATTGAACTCCAATCTATTTGGTCGAATCAGAGGAACCCAAATATTGGGTAAGTAAGAAAGTTTTATGGGTTTTCAACTTTCCAAACTTTCCCCCCTTTGAGTGGGAATTGTCAGTCTTGGACGCCCCAAGGATGGAAGATACCATTCTTGGCCATGACTTTTTAACGCATTGGAATCCCAAAATTTATTGGACTAAGGGATTGATCACCCCACGCTCTAAGTATATTTCTGATTCTTCAATGCAGGTCAATAGGGAGTTAAACAACCCGCCTGACAACGTCCTGCTAGAGGACAAGTCTCTGCCAGATGACTTGCAAGCATCTGATCCTTCTCTAAATGAGCAATTGGCTAACCCTTCTAGCTCGATGACTTCACTCGAAGAGGATTTAAATTGCCTCGAAGTAATCGAATTCTGCTCTCTCAATACAGGTATCCCCTTGACAGATTCTCTCGAAGATGAAGAGGACGACTAAATCAACGTTGAAGCCATTAAATCAACTCTACCAGAAATCTACCACGATTTCCTCGATGTTTTCTCAATCCGCAAGGCCGATAAGTTACCACCTCATCGACCCTACAACCATCAAATAGAGTTAATAGGCCCATTACCTCCGGCAGGTCCTGTCTATTCTTTATCGAAGGATGAATCTCAAGTTCTTCGAGACTACATTGCAGAGAGTGTAGCCAAAGGTTTCATCAGAGCCAGTAAATCTCCAACCGGCTCCCCTGTCCTCTTTGTAAAAAAGAAGGACAGTAGTCTTAGGTTGTGTGTTGACTATAGAAAGCTCAACACAGTCACGAAGAAGAATGCATATCCTGTTCATCCTATGTCATTACTTCTTACCCTTTTCAATGGTGCTAATTTCTTTTCTAAAATTGATCTTAGAGGCGCTTACAATCTGATTCGCATTAAAGAAGGTCATGAACCACTGACTGCAATGCGCACTAGATTTGGTAGTTTTGAATATTTAGTTATGCCTTTTGGATTATGTAACACACCTTCAACTTTTCAAACTTTTGTTAATGATATCTTACAAGATTTTGTTGAACAATTTGTAGTCGTCTATTTAGATGATATTTTAATATTCTCGAAAACACTAGATGAACATATTCATCATGTTCGACAGGTCCTAAATCGTCTTCGAGATCATGGTCTCTACGCCAAGCATAATAAATGCGAATTCCACCTCAAATCAATTGATTTTTTGGGTTTTACGTTGTCCACTGACGGTTTAGTCATGGATGATAAAAAAGTCCAGAAAATCCTGGAATGGCATGAGCCCAAAAACATTAAATCGCTCCAAGGATTTTTGGGTTTTGCAAACTTCTATAGAAGATTTATTAAAGATTACTCTAAAACTATTTCCAATCTTACTTCTCTTCTTAGAAAAGACATTCCTTTTGTTTTTACTTCTACAGAACGAAAGGAATTCGAAGCACTAAAAACGGCGTTCACCACAGTTCCAATTCTTTGACATTTTGATCCTTCTGCCTCGAAAATAGTTGAGACAGATGCGAGCGATTATGCTATTGCAGGGGTCATCTCCCAATAAAATCCTGAAACAAATTTGTTTCATCCTGTTGCTTTTGAGTCATGCAAACTCATAGCCGCAGAATTAAATTATGAAATTCATGACAAAGAGCTTTTAGCTATTATCCATTGCCTTAAAAAATGGCCTTCTTTTCTTCTCAGCCTAGATAGTCCTTTTCAAATCTTAACAGATCATAATGCTTTGAAATACTTCATGTCTTCTAAAGTGTTAACCAGGCGTCAAGCCAGGTGGGCTGAATTTTTGTCTGAATTTTCCTTCTCTATTTCCTATCGCCCAGGAAAAAACTACATTGTCCCAGATATCTTGTCACGTCGGGACAACATTTACCCACAGCGGGGGGACGCATTTGCTGACAAGAACCCAGCAAATGTGCAATCAATCTTCAACAAATCAATGTTAACAACTCATCAACTTAATTCGATGACAATTCAATCTTTTCGAAATCCACTATCCAACATCCTCGAAGCTCAGTCGAAGGACGATTATTGTTTAGGGTTAAAAGACAAAATAATCTCGAAGCAAGGGGCCAAAATATTTAGTATTGAATCAGGTCTATTAGTCTTCAAAGGTAGAGTAGTCATACCCGACAACAATGAGATAAAATTATGGATTTTCAACAGTCGACATGATTCTCCATTAGCTGGTCATTTTGGGGTTGATAAAACCTACCAGTTAATAGCGAGGGATTTCTTCTGGCCAGGTATGACCAGGGAAATCAAGGCCTATATAAAAGCTTGTTATGAATGTAATAGGAATAAGGCTCCCCGTCACCGGAAGCATGGGTTGCTTCAACCACTTCCTATTCCCTCTAAACCTTGGGAATCTTTATCGATGGATTTCATTTCTCAACTTCCTTTTTCTAATGATTTTGATGCTATATTAGTAATAGTAGATAGATTTTCAAAAATGTCTATTTTCATTAAAACCACTACTACTGCTACTGCAGAAGATTTGTAAAAATTGTTTCTAGAATATGTATTTTCTAAACACGGCTTACCAAATGATATTATTTCAGATAGAGGCTCATTGTTTGTATCCACATTCTGGACCCAACTGTGTCGACAACTCAATATCACAAGTAACCTCTCCACAGCCTATCACCCTGAAACCAATGGTCAAACAGAAAGAGTTAACCAAATCCTCAAACAATATCTTCGAATGTATGTCAGTTACCAACAAGACGATTGGACCACATGGTTACCATTGGCCGAATTTGCTTATAATAACTTGAATCATTCTTTGACACGACAATCTCCCTTCGAAACCATTTATGGACAACATCCTCAATTCAACTCAATACATGTAGGAACTAATAATCCTGCGGAACATTATCTTCGAACTATATCACGACTTCAAGAAGAACTTAAAACAAAATTGGAATCAGCGATTCGAAGATACAAGGAACAGGCCAAAAACATTGACAATCAGCTCCTTCCTTTAAACCAGGTGACAAAGTATGGCTTGATGCACGAAACATTCGAACAACACTACCATCAAAGAAACTGGCTGAAAAGCGCTTGGGACCATTCGAAATCGACACTGAAGTCTCTAAAACTGCATTTCGACTCAAGTTACCTCCTAAATGGCAGGCGATTCACCCTGTTTTCCATGTATCTCTCCTGGAACTGGCTCGAGAAATATACCCGGGCAAGAACCAACCCCCTCCGGAACCGGTCGAAGTAGAAGATCATCTAGAGTGGGAAGTAAGTCGTATCCTTGATTCAAGAATACGTAAGGGGAAACTTCAATACCTCGTGGAATGGGAAGGCTTCCTCAATGACTCAGACAAAACATCCTGGGAACCACCCATCAATGTTTCTAACACCCCTGAACTCCTAAAATCTTTTCATTTGAAATATCCTTTAAAACCAAAACCTTAAAATTTCTTTTATTTTAATTTTTTTTTCTTTTTTCTTTCTTTCTTTCTTTTTCTCGTAAAAAATCTAAAACACCTCTTAAATTTCTTAGCCTTGTTTTCTCTTTTCTCTCTCTTCTTTTTCTTTCTTCTACTTCTATATAATTTTTCTCTAAAAACCAACTAAAAGTAAAATCAAAAGTAAAATTAAATAAAATAAAATAAAATAAAACAAAAATAAAATAAAATAAATAGAATAAACATAAACAATAAAATAAAAAATAAAATAAAATTAAATAAATAGAATAAACATAAATAATAAAATAAAATAAAAAAAAACTCTTAAATCTCTCTAAATATTTTCTTTCTTTTCTTTTTTCAATTCTATAAAATACATTCTTTCTTAAATTTAAAATTCTCTTTAAAATTTTCTTCTCTAAAAATTTATTCTCTCTTTAAAAATTTTCTTTTCTTCGAACCATCAAATCTTGTACGGCACGACCATTTCCTTGAACTTAACTTCAACCTCTAAATCTCCCTATAATAATTCTTCAAATAAATGATTCTTCTTTTCAAATTCTCTTTAAATTCTAAATTCTGTTTTTTTTCTTTTCTTTCTTCTTCCTCTCTTTTCAACTAAAATTTCCTAAAAAAAAAAAAAATCAATCAACAACTTTTCGCAAAAAAAATAAAAAAATAAAAAAATTTTCTTCCTTCATTAAAATCTCAATTCAACAAACTCATCTCAATCACCAACAGTTTCTTTTTCTCTCTTTTCTTACATAAATTTTTTTCTTTTAAAACTTAAAACTTCCTTCAATTAAAAAAACTTCTTTCTTTCTTATTTAAATTTCTTCTTTCAAATTCTAAAGCAAAATTTTATTTAAAACTTCTTTTTTTCTTCTCTCTCCCCAAAATCTTATAAAAAATAATACTATTCACCTACAATAAAAAAAATATAAAATAAAATAAAATAAAACTAAAATACAATTCTACTTTTCTACTTCTTTACATCTCTCTTTTTTATTTTAAATTTTTTCTTTTAATTTTTCTCGAACCAATCTTTTCATCTTCTCCAAAACTACCCTTATCTCCTTCCTGCATTTCTCAAATACCTCCTCCTCTCCTACTGGAACCACCTCTCCAATCTCCAAGAGTTCCTCTGCCACGTCAAAGGAAGCAGCGTCGATAATTGTGTTGACCTCCCCACACAACTCTTCGGCGAACCTTACTCGTTGACCTTGACGAGGTTTCTTCGACCACACCTGGTCCAGTGTGTCTTCAGGTTCTTTGACTACATCCGTGGCCGGAGGGTTTGCCTCAGTTGGTAAGAGCGGCGCAGGCTCCCCAATCGGGTCTTCAAGGGTATTCGATGTCTAAACAAAACTCATCAGTAACCTCATCCTTAAAAAAATAACAATTGAAAACTTACCTCGAAGATGGGGTCAGGCTCTAAGAATAACCTTGGCGCCACCTCTACCTCTGCTTCTCTTTCCTCCTCATCGTCTTCGATGACCACCCGTCATTTCTTGGGTGCCCGCCCTGGAACAGGGACTTCATCTTCATCTTCCTCCACCAACTCGTCGACCTCTTCCTCGACACCCCGCTTCGAACTCGTGGCCTGGGTTACCCAGGTTGTGATCTTGTTATTTAGCTCCTTATCATTTTCCCCCACCGATTGTTCATCTTCAATCGAGACATCCCAAATGTCTTCGACCACCTCTTTTATTTTAGGGATTACCCAAAACTTGGTCTTGGTAAACCATTGTTTGATCTCTGCGTTCTTCGTCAACGCATCACACGCCACTCGTCGCCAACGGCAAAACTCGCATTTCTGGCGAGGGCCTCGAGTCGCCGTACTTTCGACACAAAAATATTCCAAGCCGTGTAAGTTTGTGAAAATCGTTGCGTAATCCTTCCCCCATCCGCTTTAGGGTGTGGAGGCGTAGGTGTGGGAGTAGGGCAGTTCATTATAAAAAGGGAAATTAATAAGTGAGGAAAAAGTTATAGAAGAAGGGAAACTAGTGTGGGAAGATGGCTCAAGCTCAACGGAGCTCGCGATTCTTATACCCGGGCATCTGTCACGTGCCACGTGACACTCGAGGCGAAAGCATCTCATTAAATCAATAATATTGAGTCCTAAATCTATACTCAAAGCGCAGAAAGCAATTCTCCATAGCAACTGCGATTCCCCTTTGTGTACTTACTATTTAACTGCGCTAGCCTAAAACTCTAAATCTAAATTAGTCAATCTCCCAATAGGGTGCCTTAGTCTCCCTTTTTAATAAGCGACGCACAGTGCTAGGTTCAACGAAATAGTACAGTAGTAGTTTTTCATTAAAGTTTTGTTAATTAATTAAAAAGGGGTAAATTGAGCATGGACGGGTATTTAGCGAAGAGGGTCTAAGTGTATTTTAGTAATGGTCAATGGTATGGGAATGGTGCGATGGAAGGGAGGTCAATGCGAGGAGGAACAAAGGATATAAAAGGGGTTGGGTATTTGGTTCGATATTTCTTAGAATTAAATCATAAATCTTATTTACATTAATAGTGGTAAATCTTTAGAGTTAAATCATTGTTATTGTATCTTTCTTTTATTTTCTCAATATTCATTTCTAAATCCTAAATCTTTGATTATTGAGTTTCCAATCCTTCGTGAGATCTTAAGAATTCCTATTACCTTTGAAACTATTTTATAATTCTTCTCGAACAAACCTCGAACCTGTAGATCTTGCTTCGAGTGACCTTTGAACCACTTCCTCGAATCATTCCTCTGTGCTTCGAAGAAGTTTCTAAATCCCTCATCTCACTTTCAGGAACATCCTCGACCTTGTGCGTAGGTCGTCCGGTGACAGGAACTCAAATGAGAGGTGGCTTTAGTAGAAGAGGAATGAAAAATATTTCTTTTGAAATCATGTCCAGAGATATCATATTCTACATACAACATGTTTTTGGGATTAACATAAGCTCCCTCTTCAAGTATGGAAACCATATCTTTATAGTAAGGACATAAAGAATCAAGTTTATTGTCAATAGATTTTATACCATTACTGATATCAATGTCAGTGATACCAAAACTAGTGGAAGATAAAAGAGTCTTAGCCTTCTTGTATATGGCTCAATAGTGCCTTAAGAGTTCAGAAATCCGTTCAGAAAAAAGATCAATCCTTCCCTTTGTCTTATTTTGTAATTCATTAGCCATGAATAGATATACATTAACTTTTGATGCAGAGGGCCATAAAAATTTAGTTGCATTCTCAGTACCAAAAAAGAATCATAAATAGTTTTAATTTTAAGCCACTAATAAGTATGAGATGATCATCTTTTTTTAGTTGAAAAGTCTTTGATTTCTCAGCTGAGGGGGGATAGAGTGAGTAATGGGATTTGAAGAACAACTGGGGGAAGAATACCTTTGAGAAGATCTATGACAACAAGGAATTCTAAGATATTTTAAATGAAAAGTAGAAGAAACAAATAGTGTAGAAAGACTGTTACAGTTGCCTTGCTGTAAGTGGAATCCAAGGTAGTTGGATAAACCAAAGAAAACCCTGTCCCTTTAAGTTAATAAAGAGTTCACAATTCACTAAACTATAACCTATACTTGATATAAAATGACTAATAAACTATTTAATATTAACAGTGTTGAGATGTAGAATCAGTGTTCTTAATAATGAGTGAAAGAAATACAACAGTGAAGCTGTATTCAGAAAAGTAATTTAAATGATTGAATATTATGTTTTTATGAAGCTTTAATTTTTATTTGATTTAGTTTTTAAATTCTAGTCCCTGGTGATGAGACTTTTATAATGATACCCTATAATAACATATTTATAAGTTGTTGAATGAAATTTATAAAATTTTATGTAAAATTTTTTAATTTATAAGGGTATTACAATTTTATAATTTGTAATGTAAAATAATAATGATTGTTGTTGTATGATGTTAAGATGTCTGTATTTTATCTATTGATGACTTCTCATTTTTGATTTTGAGTCTACATGATTTTTATGCATAGTATGTCACATGCTTCCTCTTCCCAAGCTGGAGCATCCCAAAGCTTGTCTGGAGATTGCTGGAGATTGTATGGAGCCAGTCTGGAGTATTCCAGAGCTTTTAAGGACTTCTGGACTCAATTAGAACCTTAAACTACTAATAAAAAATCTAGAAAAATTAAAGACAATAGAGCTCCTTCTCCTTTATAATTCCAAATAATATTTTGTAGTCTGAGAAGCCCTATTCATCTAATAAAAACTCATCAAAGCTAAATAAATCATGAAAAATCAAAAATAATCAAAAAAAAACTCAATATAACTATTAAAAATAGAATAAAAATAGTAAAAATTCCTTAAAAATTTAAAATGGCACTTGAGACTCCTTACTTTAATTTTAAATACAATTTTGGACCTATACTTTCATTTTCTGACTGTTAATTAATTTTTTAAACTTGCCTCATAAAATAACCCTTTTTTAACCCTTTTATATACTCATTTTCATAAATATAAACCATTATAAAATTGAGTTGGCTTTTCAAATCTCAATAATCATCTCCAATAAACCCTCTTTTAATAAACCTTAGTGACATACTACACTCTAGGCTTCCACATCCTCCCTCCAATGAAGAATGTGACCATTTTTTAAATTTGCATAATTAATTGAAAACATATTTGACTTCTCTTTATCCTCTTCAAACAACTACTTCAAATAAACCTGAACCATTTTCAATTCATTTTATAATAAATATCATCATCAATATGTCATCAAAAGACCTTTCCATCCCATGTGAACTTTGCGCCAAATACCAGGTTCCTTGTCTTCCTGGAAGAACTTCCTGTGATCTTTGCAGGCTTAAGAAAATTAAGTTTAATTTTACAATTATACCTTCCAGAACTAGTGTCTATACTGGAACAGCTTCCCTTCTTGATCCAACAATTCCTAAAAAGAGAATATCCAAAAATCTCACCTTCTTTCATAATATAAAGGCCAAAACAGCTTCTTCTTTTAAAAAACATAATCCTGAGCTTTCTCCTCCATATTAAGATCCTAATCCTATATTTCCAGTATCACCCTATGAATTTTCTGAAGCACTATTTACTGGCTCAAAAAGTTATTTTTTTTAATTTTAATATTTATCCTACTAATTACAAATCCAACATCTATCTCTCCCAACTCCTAATTTTCTCCTAAGCTATTGAAATAACCAATATAGATAGGGTTGGAAAGGTGAAAATGATTACATTAATCATTATCCTAAGTTTCATGAATATCTCTTTCTTGATTTTTGTGATGATATGAAGTGTAAATTTTTAACTTATTTTCAGGAAAAAACTTCTAATAACACTGAAGATTTTATGTTGGGAAGAACTTTAATGCAAAGTTTTGATAATGGTGTTGAAATATTTCAAAGAGATCATTTATTTTGATTGTTTTCTCTTCTTTTAAAATTTAACACTTTAATTATTTTGGTGCTGATAATTTTTGTTGTCTGGTTGGTTGAATTCTTTTTAATCATCTTTTTTATTGTAATATTTGAAATAACCTTTTAATAAACTGTATTTGACTTGTGATGATTCCGCTACTGAGAGCAACGCTTAAATCCCTTCAGAGTTTCATCTACCAGTTTTTACCCTTTTTCACAGCATGAGAGAGCGGGCCTCCCTAATGAGCCAAATACTTTTGATTCCATTCCCATTGGGATTCCCCCTGAGCTGAATACTATGATTCCATTCTTGCCATAAGGTCCTCCAAGCTTCACCTAAAATAGTCTACCAAAGAGACCCACTAAATCCAAATCCTATCCTTCTTCTATGATTTAGCATCACAAAATTCAAATAAATTTCCAACTCTTTAAAATCACTCCTAAATTTTATCATAATTCACAATTTACCAGACTTTCTTGGAACCTTTGTATTCAGCTTTAAACAATCTCCATCAATAACCTTTAAAATCCCCATTTTTCTTTAATCCTGAAATAAATCCAATTAATGAAATCCTCATTCCCTAATGCATTAATGACTGAGTTGTCCAAATGACTGAGTACCAGTTTTAGTACTTCTGAGCCAGTGATAATTTAAAATTATTGAATTGAATATCCAACTAGATTGAAATTCCCTCAAAAAATCTTTGAAAACCAAACTTTTAATTGATTGCCAGTTTATAGTCTTGGTGGACCAAGTAGAAAGTAATTTTCCAGTTTAAGGTCATAGGGGACCAATGATTGACATTTTTGGCTGTTCATTTCCAGTTTCAGATCATAGAGGACCAATGATTGTGTTTATTCCAGCTGCTTACTACTGTCCTTGATCCCATTTCTTGCCACTATCCTTTTTTTCCATTTCCTATTCTCCTATCCAGGTTATCCTTTCCATCCTTATTATCAATTTTTCAAGATGAATCCTTCCAACTTCACTGAATCTGGTGACTAAGCCTGTGATTACTACTCCTTTACCCATCAAGAGTGCACCTACACTTATAACCAGAAATGATACACCTACAACAGGGCTTGTTTCAGCTGCTTTAAAAAGAAGAAAAAATGATCTGGCCTTAACTATGGCTCTCTCCCTCTATCTGCCACCAGCTTTTCCTCCCATTGCAAATCTTTTACTCCTTGTCCAAAATCATCCACCTGTAAAATTCCAACTCCTTTCATACCATCAGCCTTTTTAAATATCCCTTCTGACTCTGAGTCCCTAGGTCCACCTCAATCCGCTCTTTATGCTACTCCATCTCTCCAATCTAGACTCTCTTTTGTCATCCCTAGAGCTCCTACTTCTACAAAAGCAATTTTGCATCTTCCTAAATCAATTCTGAATGTTTCTCATTCTCCTTCTACTTTCTTTTTACCTCCTATAACAGAGCCTATTCCTCCTCAACCTAAATTTAGCAGCCCCTATTGTCCATCTTCTTTTTAAAAGAGACCCAGATCTCCCAGTCCTCCAATAATTTTCTTAAGAAAAGAAATATTCCAAAAGTTAATGCATCACCTATCTCTTATCCATTCAGAGACACCCTAACTTTCCTAAAACCACCTTCATATCACAACATTAAAAATTTCTACTCTTCCATTCTTAAAGAAAAATTTCAAGCCAGCCTTCTTTTAAATATTGATATTGACACAGTTGACTCTAGTAACAAATTAAAATTTTCATTCTTATTTTATATTTTCTCTTAACTTTTATTGATGACCTGATCTAGATTGTTCTGGATCCCATTATTCTCCTTCTGCTTATTACATTCCTGATCCAGAACATACTTCTGCTATGGTAAAATGTAATGATGTCACTCAACAACTATATTCCATCTTTAACATTAACTTGGCCTATTACAAAGATTATCTTCTAAATAATCTTGCAGAATTATTTGCAAGAGAGAAAATTTTAAAATGTGACTTTAAAATGGCCACTTGGCACAACCATAAACAAAGTTGTTGATTTGAAGAAATTAGAAGATTCAATAGAGCCTTTATCGTGCTGTATTTGTTGAAAGAAAAAATTCTTTAACTCTCCTGCTAGAAATTTTAAAGAAACTAAAAAAAACTATATATATAAAAATCCTAAAAAAAATAATACTATTTTATTTTATTTTATTTTATTATTATTATTATTATTTTATTTTTATTTTATTTTATTTTTATGTATTTATTTTTTATAATAACATTGTAAAGTAGAGAAATTTGAAAAAGCAAATATATAATTATAAATTTGTGAATTAAAATTAAATAAAATTATTTTAAAAGATGTCCCCCAGTCATTTTATGGGCTGTTCCCTGACATCATACCCACATCCAAGTGTACCTTTTTGTGAGATACACAAGAAAGAAGTTGAAAATAAAAATTAATAGTTTTTGAAAAATTTAGAAAAACATAACAAACAAAAATAGAAAATTATTACTGGGTGGGTTCCCTCCAATTTATAAAAATGATTGTAGACCACCATTGATCATTATTCCTGGAAAAATCAATTTACAATAAGTTTAAAATGAGAATAAAATTTTAACATAAAATTTCAAAAAGAAAAAATAAAACATAAAAAAAATCCTTGAATCTGGCTTCAAATGAGTGTAATCAATTGACATTGTATTGATCCAGTTTATGGTCTTAGAGGACTTTCTATATAACAAAAACAAAGCCAGGATTCAACTGGAAACTGGGAAACTTCAGTAATGAACATTTTGGGGTAATTCTGTATATAGCAGCCAGCCCATCAATTACTCCCAAACTTTCTAATATTAAATTTAGAAGGTTCCCCTGTGAACGATTCTACCAAAAATACTTACTTTCCAACATAAATCTTCACCATAAAATTTTTTTAACATTCAAATTCAATGATTGATATTTTTAATGATAGTTTTTAGTTCATACTCTTTTTCAGAGTAAATATTCTTAAAGCAATAGTAGATAGTTTATTATCATTTCAGAGTCAAACTTTGGCTCACCTAGAGCTCCTAGGATAGAGCCACTTGAATTGATTAGCAGCTACCATCTTTTTTAATTCCACTCCAACCAACTCTTCTAAAACATACGAACGGCCATACACTTGATCTCTGACTCTGTATGACCCATTCCACCTATCTGAAAACCTTCTCCCCCACTGACTCTCTAAACTCCCATTATACACCAAGACCATATCTCCAGTTTTAAAAGGTCTCCTTAACCTATGAGCCAACCTCTTATCCAAATATCTAACTGAATAATTTTGAATATTTATCATTTTTGAATATGCTATTATGTTTCTTCTTTCTTCTCCAACTGAAACATTCTTACATGTAGTAATTCTTCAGTAGTTTTGACTGTGTCCCAGTCTACTCCAAGATATGATTTTGTCTCTATATTGACTTCTAAAACTGCTTTCTGACCAAAAACTAATTTTTATGGTGAACATCCAGTTGTCCTTTTGGCTGTGATTCTGTCAGATAATAAAACTAATGGTAAGTAGTGCCTCCACTTTTCAGCACTTTCTCCACACATTTTAGCTAAATCATCCTTTATAACTTGATTCCCTCTTTCCACCATTCCTTCAGCTTTGAGATAATATGGGGTTTCTACCCTAAACTTTGATCCAACCTTTTTTATAGCCTTTCTAAACTCAGTCCTAAATTCAGGACCTCCATCAAATGTTACCAACTTCATCACTCCGTACCTATATACCCAATTTTTCATTAAAAAATCTGCCACATTCCTGGAATATAGATTAATAAGAGGTTCTGCCTCTAACAAACCAGATAAATCATCTCTGGCTATAATTAAATATTTATATCTCCCCTAATCTATATAAGCAGCATCCAAACTAACCATACCAAAAAGATTTTTCTCACTAGTTGCATGTCCAGTTTTCTTTGGCCTTAAATAAGCCCTCTTTTGACATTCTTCACATGAATGAAATGATTTTTTAACTGCCGACTTCATTCCAGGCCACCAAGTTCTATCATAAATTTTTCTATAAGTTTCACCAACTCTTCTATGCCCAAGATCATCATGCAGTGACTTCATAACTAATTCTTGCCCTTTCTTTTGAGTAATAACATCTTGAGTATTTGGATACCTCCTCCTCATTAATCTTCTTCCAGAATGATAAAATTCTGGTGAACTCCTTTTGATAGCCACCCATTCATCATTATCACATTTATCTGTCCTTTCTAGCATTAACTAATTTTTTTCTATTTTATAATAAAAACCTGTCTCTCCTCAGACATTGTCTTGATAATCCATTAATATAATATCAATGGTCTCTTCCCTATCTCCTAGATCATCGGCACATGAATGAGCCAAAAATATAATCCTAGACTTTTCCTATTTATCATAAAAGATTTTGAATTTTCCACTTTTGAACCTTTCAACCTTTTAACAACAAAATTTTTTTAATTTTCACCATTTTTAGCATCAACATCTTCATCATTTTCCAACCTCTCTTTAACTGGATTATCTAATACTCCAACATATAAATCCTTCACCAACTTACTACTATCCCACAAAATGTCACCATCCTCATCCATATACACCACTCCCTCAACCTCCTTTTTACTAAATTTATCCTCACCATCATCAAACTCTCCAATCAAATAATTTACCTTACTTTTATTAATTTTCAGTTTATCATCATGGTGGAGGTCTTCATCACTATCTACACATATTAATCCTTCCAGTTTAACCTCATGGGGGAGATAAGGAAAGTCTTCAGAACCTTTTGTGCTGGCCTTGATTACAGGTATATCTTCATTGAATTCTTCTGAGTCAGAATCCTCTTCAGTAGGTGGTCTTTTTGACAAACCATCTGAAATAGTAGACATTTTACCAGGCTTATTAACTAAATCAAAAGAAAAATAGTGAATAAAAACTACCCATATAGTCATGGGTGCATTTTGTAAACAAGGGTAACTGATAATTTGAATTAAAAAATTTTCATTGACTTGCAATTTGAAGTGTTGTCCCCATAAAACATTTTGAAGCTTCTTTAAAAAAATTTCCACACCAAAAATTTCCAATTTAGGCTGAGAATATCTTGATTCCAACTCAGTAAAAACAACAGATTCATACGTGACTGTTCTTATATAACCAGCTTTATCCATTTAGGACAGAACTTCCCCAGAAGCAGTCTGACTAGAACCCACCACTTAATAAATCTGGCCAGCATTTTTCCCATAATCTAACTTGTGCAGGATAATATCTTCTTCAAAAACCTTCTTCAGTTTCTCAAAAGCCTCTTCACACTCTATATCCCACTCCCAGTCAGCATCCTTCCTAGTAAACCATATCAAAGGAGCATCCAACAAAGAAAAGTCCTTGATAAACATTCTAACATATACAAAAATGCCCAAAATACCTCTGACTTCAGTTGTATTCTCGGGTCTTGGCCAGGACTGAATTTTATTCACCTTCTTCTTTGACATAATCCTACCCTCTCTACATACCACATGACTTTAGATTTTCAAATCTGGAACACAACAAGAAAATTTGGAACCTGAAATAGCTAAACCAGCCTCTTCAATCCTATAAAAATCCTCTATAAAAAACAGCATATTCCCAGATAAATTTTTGTATCCCTGGATTCTCCTTCAATACTTCATTACCATAATCTGTTGAAGGTCCTTTTCTTCCACCATCATCAATAAATATATCAGAATATTTTGGAATCTTTTCTTTTAGAATCAAAGACATCTGAGCTTTATAAACAGCAACTGGATTTGTTGCTCCTTGAGGTAATCTTGTTAGTTGCAATTGTCCAAGTGGCTTATCAAAAGTTGTGAGAGGCCTACAATCTAGATGCAACTCTCTTTCATCATATCCCCCCATTATATCTTCCAAACCATAAAACACTCTCCCAGAAAACATCTCTACAAACTCCTTTGTTCTAGGTGCTATTCCTGCATCTTTTATTGTAACCCTATTTAATTCTCTTTGATTGTGAACTACCCTAAGATTACCATTAGGTTTTTTTAATACAGAAAACTGGACTTGAATAGCTTGAGGATGATTTCTTGTAAAATGCAGTTCAAATTCTTTCACTAATGACTTCAATATAATCTTCTTTAAAAGAAATGGGTATTGGAATAGGTTTCTGTTGTCATGGTTCATGATAAACAACTGGAATCTTGTAGGGCTACCTGTAATAATTCTTTTACACACCTCCCCCCTCTTCTACAAATGCTATGGCATTCTACTTCTTAACCATTACATCTAACAAATAACTTTTTTCTTCACCTGAAAGCTATCCTTCAGGTCCAAAATCAACAAATTTTAATCTCTAAAGAGTGATCTTTGAAGTTATGGATAATTTCAGTGTGCTTTTAAATAAAGAACTGTCATATGGATTTCTTGATAATGCTGGTCTTCTCAAAGGCAGATCTAATTTGGAAGGCAGAAACTCATTGATTGGTTTAATTTTATTTGCTACCTTTTAATATTTTGTGGCATCAACTTCCACTTTGACTTGAGATACTTGATCCATTATAGTTTCACAATTATATAATTTTTCATAATAGTTTTCTTCATCTTCATCTTCAGAAACAGAAACAGAATAAGTTGAAATATAATTTTTATTTTTAGTATTTTCATTTCCACCTCTTTTCTTTGTCTAATTTAAAATCTAGTTTTCCAACACCTTTTTTCCCATCATTTTCCTCCATAAAATTCCCAGCTAATAAAGTTGGAAGTTTAACCTCTTGCTGGAGGAAAGAAATAGAATCATCACAAATATAATTTTTTTGTGAATTAATTATACTAATATTTTTTTGTTGATTTTGATGAAATAATTTCAGATTATCTGCTTTCTGGAGGCCATAAAATAATCCACCACTAATCTCACCATAATTAGCCGAATTCCCTTTCCGAATTTTATCCAACATAATACATCCCATCTTTTCCTTTGAGCCACTTTTAAATTTTATTGAATAATTTGATAATGATAATAAACATATTGAAAAATCCAACACATAATGACATTCCATTGAAACATCAACAGAAAATAATTAAGAATCCACTTTAATTATCTCCAAGTGATCTGACCTATTGCAATCTGGTATTACTTTTTGAGGAGAGATTGTAACATTAGAGAAATCAGCCCTTACTACCCAAAAATGTAAGGGTCTTCATACTTATCTGTTTTAATAAATTCACCAGAATCTGACCTTTTGATTTTCTTCTTCTTGGTGCACATATAACACTGACACATTGTGGTTAGGCCAGGCCTTGTCTCCCAACCATCATCTCCTGGAGGTTCTAACCATATATGAAGCCGTCTCATATCATCACCAGTGATTTCCAAACTAGTTCCCATACCGCTCTGATAACCTATTTGAGCTTCCATATCCATCAAAAATGGCCCACCATGAGCTGTTTTCACAGCTCCTCTGGCCCCATAAAAATTTACTGTACCAACCGATTCACCTACACTTAATTTGAAATTTTCAGCTGTTCCCATAAGTTGGGTCGCATTTCTTCCTATACCTCCTAAATTTCCACCTGTGCCAGATTTAATTAACAAGCCTATAATAATTTCTTGATCTATGGAAATTAAGTTAATTTGAGAGCCAGAGTCCACCAGGGCCTTTACCTCTTTACCATTTAACATTACCATTAAATACCCTAGAGGAGCAGAAATATGAGTTTCCACCTCCTCTCTAAACTTCTCTACATTTTCACAAATATACTCCACCTCTGCTACAGATACCCTTCTCCTTTTTAGATGCTTCTTCAGCTTCTCTGCAAGGGCAGTACTAATCATAAATAATTCACCTAGAGATAGAGGAATCTGGAGTTGATTCACTCTACCCAAAAACACCTCCATAGCATTTTCTTAACCAGATACTACTACTGGCCTTCCATATTGAACTTTATGTTTGATAAGCTTGGCCCTAAGCACCTCTTGAGGACCCACATATAAATCCTCACCCCCCATAATAAAATCTCCATCTACAATAACCCTAGCTCCATCACCAGCTTCTTTCACTAATCCAGATCCATCACTGGTTCTCCCCAGCAAAACTTGGTCTGGGAAGAGATGCTATTAGTAAATATTCATCAGAATCAGATTCATCATCTTCAGGCATAGGCTCACCATTTAAATCAAATTTTCCATAACTGGGAGGCCCCAAATCTTCCATACCCTTCTGAATTTTATAAGTTGCATCATTGATGTAAGGTTTCTTATCACTATTTTATATTTCATACTTGCCTGGTTTAGCCCTAAGTTGGCTTTGTATACTACTTTTAGCTTTAGTGGCAGCTGCTCTTCTGGAAGCATCAACATCATACTCTTCAATCATACAGCTACCATACACCTTAGCAACCATTCCAAACTTTAATCCACCAAATGAAGTTGTGAATGTAGCCTTACTGACCTCCTTTTCTTTTCCCTTATCTATTTTTCCACCCTCAGTACCACCATTCTTTTTACCACCTTCAATAATTTCATCATTATCACCAGTTAATTCTTCAAATATGGCTCTCCTTTCAGCCATCATGTTCCTTCTAACTAAGTCTAAGGGAGCTTTCCCCTCACTGAGTTTGATGAAAGATCCATCAGGGAATTTTTAAACCTTTCCATCAAATTTAACTCTACCAGCCTGCAAGTCCCTGTCCAAAAAATAAGAGTCTTCAGCTTTGTTCCCCCTCCTATTACAATAGGAGAACACCCTAGGCTCACCATAACCACCTTTATAACCATCTCCACTATCACCATTACTACCACCATTTCCATTTCCATACCCATTAAGCCGTTTTCCATAGCAATTGAAAAAATGATTCCTCCTCTCATAACCTCTTGATTGATAAAAAAAGAAGTATAAGTCAAAGCCACAGGTGCTCTGTTGGCCTTCTGAGTCTCTTGAATAAATATTTTAAGCTTCTTAGTTATGTCAGCTAAATTATCCACCATTTTATTATCAACATCTCTCTTGACCTTATTAAAAGGCTGACCCAACTGAGCCTTCTTTTCTTCTTGATCTTTGACCATAAGATAATTGTTTTTGGCCAAAACGTCACTAAACTTGCTAAAATTTTGAGCACAGGATTCCTGATACTTGTCCAATGCCATTAATTTTAAATAAGTCTGAATATTTATTTTGATTGCCTCTAGAGCAGGCAGTTCTTGTTCCCCATTTGGTAGAACCTTAATCAAAATTTTCCTAGACATCTCCTTCAACGCATCCATCCTGATTTCCCTACTAAAAGATGACCAAAACTAATTCTTTTCCTAATTTTAATGGTCTATCTCCTCCATCAGAATCATATATTCTAATAGTTGAAAAACCACCCTTTACTTGCCAATCACTGACAATCTTTTTTAGGTCCACCATAGTATACCTGAATCCCCATCTATCATCCATCTCCTTTGAAAATTTCAACCAGTCTCAACTTTTACAACTGTCCATAGAAATTACCACAATTTCCACTTCTCTGTCCACAATAAAGAACCTAATTTTATTCACCATGTCCAAATGTGAATCCCCATCAACAGAAGCAGCAGCTTCATAATGATTCAAAAACCATTTAACTTCTTCCCCATTAAACTTGGGCCCATCCCAAAAGAAAATCCTGACCAATGCATTTTCAGGAAGAGAAAATCCAGATCCAGTAGCAGAAAATATCCCAAAATTATAATATAAAACCGTTAAAAGTGTATAAATTTTTGCTAAATAAGCCTCTTACAGGCTAAGCAAGTGCAGATACCAAGTAAGATCAATTAAAAGCTGCAGAATTTAAACCCCACATTGGGAGCCATTAATTTAGAAAGACTCTTACAGTCGCCTTGCTGTAAGCAGAATCCAAGGGAGTTGGATAAACCAAATAAAACACTGTCCCTTTAAGTAAATAAAGAGTTCACAATTAGCTAAGATAAAACCTTGATATGAAATGACCAATAAACTATTTGATATTAATGGTGTTGAAATGTAGAATCATTGTTCTTAATAATGCGGGAAAGAAATAAAAAAGTGAAGCTGTATTTTAGAAAAGTTATTTAAATTATTGTTTATTGTGTTTTTATGAAGCTCTTAATTTTTTGATTTAGTTGTTAAATACTATTCCCTGATGATGAGACCTTTAAAATGTTACCCTATAAGTTAATATATATGATTTTGAGTAAAACTTTTCAAATGTTACATAAAAGTGTTATATTTATAATGGTATTACAATTTTATAATTTTTTATGTAAAATAATAATGAATGTTGTTGTGTTATGTCATAATGTCTGTATATGTATGTATAATGTTAGCTTTTAGATGACTGTTGTCAGTTAAGATGATAGATCATGTTCTAATTTCAAGTCTACAAGCTTTATGTGCAAAGTATTTCATGTGCTTTCTTTTTCACAGCCAGAGAATCCTAGAGCTCATCCAGATATTGCCCAAGTTTGTATAGAGCTCATCCAGATCATTCTGGAGCTTTTACAGACTTCAGGACTCAATTAGAGCCTTAAAATACTATTAAAAATCTAGAAAAATTACAGATAATAGAGCTCCTTCTCCTTTAAAATCACAACTAATTTCTGTAGTCTGAAAAGCCATATTCATCAAATAAAAATTCCTCAAAGTTAAGTAAATCCTTACTAATTAAATATAATCAAAAACACTTTATAAAATTATTAAAAAATAAAAGAAAAATAGAAAAAATCCCATGAAAAATTCCAAAGGATCTTGAGACTCCTAAATTTAATTATCCATAAACTAATGGACCTATAATTTTATTTTCTGATTATTAATTAATTTTTTAAACCTGACTTATAAAATAACAACTTTTAAGCCCTTTTATATACTCATTCACCACAGAAAATTTGGGGGGGTATTTCTAGCAATACCCCTTGCTTAAACTCCGTTTAGACACAAATCTATGCCTGAATTATGCGCACATCATCACCATGGAGGAAATTGTTTGGCCTTACATTTAGTCAGAGATTTGTCACAAATTGAGCTGATGATAAACCTACATTGATCACCGTTTGATCTTGAAGAATCCTAATTTGATAATTAGTTGAACTCCCTTTGAGCTCACTTTGATCTAACATATGCTTTTTCATATCCAATATGTCAACTATTCACTTTCAAAAAGATTTGTAATGAATTTCACATGGAATATCAGAGACAAAACCAGTAATTTTGAGTAAATGTGTCAGCCAGGCTATACCAGGAGCCCAGTAAATTTTATGTCAATTTACTGTAACTAAAAAAGGGCGTAAAAATTTGCTTATTATTTATATAAATTAATCTTATATTGCATAATGAACTGATATAATTATTTTATTAAATATATATAAATATTATATTAATTTTATTATTATATAAATTATTTATACATTTAAATTAAGCATGATATATATTCTATAAATTATGGCACATTTTTTATGTATTTAATATATACAAATTTATAATTAATTAATTATAAACATATATTATAACTATAAGTGTAAAATTGAATTATAATGTAATTAAATTAATTAATTAAATTTGTATATTAAATAAATATTTTTCATACATTATTAACAAATAATATTGGGCGCTTTTTTGACCCTTAATTGTGTCAGTAAAATAATTAAATAAATTATAAAACTTATTTAATAACATGGTATTAAAATTCTCACTTCAAATAAGGAATATCATTAAATTAATTATATGTTTCATGTAAAATAATTAGTCAATTAATTACATAGTTAAAAAAATTAATTAAAATTGCTTTATACTGGATTGAATTGATTACATGGATCTTGGTGTGAAAATAATTTTAATTGTTTTAATTAAATCCTTTACATCTCACTGTAATAGCTGTTTTGGGTTATTTTACTAACTGTTCTCATGTTTCAGACTTACTTGGTTACTAATTATTTTCATTAATTGTGTGGGAAGTTATGGTGGGAAAAATGATTAATTACTCACGGGTTTAGTTTATTGTCTCATGTTTTTCTCTCAATCTCTATGTTTAGTTCTATTCATTTATATTCTTGCTTCATTTTATTACTCTTTTTTAAGTACTCATTTGTGACGCTTCAGAGGGTCCTTTGCCTATAAAAGGCTTTACATAATCCCCTGTAGCTGCATCACTTATTATTTACACTCAACTCCATACAATTTCAATTATCTTATGTTTATTTTATTTTTATTAGTCTTATGAAATATAAATTTAAAAGTAAATAAATATTCTACGGTTGCAATAGGTCTAATAATAATAATAGTTTTAACCACGCATTGAAAGTAACTACTCATTAAATAATTATATTAAATTTTTTTAAAACCTCACTGTTGTATAAAGTCCCTAAAATCTACTCGTTGCCTCTCCTTAAAAATAACTATACAATTCTATTACTTTATTTAACTTCCTTTTTATATTAACTTTTCCTCCTCTCTGTTTTCCTCTTCTTTTCCACCTCCTTCTAGACGACTGGCTGATAATTGGGCCCCTTTCCAGACAACAACAATGACTACGATACTTGCGACAAACAACATAGCGCATGGACCACCCAACCAGAAAGTAAAATTTTTGCTTCAACCGTGTTTCAAACTTGGGTTCAATCATTTAGGTTTATATTAAATTAAATTATATATTTCTTTGAAGTGATTTTAAAATCACTATAGTAAGTTAACCTTTGTACCTCTCACTCATATTATTATATTTTTACTGAAATAACAGTGTTTGTGGCTTAATTGCTGATTCACTGAGTGTAAGTGTTCATTATTTTTTAATTTTTTTTCGTAGTTGACCATAGTAGAGTAAAACTCTTAGTCCTAGAAGACAATTAAATTTTAATAAATTAATAAATTAATTTTATTATTATTTTTTCTTTATTGGTTGACCATAATAGTACTCAGTACTTAGTCCCAATATTGCCAATATATTAATTTTGGTATTAATTATTTTGGTTGACTTATAAACCTTTGTTTGTTGGTCCCATTTTAATTTCTTAATAAAAATAATTGTAATTACATTTATTTGTGTTACATTTTTTGGTTAATTAATTGATTTTTGATAAAAAATTTAAAAAAAAAAATTATTTTTGTTAAAAATTCAATAAATTATATTTTATTTTGAAATTAATAATCTGAATCATTAATATAATTTTGATTCTTTTTTCACAAGTTAAAATTTCCAGTAGTTTAGCTAACAGCATGGATAACTTACATGTGGATGAGATTGAAGTGGATGGTGACACTGAATCTGTAGGTTCTTCTAAATTAACTTACAAAAATTATTCAGCTGAAAAAAAGCCTTCAGGAGGTGGAAATTGCAGGAGAAGTGGCAAGCCCCCCTCACCAAACACCTCTGAAAGAAGTAAAGCCTCTAATATATCAGGAAAATCAACTCAAAGGTATAAAAATAAAAAAGATACCACTGACTCAACAAGTAAACAACCTGTCCAGTCACATCAAAGAGCTGAGAGCAGAAAGTATGAAGTACAAGGCACGAGTAGACACCACGCAATATGGGGGGCGGACTTGCTAGCGAGTCCGCAACCTTGGACCCAAACTCACCACAGATTGAGCACACATTGAGCTATTGATAAAGGAACCATACAATCAGGGATGAACACCACTCAGCAGAACAGTTTTAGGTGGGTGTCCAAGTAGAGTTCAGCATGAGTTCAGTATGAGTTCAGTCTGAGTTCCATCTGAGTTCAGGTTGAGGACTTGCTAGCAAGTCCACCCCCTATATTGCGTAGTGAGACACACTCTGGCAGCAGATGCAGGAATTATTAAATCCCAAACAGGCTCAAACTCCTCATTTCCCAGCCTCCCAGCCTCAGCCTCAAACTCAGCCCAATCAAGTACCCAGATCCTTCATGCAAAATCAAAGCACTCTGCAGGTGGAGCAGTGGAAATGGGATTACTTGATGAGCCATTACCAACAGAATGTTCAGCAACCAACAGCTCAACACTCTGGCCCATCCAGGACACCAACTTACCATCCATCTCCTCAGCCCCATCCTTATCAGGGAGGCAGAAGAAAGAAAGCACAGGGAAAGTTTCCTCCCTTGCCATGGTGATTAATTTGTTTGATAAACATGTTGGTATGTATAATAACAAATCTTCTTCAGGTAATATTGTGGATCCTGGTGAAAGAACAGTTAAGCCCTTAAAAAGACAACTTCCTTTAATAAGTAGCCCCAATGATGTAATTAGCAAATTATCATTTGATGAACCTTTACATTTGACTTCTACTTCTTTAATTAATCCTTCTCTTGCAATTAAGAATGATTCTGTTTCCCTTGAAGTCTACACTTTAATTGATAAAACCTCTGAAAAAATATTGAAAGATACCCTTGATTTTAATGTTGTAAAAGAAAAACATTTAAGAGATGTGTTAATACATGAGAGTGATAGATTAAATAATTTGCACTTTCATTGTAAAGTAAGTTCTTCTGTACAAGATACAGCTTATTATAAAATCAAAGAAACCTTGAATATTGTTCTTAGCCAACAAAAACAAATAAGGAGTGACCATAGATCTATCTCAGATAAGAATATAAATCTACCTAAAACCTTGAGTGAATTTAAACCCCTTATTGATGAAAATTATTCATTAAAAAGTGAAATTAAATCTCTACAAAATGAGTTTAAAAAGCTAAAAAATGATTTCCATGCACTGAGTTCCAAACACACAGTTTCTGAGGACAGCAATGTTTTATCTCTTGCAAAATTAAATGACCTGATGTCTGAAATTCCAAGGATAAGAAACTATGTGGCTGACCTGAAGGAAAAATTTTCAACCTTAAGCATCAATAATTATGGTATAAATGAGAATGCTGCCCATAAGCTGCATAAAAATAAAGGAAAAACCTGAACAAAGTTCCTATTTTCTTCCTCGTATTTCAGCCATTAAACAAACTGACAATGAGTCTGTAAAATCTTTTTCTACTAGCAAAAAATCTTGTGATGGTCAAGTACCAGCTGTTTCTGTAAATAATAAAATTTCTGAAAACCTGGCTAAGCTTCAGGAATTATTAATGATAAATTATTCAACCCAAATGATGGACCATCCCAGTAGTCAGAAAAATTGGCCTAAATTCAACCAATATCCTACCTTTGATGGTGATTCTTCATCTGATTGGAAACACATTATCCAAAGAATTGATAATTTAAAGAGATCTTATAAACTACCTGATGAGGAAATTGTTTCTAGGCTAATTTCTTTATTTTCCAATGTAGCCTTGATGTGGTATGAATCTGTTCTATTAGATAACAACCATTATACATGGAATGATTAAAAATCTTTGATTGAGAATCAGTTTGGTGGTTCAAAATTCAGGTTTTCTCATCAAAGACTGTATGAGAATACTAGATATGTATCCTCCTCTGTTGAAAAACCCATTGTTTTTCTTATGAAAGTAACAATAATCTTGAGAGAAATTGATACAAAGATGGATTATGATATTTGGAGAGATAAAATCTTGTATAAATTACCAAATTCTTTTAGAGATTTAATTGTAGCTAGAACTGAGCATGTGAGGGAACATTCTTCTCTCATTAATATCTGTAATGAAGTACTGCTTAACCATAGATATGAACCAAAGAATTATCTTGGAAAATCTTATCATAATCAGAATAAACCCTCTACAAAGCCCCCAGAAAAATCTGCTAAACCCTCTGCCCCAGTTGCACCTAAAAAATATGCAACAAATACTTATTATTAATGTAATAAATCATGGCAAAAGGCTCATGTTTGTGACAAGAAAATTCATCTTGTTGAACAAAATGAAGAAACTGATGAAACTGAAATTGATATCAATAATTCTTCTTGTGACTGTGAAAGTAATATCTCCTATGAGAATTAATCTGTTAAAGATGTATTAATGTTGGAACAAGATGTCCATTATTTAGATAATATATCTGATGAATGTGTATTGGATTTATCTTCAGTTGAAAATGCTGAAATAATTAAAGATATTACTAACAATTCTATAGCCATATCTCCTTTTAAGGAACCTGTTATAATTAATGGTAAAAATGTTGATGTAGTTCTTGACTCTGGTGCTGGAGGAAGTGTAGTGTCTGAAAAAGCCTTAGCTTCAGTAGATAAGGATTATTTGGGTAAATTGTTACCTATGACTTCTGAAAAATGGAGAGGGTATGGTTCTACCTTGTGTCCCATTGGCAAATACAAAACCTCTGTATTCTTCAAATATAATGGTGGTTTTGTCAGAGCTATTTGTGAATTTGTGGTCATGAAAAATGATAATTTAAGCAATTGGTTTATTATGGGTAATGATATTTTAACCATGTTTGGTGTGAAATTGGACATAGAAAATAATTGCTTCACCTTGGGATTGAATGGCAAAAGAAAATTCAAAATTTCCTCCCCTAGAAAACCTTCTGGGCATCTGTTAAAGTCTTGTAACTCACTGATCCAGTGTAAAGGCAGACCAACAATTGAAATGGATGATTTATTAAATGAAATAAATACTGCTTCTTTTGGTGATCAGTTAACTAGTGAAAAAAAGGATTCTATAATTGCCTCAATTACCTCTTTCCCTATGGCTTTTTCTCATGGTTCTCATGTCTTAGGAAGTTTTCTGAAAGAAATGAAAATTACCTTATCCTGTAACTTAAGTGATATTCCTCCTAGTCTTAAGAAAAAACCATATCCTGCTTCTCCAACAAAAATAAAGGATATTGAAGATAATATTGCCACATTATTAAAAATGAATATCATTGAGAAAGTGGATGTCACCCCCAAAATTAGGGTCATCTCCTCAGTCTTGATTTCTTATGAAAAGGATAAGGCTAGATTATGTGTAGATTACATAGCATTAAACACTTATACTGTTGATGATATTTATCCTTTACCCAGAATTAATTCAATACATGATACCTTTCAAGGTGCAAAATTTATTAGTTGTCTGGATGGTAATAAAGGGTATCATCAAGTTCCAGTTGAGAAAAATTCTCAGAATTTTTTGCTTATTGCTACTCATATGGGAATATATAAGTATGTTAGGATGCCATTTGGCCCTAAAAATGCACCTTCATTTTTCCAAAAAGTCATGGATAACACTTTCAATCCGGAAATAATTGAAGGATGGCTTATGGTGTATATTGATGATATCATAGTTTCTTCTAAAACTTTTTATGAATATATGATTCACTTAAATAGAGTTTTTCAATAAACGGATGAAATCAATATGACATTGTCCTTAAAAAAGTGTAAATTTGGCTTTCAATCTTTAAAAGTCCTTGGCCATGTTGTGTCAGGCCTACAAATTTGTTTAGACCACAACAAAGTTGCTGCCATCCAAAATGTAAATGCACCAACTTCTGTAAGAGAAATCAAAAGTTTTTAGGGTATGTGTGGCTATTATAGAAAGTTTATTAAAAATTATCAGGTCATAGCTTTGCCTCTTACCAAACTCACTAGGAAAGATGTTGCATTCATCTGGAATATTGACTTTCAAAAAGCTTTTGATGCATTAAAATTTTGTTTAATGAAAGCTCCTATCTTAGCTCTTCCAGATTTCAACAAACCTTTTGTCCTGTATACAGATGCTAGCTTTTTTGGTCTGGGTGCTGCCCTTCACCAGAAACAAATTATTAATGATAAATCCTCAGAGGTTTTAATTTGTTATATTTCAAAAACCTTGAGAAATAGTGAATTGAAATATGGTGCCACTCAATCAGAGTGCTTAGCAGTTGTTTGGGCCCTTGAGTAGCTTCATTACTATCTAGATGACCAAAAGTTTGAATTGGTAACTGACTGTAGTGCTGTGAAGTCCCTCTCAAACCTGAAAACACCTAATAGACATATGTTCAGGTGGCAACTTGCTGTTCAAGAATACAGAGGAAGAATGACAATTATCCATAGGGCTGAAAATGTTCAATCCAATGTTGATATGCTGTCAAGATTGCCTCTGCCAAATAATGACTCCAATCCTGCTTATGTACCTGAAGATGATACTGTTCATATCCATGGTATATTTATAGTTTATATGGAAGAAGAGTCATTACAATTAATTCTGGATTCATATGATAAAGATTCTGATTTAAATAAATTAGTTACTATTTTAAATGATTCTAAGAATGCTTCAATTCAAGCATTGATTAAAAATCTTCCTGCAAAGTATCAAAATGCTTTGATTAAAGGAAAGTTTTCTATTGAAGATGGTTATATATATTATAGAAGAAAGCTTACTAATGTAATTGTAATTCCTCCTTCTATAAAAGAAACTATCCTCAAACTTTGTCATGATGACATATTATCTGGTCATTTTGATCTTGAAAAGACATTAATTAAACTCAAAAAAACTGCTTGGTGGGCTAATATGTCTGAAGATACAAAATTATATGTTGAATCTTGTGATTCCTGCCAGAAATCTACAAGATTGACAGGTAAAAGAGCAGGGTTATTACAAGATATTGAAGCATCTGATGCTCTGTGGCAAATCATTAACATGAATTTTGTCACTGGTCTTCCTGTAGCAGGTAAAGACAGTTACAACTCTTGTTGGGTAATAGTGGATGGATTCACAAAAAGTGCAAATTTATTCCCACCCACAAAGATGTATCAACAAAGGAATTAGCTTTCTTATGGTTTTCTTAGAGTTTTAATATTATTGGATTTCCAAAAGCCATTATCTCTGATAGAGATCCATAATTTACTTCTGAGTTTTGGACCTCTGATGGATATTTGTGACTGTGAGTTAAAGTTGTCTACAGCTCACCATCCTCAGACTGATGGTCTAGCTGAAAGAATGATTCAAACTCTGGAAGATATGATTAGAAGGTATTATGCCTTTGGATAAGAATATAAAGACAATGACATATTTACTCATGACAGGGTCACTCTATTACCTGGTCTTGAATTTGCATATAATAGCACTGTTCATTCTGTCACTGAGAAAAAGCCTTTTGAGCTTTGGTTACATTATGTCCCAAACACTCCTGCTCAAATTCTCAATAATAAATTATCTAAGTTGGAGCTACACCCTGGTGTAAAATCTTTTGTGCAAATGCAACAGCTATGCAGAAAACATGCTCAAAGCTGTATTGATAAAGCATTTGAATATGAAAAAAAACATGGGATAAATCCCATAAAGAATACACATTTAAAAAGGGTGATGAAGTGTTGATATCTACTTTCCATTTCAATCTACAAGGTAACAACAAATTAAAAGATGCTTTTGTAGGACCATTTGTTGTTAAAAGAATGGTTGGAGATATTGCAGTAGAAGTTGTATTGTATTCTCCATATGATAGGAAACATCCTGTTTTTCCCATTTCATTGCTTAAGCCTTATACTTACAACAGTGACTTATTTCCAAAAGAAGGGGAAGGCCTAAGAAAAACCCTCAGGAAGTCACTGAAACTGCAGAAATTGATAAAATTCTCAATGATAGAATTATCACTTCTGAAAGAGGTACTGAATATTTATTGAGATATAAGAACAAATCATCTGAACATGATGCATGGATACCTGGCAAGGAAATTTCAAATCTTCCTATTTTTTTAAAGAAGTACAAAAAGAAAAAATCTTAGCATTTTTTTTATTGTTTTTAGAGTGAGGGAGTGTCAGCCAGGCTATACCAGGAGCCCAGTAAATTTTATGTCAATTTACTGTAACTAAAAAGGGCGTAAAAATTTGCTTATTATGTATATAAATTAATCTTATATTGCATAATGAACTGATATAATTATTTTATTAAATATATATAAATATTATATTAATTTTATTATTATATAAATTATTTATACATTTAAATTAAGCATGATATATATTCTATAAATTATAGCACATTTTTTATGTATTTAATATATTCAAATTCATAATTAATTAATTATAAACATATATTATGACTATAAGTGTAAAATTGACTTATAATTAATTAAATTTATATATTAAATAAACCTTTTTCATACATTATTAAACAATAATATTGGGCGCTTTTTTGACCCTTAATTGTGTCAGTAAGATAATTAAATAAATTATAACACTTATTTAATAACATGGTATTAAAATTCTCACTTTAAATAAGAAATATCATTAAATTAATTATATGTTTTATTTAAACTAATTAGTGAATTAATTACATAGTTAAAAAAATTAATTAAAATTGCTTTATACTGGATTGAATTGATTACATGGATCTTGGCATGAAAATAATTCTAATTGTTTTCATTAAATCCTTAACATCTCACTGTAATAACTGTTTTGGGTTATTTTACTAACTGTTCTCATGTTTCAGACTTACTTAGTTACTAATTTTTTTCATTAATTGTTTTGGGAAGTTATGGTGGGAAAAATGGTTGATTACTCATGGGTTTAGTTTATTGTCTCATGTTTTTCTCTCAATCTCTATGTTTACTTCTATTCTTGTATATTCTTGTTTCATTTTATTACTCTTTTGTAAGTACTCATTTGTGACGCTTCAGAGGGACCTTTGCCTATAAAAGGCTTTGGATAACCCCCTGTAGCTGCATCACTTATTATTTACACTCAACTCAATACAATTTCAATTATCTTATGTTTATTTTATTTTTTATTAATCTCATAAAATATAAATTTAAATGTAAATAAATCTTCTAAGGTTGCAATAGGTCTAATAATAATAATATTGTTTACCACGCATTGAATTTAACTACTCATTAAATAATTATATTAAAATTTATTAAAACCTCACTTCTGTATAAATTCCCCAAAATCTACTCATTGCCTCTCCTTTAAAATAACTATACAATTCTATTACTTTATTTAACTTCCATTTTATATTACCTTTTCCTCCTCTCTGTTTTCCTCTTCTTTTCCGCCTCCTTCTAGACGACTGGTCGATAAAATGGCTCCTCAAAATGATTAATCTACAATAAAATACCATCAAAATTCAATTTGATTACTGAAAACTTTTGTTAAAATAACTAATATACACCACACAATATGGGGGGCGGACTTGCTAGCAAGTCCGCAACCTTGGACCCAAACTCACCATAGATTGAACACACATTGAGCTATTGATAAAGGAGCCATACAATCAGGAATGAACACCACTCAGAAGAACAGTTTTAGGTGGGTGTTCAAGTAGAGTTCAGTATGGGTTCAGTATGAGTTCAGTCTGAGTTCCATCTGAGTTCAGGTTGAGGACTTGCTAGCAAGTCCACCCCCGATATTGCGTAGTGATATATTTAAATTGGAAAATAATATTCAATTTCTCAATTTCAAATTCAAAATATAAATCCTTGTTTCAAATGTGAATTCTGTAGATTCCTTGCCTTGCTATATTATGAGAAATATTTGAGGTATTGTACACCTTTGAAAATATGGTGTTGTCCTGCTAGAAATTATCTCTGTTTGAAGTCAACTTTATTGAAGCTTGATTCAATAATGATACATATTTTATAACTATTTTGAGATAAAAGTCACTAGTAATGAAGTAAGCCTTTTATCTGTCCTTTATTAAACCTCACTTAATCCTATTTAAATTCAAATTGACCCACAAAAACCTTATTCAAGATATTTTTTAGACCGGGTTTATTCAAGATTGGAGCAAAATGTTATTTTACACATCCAATATGCCTATTTATTAAATTTCTTCAAGCTTACTTTAAATTCTCATTAACATTAACTTTCTCTGTAAATATTAAACACAAATCTTGAAAATATAGTGTGTAAAATCAAAATAAATCTAATATAGTATGCTTACAACAAAATTTTTTTCTGGATTTATTGAAACAAAAAATTGTTCATTTGTGAAAATAGAAAAAATACTATCCATCCTGAATTTAGAATTCATTTTTAAAAATTTAATTCCCCCTCACTTTCAAGTTTATCATGTATTTCAAAAATTCTATTTTTAATAATTTTGTGAACAGTACACCTGAGATATAAAACTTCGGGATATCAAAAACTAAAACATCAGCAAATTGAAATGTTTTTTATTGATATGAATAGAAATAAAGATTGAAAAACACCATTAGAGCAAGTTTCATTTTGAATAATAGGCATAATTTCTCATGTAAATTTCAATAAAAATACTTATTATTCTTAAATAAGTTGTAGTGGATACATTTGAGCTCAAAAAGAATTAAAATTGGCAAAATAAGACTTCTATAATTCATATTCAAAAATGAAATCACCCTTCATTATCAACCTGTAAACTAATTCAAATTAAATAATTTCAAAGTCAGTATATACTGATGTTATTTTTCCTTATAAATAAATTTATTATATAGATTAATAGTCATAAACAGTTGACATAGATGTTAATTTTATATAAGCAATCTTTTATGCATAAAATGATAAAACTATCTTTTATGTAAAAAGTGATGTAGGAAAAAAATATTATTATATTTTTGATACACTATCAATAAAATTGAAGATAGAGCATATCAAAAGTTTAAACTTAATTTCAACTTTGATATCATCATTTTACTTTATTTTACTTGAGTAGAAAACAGATTTTAAATCTCAATATAACTTTAAATCCTATTAGTTTGTAGATTTCAACATTTGAAACTATGAAATAAATATTTATGAAAGAATTTTACAATATTTGCCCTTCTAAAAACTCATGAATCCTACTTCAAATCTTCTAACCTTCACAAGTAACCACAATGCATTCTGAAAATACTCTATATTTAAATAATTAAAGGTAAAAAAATTTATTTTTTTATTTTTTATTTCAATTTTTGATAAAAAATATATATATATATATAATTGCTTAAAAAGCCTAAGAGGGAACTTAATAGTGGTTTTGGCATTAGATATATAGAAACAACTTTCAAAAAATTTGTTTGGAATAAATTACAAAGACAAAAAGGATATATTTTGATGAATGAATACTGATTTAGATTCTTTTGAAATTTTATTGGCCATTTTTATGGAATATCAATCCATGGTAATTATTCTTTATGATATTATCATTAAATTTTTTCCTTTTTTTATATAATGATTTTCTATTGTGTGGTATGTAGGTTAAGATAAGTTTAAAAGATTTATTGAAGATATATATACCAGAGACAGTATAATCTGTAGATTTATAACTATAACTTACTTTTCTGATGTTTTACATCATTTATAAGTAGCTCATGCATTACACAAGTAAATAATTATAGTCCCTGGAAATAAGTCCTTGTGAATTTCAAATTTTTTGTAATTCTTAAAATCATTACTCAAATAAACTGAAAATTTCTTCAATAATTTATTGAAAGAAGGAGTTTCAAAATCTTATTTTGTAGTTATAAAAGTTTGAGTTATTTTTCATATTATCAAATATAATGAAAATTTGAAAATTTTAACTTCAAAACTAGTGATCATAGCAAAGTAATACTGGAACAATCAGATAAAAAGGGTGGAATAAGGTCATAGAAAAACAGGAAATGATACAAAATTGTTGATTTTTGGCTCACAAAATTCAACATATTTTTGACATATTTTGCCACCTTTAGATAATGTTTAGTGGATTTTAACATTATTATAAAAACAAGCTTAACAATGTTTTTGATTTTTTTAACAAAAATAAATATTGTTAGATCATTTTTTTAAAAAATATGACTTATTTTTATGCTTTATCTACAATAGTTTGTAGTTTTTTTTTCAGAAATCACTTGTTTTGATATTCTATTTTTGAATTTTTTTAAGAGAGTTCATTGCATTAAAGTTTTGTATCAATTTTACATTAAAACATCATATTTTAAATCTAGAGATTTGGTTTTGTAATAATATATATTTTTATGTTAATTGACTCATTATTTTTGGATTGATAAATTATGTTAAAATTGGGATTGCTTATTTCTAGTGAGTGTACATCATAGTTTGTTTTCAAATCAAAGATTAATAAATGTTGAAATTTTGTAAAATTCTAAATATTTTTTAAACCTTTTTAATTTAAATAATGTTTAATGTTATGTAATCATTCTATAAGTAGAGCACAATTAAAATCAGATAATGGTATATTGCTTTCAATTTATAATACTAAAATTCTATTCTACTTGAAACAATGTAAACTAAAGCTTGGTATCTCATATAAGAAACTCACAATTTTCAAAAATCATATTTCCAACTTTTTAAGCATGATACAAATTAAAATATATTTTTAGAATAATTTACTAATTAGTTTCAAATACAAGAAAACAATGACCTCAATTTGTTTTAATATTTAAACCATTCTGATGAGTGAATTTCACAATCCTCTAAGTAACATATGGTTACCATTTGTACACATATGCATGATTGCTCCTTTTGTTTGATTTTAGCTGAATCTAAAAAGAAAATATCATGTTGAATATCAGCTATAGATAAACTGCTTATATTAGAAGCTAATATTACATATGAGAAATTTTTTATTGAGTTTTGGAAACATTAATGAGTGTCTGGCATTATAATTGAGCTGTTTATTCAAGTAAATAAAAAAGGGTGACCTTCTAAATAATTCATATATATATATATAAAATAAAAACTAATTATATAGTAGAATTTAACCATGGTTTTATACTAATGTCATATAAAAAAAGGGATTGAGCTAAAAATTTCAGTACAGAAAATAAAAATAAGATAAGTTAATATTCTTGTTTATATTTTCATATTTTTGAAAAAGCTTACTTAAGGGAGAAAATTATTTGGTTTTAGAGTGCAAGAATTTTTAGATAAAAATTTTCACAATATAGTTTGACCCTCTCAAAAAGAAAATTCTAAAAATTTTGCTATCACATTTTATATATTTGTTAAGTAATAGAAAATGGAGTAGTGTCTTTGAAAATGAAGCTTTAGAAAATTAAATAAATGATTTAACTTTATAATATAATTTTTGAAACAATAAATCATGTATTCAAAAAAAATTATATATCTTACAATCAAGATAGCAGTATTAATTAAGCAACTCTAACAACTTTGGAAAAAAAAAAGAAAAAAATAATTAGTAAAATGCATATTTTATCTTTAGAATTTAAGGAAACTTAATAGCTCTACCTGTAAACTAGCCTTAAAGCAGGTTTATATTTAACATGTGGAAATTCATACATAGTACCTTTGCATCATGAGAGTAGAATAAAAATTATGTAGTTTTATTTTATTAATTTATAATAGTATTTTTATTTTTGGCTTTTTCATTAGTTTAAATATATATTTTTTAATTTTTTTGTTTTTCAAAACATTAAGTTCAAATCTGCCCATCACTACTTCAAGTTAAAGCTCCATATGATGTAATAAATGAATGATATATTATAATGAATTTTTCTAGAGACTTTTCAAAAATGGTGATTAAGAATACTTATTATAATTTTTTTAAATTTTTATTATTATTCTATCTCTTGAATGGAGATGGCCATATCTCAATTTAATTAGTTTTTCCTCAGAAAAATTTATTCTTGATCTAATTAAAATTGCATCACTATAAACTAGATGTTATTATAAAATTTTACCAATTTTTTTATCCAAACATAGCTGAAAGTATGTATAAATTAAAGTGTTTCAACATAGTCTTACTATTATCCCACCATTGATTTCACATTTAGATTTCATTATAATTGTAAAAGAAGATTTTCAATAATATTAATAATACCTTAATATTTAATAATTTAGTTACTTAGTAGATTTTTTTTCTTTTTTTATATGAGGCTTATTATATAACCACCACTTTTAGATTTCTTCCATTTTGAAGTCTAATAGTTTTAACTTTCATTTAACCACCCAAATTATATCAAAAAAAATTCAAAAGTATATTTTTTTAATGTACTCTTTTTGATAAACTTATCATTTCTTATAGGTATTCTTCAACTATTTATTGTAATTATTTACCCACTCATTTATGGTCTGTTATTGTTGTTAATTACATCCAGACAGAATAAGGATACTCTCATATTATTTTTGAGTTTTAATTTAAAAACTAAATACTAGGGGCTGGTATTAAATATGAAGTTGTTATAACTAAGTTAACCAATAATTAACAATTAAATGGCATTGTATATAACAAATTTTATTGAGTGTATATAAAAATAAAACTCAAGAAATATATATAAGATACACATATAACCATTTAATATCAAAAATGAATTACTTATCAACGTGGTTTTTTTCAATGATTTTCAAATTTACTTAAAGAGACATTAATATTACCACTTCAAATTTTATATCATATATAACAATATTATTCTTTCAATTTTTATTATTTTACAAAAAATTTGAGTTACAAAGTAATTTATCTCAGTATTTAATGAATGTTTTTGAAAAATATTTACAAAAATAGTAATAACCCCTCACTAAAAAAAATCTAATTTTTTTTACTTACAATTTGCACAGTATTTCTAGCCTTAAAATATTGGTATTCCTTTAACAAAAATATTTTTTAAATAAATTTAAATTTTTTATTACTATTTTATTACAAAATGTCAAATTTATAATTTATTTTACCATAATAAAAAATTTAGTTGAAAATTTAATTTTGGATTTCCAAAAAATTAACTTAAAAGTCAAAAATTAAAAAATTAAATTACAAATATAATTATGAGAAAGGGGTAAATTAAATTTATGATATTCATATAAAAAAGTTTCATATATTTTATGGTGTTTGAATTTTAAATTTAATGTATTACAAAAACTATTATTAAATAACCAAGCCAAGTGAAATTGGCTTGGGTTTTTGGTATCACTAGCACTTATTTTTTCTCTTACACTCATGTTTTAATTTTTTTATTGGTTTTTTTCTACCTTTCATGTTTTTTTTATGATTTTTAATGTTTTTATGACCAAAGTTGCTTTCAAACAACTTCGGTATAACTTGTCTCTCACTTCCCCACCAGATTGCACCTGGTGGGGAAAATTGCTTTCATTTTGGAAACCAAAGTCCCATGCAGGGACTTTGGTTTCTCTGTGTGCATTGCACAGCCAGAAAAATCTGGCTGTGCAATGCACTGCATGCAGCACATGCAGGGTGCATTGCATCTGCTGCCAATATCTCATGTAGCTGATTTCAAGTCAGCTGCATGAAATATGGAAGAGAGTTTGCAACGCGCGTTGCATACAGATTTAGCCACCTCCCAGCCGAGTAAATTGGCCGGGAGAGTGGAAAATGTAAAAGCGAGCAACCAAAGTCACTTTTAGCGACTTTGGTTGCCTGAAAGCAACGCTTCCAGCCAGGGGAAACCTGGCTGGAAGTACTAAATTGAAATGTAAGGGACCCAAGCCAATTTCAAAGGCTTGGGTCATAAATTAAGGTTTCCAAAAAGCAGCCAGTAGTAATCTGGCTGCAATAAAAAGTAATTTTTCTAATTAAAATACATAAATAAATAAAAATGTGTTCAAATAAGATATACAACACTCTGCAGCCAGTTAGAAATGGACTTCCATTTTTACACATCGAAACAAAATCAAATGTTGCTTTCAGCAACATTTGCCATGTTTTGATATTTTGAGCCAAGTAAGATCAGGAAAAAGGTCAAGGAAAAAAAATTGCACAATCGAAAATCTACCAATTTAATATGGTGGGAAGGTTCATATTTTAGAAATAGGTGGTGCACATTATAGTTCCCTTTAAAAAAATTCAAAAATGAAATAATTTTGACGCAATGTAAATTTAAATGTGATGAGTGTATGTTTTTTAGCTACATGAAACATGGTAGCTAGAATTATGTGGAGTCAATTTTTTTTAGATGTGAAATTCAGTGTTCCACAAACCTTCATCTGTACAACATGCAGCCAAGTAAATTCTAGCTGGAATTAGTATATGCATAGGAAAAAATGATCATGCTGTGTACAGTGCCTTGGCAAAATTATTCTTTGAATTTAGATGAAGTTTATCATATGACTGGGAGAGCTGAATTGTTTTAAAAAAGATATCAGTGAAACTTCATGATATCCACATCTGTTTGCCACCAAATTTATTGTTCCTTTCTCTGTCTCACTTACCTTTTTCAAATGTTATTGATAATATTTTTGCTTTATCATTTTGAATTACAGATACTATTATCTTAACCTTATCGGATTACCAGTAAGCAAATTTTTCTTGCTATTGCATTTCATATCATTTTGGTTTTTTACTCTTTTTTACACTTTTGACAAGTCAATCTAATGATTTTAATTCTGAATTTATTTTTAAGGTATCTTTTACTGTACCCTTTCAAATCATTATCAAAAAATTCTTTTTCAGTTAAATTAAAGTTTTTTTATTTGTTTGTCAATTTACTTTTCTTTATTCCTTATCAGAAATGTTCAATTTATTTATCTAACTATTTATTTTTTAAAACAGTGATTATAAAGTAAAATTTATAATTAATTTTTATCAATCAGCTACAAATGAAAGAAGATTTTATAGACACGCAAGTTTACATTTTGCTTATCATTTTTCTATATTTCTTTAATACTATCTCAACCATTATATTATTAATATGAAAAGTAAAACATCATCTCGTACTTGCTGAAAGCATACAGGATAATGTTTTGTTTTTCATAATAATAATTAGATAGTTTGTAATTTACCTTTAATTTATTGATTTTTGAGTTGTTTCAAAGTCTTGTACTTGCTGAAAGCATACAGGACAATGCTACAATTTAAAAATTAATAATTTATTGAAGTATAAATTTCTAAGTAAATATATTGGTCAGAGAAAGATTTTTCATTTTATATATGTTGATATGATAATTCTGTAAATTTTTTAATATTACTAGTGTATTAGAGTTATACTTTCATTATATTATTAATATTAAGTGTTGAGCCAAATCTCATACTTGCTGAACGCATACAGGATAAAGCTATACTCTTTATATGTATAATTTAATAAAGTATACCTTTGAAACACTTTCTTAATATTTGAAATAAAGTTTAATATATAGATTTACTAATATTTAGATATGCTAATTTTAAATTTCTAATATTGAAGATATGATAAAGTTAAAGTTATCATTGACTGATAATTGGAATTCTGTTACTATTCTCTTATTTTTAATTTTTTTCTATTTTAAATCAAAATTGAATTCTCTTATGATCGAACCATCAATGAGTAACAATTTGAAAAAAAAACGGCCAGGGAAGAACTCTAACAATAGGTGGGCGAAAGACATTGCTACCTGGATGAAACTTTTAAACGCTCTTGGAATGGATACAAACGGGAAGAAGCCACATTTCTATGCACAATATTATGTAAATAATATGACAAATTGCAATAATTATTAAAAAAATTTTCCTGGTTGTAGTATTTATAAACCAAAAGGTGTCTTAATACCTAATGTTCTTGTGCAGACTTTTGTATTCATGAGCTCAAAGAACTAGATATATAAGAAGCTACGGTGCAATGCATTAAGGATCTTTCTTACTGTGAACATGAAATTAAAAATAATGGTTATCATCGAATAGCTGGTGGTTTTGGAAAAATGTTTGGTGGTGGCTTTATTTTAGATAGGAAGAAATCTTTATATATTCGTAAGTATCACTTTTTTTAATTTAAATACTAAATTTTTGAATGCTTTTCCTTGCAGATGAATACACTGATGATATTGTACACACGGATGAATATAAAAAACAAATGAAGAGGATTGAAATGTACTTTGAATATTTTTTTAAAAAAATATCATATGTAAAGTACAAAGAGGCAACTAATCTTTGTGCAAAACTTGGTATTCCTGGGTTTTCAAAAGTTTCTAATGAAGAAGAGGGTGTACCGTTTTCTAGTAATTTAACTTGGGCATCTGGAGCAAATGGTAATGGGTTCTCCAATGAGGTTCATCTTGATAAGTATGCAAGTGAGTATACTTTAGGAATATTTTTTCATAAAGATACAGAAAACAATACCATTCATATGAAGTACAATAAGACCCAACCACAACAAACAGGTGGAGAACTTATTTTTCTTGAAATTCAAAGTAAAATCAACTTTGAAGCAACTAATGGAATAACAGTGACATTATGGCCTGCCAATAAACTGAGGCATTTTACCTCAAGATGTCACAAAATTCCTGGTTTCACGAGGATAGGTTCTTCTATTCAAATCAGCACTAGACTTTTTCATGCTATAGAAAAGCTTAATGTTTTTGATATTGATATTTCAGAATACTTGGAAATTTAAGAAGAAAAATATAGGTTTGAATATTTGATTAGTGCTTTGAGAGATTTTTTGAAAAGAGATGACTTAATAGAGGAAGAAATAGAATCAGCAAAGTATTATTTATCTAATGTTAAGAGAAATCTAAAACATTAAGATATTTAAATATTAAAAATTTATATCATATATACACAACTAAATGCAAAATTTAACATGATAATTACTGGGAGAAGCTGTAAACTTTTCAGTTGTAATGATTATAGTATTATCTATTTATTTTATTTGTGAAATAGAATAAATTTTTTCATAATATTATAAGAAAATTTGATTTACTTTTGAGGAAATATATAAGTTGTGATATCTTTAAATGTCATTTTTATTAAATTGGTAGAAGAGGTTCTAAAATAAAATAACTATAATAAAGAATTTGAAATATATTAGCCCTAAAAATGTGCTTTTAATGCTACCAAATTAACTGTATTATATTTTAGGTCAAACAGGCTTATTAATAAAAAAGTTAATAATAAATAGTTGATGAAAGAAGTTTGAATCAATAATATTTAAATTGTATTTTTTTAAAAATAGACTCATTTAATTATTTAATTCGTTCTACTTCTGATTAAAAATGTTATAATCAATGAAAAAATTTGAAAAAATTAATAGATTATTCAATATTAAAGGTAAAGCAACAAAACTAGAGCAGTTATCATATTTTTATATAAACAATAAAAAATTTAAGAGTTTTATACAATTATTTGAAATCATATAAGTAGATTTTAAATTCTTTGTTATTGCTGGACTTACAATAATTTTTTTTAATAATTAATTTAGAAAATCATGCCAAAGGTTTCTTAATAAATTTCAAAGATGGTTACATGTTTGACGTATTTGAAGGAAAATAACTTGAATTATACAAGATAAATCATATACACAGAAGTTTATCTATTTACATGTTTGAATATTAATTTATTGAAAGGCTATGTTTAGCAAAAAAAGGTGATACTGGCTGAAGAGAGCTCCAGTGATTAATAAAATCTGCAGAAATAGCCCTAGCGATTCCTGGAGGATTTGGGGTATCAAATTTTAAAGGAAATGGATCACACTTCCCTATAAAAGGTTTTATTAATGTTAAAATATAGTTATTTTAATTTTTCAAAATTATTTCTTCCATCAAATGATTTTTTTCATGTAAATTACAAATTTTAATTTCTGATATCACCTCCAAGCAATCAGCTGCTGAAGCCAATCTATGATCTTGTGAGCTCAGAAATAAACCACAGACACCATCGATTATATAGAATGTGAAATATTGATATCAGTGGTGGTAGTATTCAGAATTTATCTTGTTTAGTGCAGCCTTTTGTTTCTGTTCCATTATAGTAAGTTGAGTATTTTCGCTTTTCTGACTCAATTGTTGAGCTTCACTAGTCTTGCCACTTGATATTGTTGCAGCACAATATTTTGATTTAAGAATTATAATTGACATAATTATATCAATGATAATGTTGCTGATTTGAAGAAGAGTTGACATTGATATATCACAGGTTTGAAGTGCAGTGGGACCAGCTTCTAAGCCATCAGGAATTGGACTCTTCAGATTTGAAAGGTGAGCTAGAAGCTTAAGACCACGTTCAATTAGAAAATCTGAGTTAATGTTTTGATGTGATGGAAGCTGGCTGAATTCCTGTGCAGTCAGATAGTGTGAAGATGATATAAGAGATACCCATGAAGAACGGCAGTCATCACTTAAGATCATTAATCTCATGAGCATTTGGATAAGATTGGATTTGGGGTGATCTGTTTTCTTTTTTGATGAAAGAATTTTGGTATTTAAACCATCAGGATCACATAAATCTTCCATTTTTTTGAAATCAATATTATTGAGTACCCATAGCTGTGAGCTATCAATCTCTAAAAAAATATTTTCTACAAAAGGAAAAAAAATAAGTAAAAGAAAAAATTTAAGACTAAAAATTATGGTGACTTACATAATTCAGTAAGTTTTGAAAGCCAATCTTCTCCACAAGATTTTTCCCAATGAATAGTAAACATTGGAATATTTAATATGGGTTCTCAGGAAGAAGTAGAAGAGCGTAATTTGAGAAGAGTAACAATTTCCAACCACGACCTAAGGACCTTTGCTGTGCTGATTCTACCTTTACAAAATTTATGAATTTTACAGAATTCCTCCTGCAAATCAGAGTCTTTTAGAGCTGAGGGTGAATAAGTTAAAGGTTTTTTTGATATCTTCATTGGAGTTGATTTCAATGGTAGAGAAGCTTTCAGAGAGGTCAAAGTAGGTAATTTAGGAGGTAATGGGTATTGCTTCTTAGAAATGAAAGAATTCGGTGATGAGCTGTTTGAATCATCATTTTTATCAAACATATTGTCATGTCTTGAAGAATATTTTAAAGTTTGCTTTTTTTGATGAGCAAGCATAGCTTCATATTCTGACAGTTCATCATTGCTATTTTCATTGCTCTTTTCATCATCTTCATCAGGGAGGGGGCGTTTATGGATGGAAAAATCTACAGTAGGTGAGTTTCTGGTACAAAATATCAAAAGAAAGATAAAAAGTACAATATGTAAGCAATAAAAGAGATATGTGATATAATTTTAAAGATAAAAGAATAACAATAAAAAAAAGGAAACAAGAATATACTCATATTTTCCTTAGAAGTTGAAGCATGAGTTGAAGCTGATGGTTCATATGTCTCATCATCATCCCTAATGAAAATGACATCATCAGGAGGAATCACACCCTCCTTGTAAGCTACAAATATATATGAAGAAAAAATTTTTTTAATAATCTTATCTACTAATTTAAAAGGAGACAAAAAAAGTGAAGAACATACATTTTTCAAGGTTTTTCACATATTGGAGTAAGTCTTTACAAGGGTTAGATAAATATGAAGGAGAAGTATTATTGTTAAGGATCTTGACAAGTTCTTCTGTTTTATCTCTAGCCAATTCAAGGAAATTGTGATATTGAACTCTTGTTATTTCCTGCCTCTCATTGCTAAGTACAGGAGGGTTAGGTGCCATGCCACGTGGAAGAAATGGTGCAAGCTCAAAAGCTTCAAAGCGAGTATCAATCTGAGAGTGGGATGGAAAACATTCAGGCGCTGTAAAATCAGTTTTTTGAAAAAAAAGATATAGAACATAAGTGAAATATATAAATTAATAGAGAGGAACTTGATACACATACAAAGTGGAGGTGTAGGATTTTGAATACTAGACATATTCACCACAGAAAAAATGGGGGGTATTGCTAGAAATACCCCTTGCTTGAACTCTGTTGAGCCACAAATCTATGCTTGAATTATGCACACATCATCACCATGTAGGAAATTGTTTGGACTTTAATTTAGTCAGAGATTTGTCACAAATTGAGCTCAAGATGAACCTACATTGATCACCGTTTGATCTTGTAAAATCCTAATTTGATCATTAGTTGAACTCCCTTTGATTTCACTTTGATCTAAAATAAGCTTTTGCATATCCAATATGTCAACTATTCACTTTCAAAAAGATTCGTAATGAATTTCAAATGGATTATTAGAAACAAAACCAGTAATTTTGAGTAAATGGCTCATCAAAATGATTAATCTACAACAAAATACCATCAAAATTCAATCTGATTACTGAAAACTTTTGGTAAAATGACTAATAGATATTTAAATTGGAAAATAATATTCCATTTCTCAATTTCAAATTCAAAATATAAATCCTCGTTTGAAATGTGAATTTTGTAGATTCCTTGCCTTTCTATATTATGAGTAATATTTGAGGTATTTTACACCTTTGTAAATATGGTGTTGTGCTGCTAGAAATTATCTCTGTTTCAATTCAACTTTATTGAAGCTTGATTCCAGAATGATACATATTTTATAACTATTTTGAGAAAAAAGTCACTAGTAATGAATTTAGCCTTTTATCTGTCCTTTATTAAACCTCACTTAATCCTACTTAAATCCAAATTGACCCACAAAAACCTTATTTGGGATATTTTTTAGCCCAGGATGATTCAAGATTGGAGCAAAATACTATTTTAAATATCCAATATGCCTATTGATTAAATTTCTTCAAGCTTACTTTAAATTCACATTAACATTAACTTTCACAGGAAATATTAAACACAAATCTTGAAAATATAGTATTTAAAATCATAATAAATATAATATAATATGCTTACAAAAAAATTTTCTTTCTGGATTAATTGAAAAAAAAAAATTGTTCATTTGTGAAAATAGAAAAAATACTATCCATCCTGAATTTAGAATTCATTTTTAAAAATTTAATGCCCCCTCACTTTCAAGTTTATCATGTATTTCAAAAATTATATTTTTAATAATTTTGTGAATAGTACACCTGAGATATAAACTTGGGGATATCAAAAACTAAAACATCAGCAAATTGAAATGTTTTTTATTGTTATGAATGGAAATAATGATTGAAAAACACCATTAGAGCAAGTTTGATTTTGAATAATAGACATACTTTCTCATGTAAATTTCAATAAAAATAATTTTTATTCTTACATAAGTTGCGGTGGATACATTTGAGCTCAAAAAGAATTAAAATTGACAAAATAAGACTTCTATAATTCATATTCAAAAATGAAATCACCCTTCATTATCTACCTGTAAACTATTTTAAATTGAATAATTTCAAGGTCAGTATATACTGATGTTATTTTTTCTTCTAAAAAATTTATTATATAGATTAATAGTCATAAACAGTTGACATAGATGTTAAATTTATATAAGCAATCTTTAATTCATAAAATGATAAAACTATCTTTTATGTAAAAAGTGATGAAGGAAAAAAATATTATTAAATTTTTGATGCACTATCAATAAAATTGAAGATAGAGCATATCAAAAGTTTAAACTTAATTTCAATTTTGATATCATCATTTTATTTTATTTTACTTGAGTAGAAAATAGATTTTAAATCTCAATATAATTTTAAATCCCATTAGTTTGTAGATTTCAACATTTGAAACTATGAAATAAATATTTATGAAAGAATTTTACAATATTTGCCCTTCTAAAAACTCATAAATCCAACTTCAAATCTTCTAACCTTCACAAGTAACCACAATGCATTCTGAAAATACTCTATATTTAAATAATTAAAGGTAAATAAAATTATGTTTTTATTCTTTATTTCAATTTTTGATAAATAATATATATATATACATATATATATATATATAATTTCTTAAAAAGTCTATGAGGGAACTTAATAGTGGTTTTGGCATTAGATATATAGATTAAACTTTCAAAAAATTTGTTTGGAATAAATTACAAAGACAAAAAGGATATATTTTGATGAAAGAATACTGATTTAGGTTCTCTTAAAATTTTATTAACCATTTTTATGGAATATTAATCCATGGTTATCATTCTTTATGATATTATCATAGAATTTTTTCCTTTTTTAATATAATGATTTTCTATTGTGTGGTATGTATGCTAAGATAAGTTTAAAAGATTTATTGAAGATATATATACCAGAAACAGTATAATCTGTAGATTTATAACTATAACTTACTTTTCTGATGTTTTACATCATTGATAAGTAGCTCATGCATTACACAAGTAAATAATTATAGTCTCTGGAAATAATTCCTTGTGAATTTCAAATTTTTTGTTATTCTTAAAATAATTACTCAAATAAACTAAAAATTTCTTCAAATATTGATTGAAAGAAGGAGTTACAAAATCTTATTTTGTAGTTATAAAAGTTTGAGTTATTTTTCATATTATCAAGTATAATGAACATTTGTAAATTTTAACTTGAAAACTAGTGATCATAGCAAAGTAATACTGGAAGAATCAGATAAAAAGGGTGGAATAAAGTCATAGCACAACAGGAAATGATACAAAATTGTTGATTTTTATCTCACAAAATTCAACATATTTTTAACATATTTTACCACCTTTAGATAATGTTTTGTGGATTTTAACACTATTATAACAAGCAAACTTAACAATGTTTTGATTTTTTTAACAAAAATAAATATTGTTAGATCATTTTTTTAAAAAATATGACTTATTTTTATGCTTTATCTACAATAGTTAGTAGTTTTTTTTGCAGAAATTACTTGTTTTGATATTCTATTTTTGAATTTTTTAAGAGACTTCATTGCATTAAAGTTTTGTAATAATTTTTCATTAAAGCATCATATTTTAAATCTAGAGATTTGGTTTTGAAATAATATATATTTTCATGTTAATTGACTCATTATTTTTGGATTGATAAATTATGTTAAAATTGGGATTGCTTATTTCTAGTGAGTGTACATCATAGTTTGTTTTCAAATCAAAGATTAATAAATGGTGAAATTTGGTAAAATTCTAAATATCTTTTAAACCTTTTTGATTTAAATAATGTTTAATGTTATGTAATCATTCTATAAGTAGAACACAGTTAAAATCTGATAATGGTACATTGCTTTCAATTTCTAATACTAAAATTCTATTCTACTTGAAACAATGTAAACTAAAGCTTGGTATCTCATAAGAAACTCACAATTTTCAAAAATCATATTTCCAACTTTTTAAACATGATACACATTAAAATATATTTTTAGAATAATTTCCTAATTAGTTTCAAATACTAGAAAATAATGAACTCAATTTATTTTAATGCTTAAACCATTCTGATGAGTGAATTTCACAATCCTCTAAGTAACATATGGTTACCATTTATACACATATGCATGATTTCTCATTTTGTTTAATTTTAGCTGAATCTAAAAAGTAAAATCACATGTTGAATATCATCTATAGATAAACTTCTTATATTAGAAGCTAATATTTCATATGAGAAATTTGTTATTGAGTTCGGGAAACATTAATAAGTGTTGGGTATTATAATTGAGCCATTTATTCAAGTAAATAAAAAAGGATGACCTTCTAAATATTTCATATATATATATATATATATATATATATATATAATAAAAATTAGTTATATAGTAGCATTTAACCATGTTTTTATACTAATGTCATATAAAAAAAGGGATTGAACTAAAACTTTCAGTAAAGAAAATAAAAATAAGATAAGTTAATATTCTTGTTTATATTCTCATATTTTTGAAATGGCTTACTTAAGGGAGAAAATTATTTGGTTTTAGAGTACAAGAATTTCTAGATAAAAATCTTCACAATATAGTTTGACCCTCTCAAAAAGAAAATTCCTCAAATTTTACTATCACATTTTATATATTTGTTAAGTAATAGAAAATGGAGTTGTGTCTTTGACAATGAAGCTTTAGAAAATGAAATAAATAATTTAAATTTATAATATAATTTTTGAAACAATAAATCATGTATTCAAAAAAAATTATATATCTTACAATCAAGATAACAGTATTAATTAAGCAACTCTAAAAACTTTGGAAAGAAAACAAGAAAAAAATAATTAGTAAAATGCATAAGTTATTTTTAGAATTTAAGGAAACTTAATAGCTCTACCTGTAAACTAGCCTTAAAGCAGGTTTGGATTTAACATGTGGAAATTCATACATAGTACCCTTCCATCATTAGAGCAGGATAAAATTTATGTAGTTTTATTTTTTTAATTTATAATAGTATTTTTATTTTTGGCTTTTTCATTAGTATAACTATATATTTTTTAACTTTTTTGTTTTTCATAACATAAGTTCAAAGCTGCACATCACTACTTCAAGATGAAACTCCATATAATGTAATAAATGAATGATATATTATAATGAATTTTACTAGAGACTTTTCAAAAATGGTGATTAAGAATACTTATTATAATTTTTTAAATTTTTATTATTATTCTATCTCTTGAAAGGAGATGGCCATATCTCAATTTAATTAGTTTTTCCTCAGAAAAATTTATTCTTGATCTAAATAAAATTGCATCACTATTAACTAGATGTTATTATACAATTTTAACAATTTTTTTATCTGAACATAGTTGAAAGTATGTATAAATTAAAGTGTTTCCACATACTCTTACTATTATCCCACCATTATTTTCACATTTAGATTTCATTATAACTGTAAAATAAGTTTTTCAATAATTTTAATAATACCTTAATATTTAATAATTTAGTTACATAGTAGATTTTTTATCCTTTTTTTTATATGAGGCTTATTATATAAACACCACTTTTAGATTTTATCCATTTTGATGTCTGATAATTTAAATTTTCATTCAACTATCCAAATTATATCAAAAAAAATTCAAAAGTATATTTTTTTAATGTACTCTTTTTGATAAACTTATCATTTCTTATAGGTTATTCTTCAAATATTTATTGTAATTAATTACCCACTCATTTATGGTCTGTTATTGTTGTTTATTACATACAGACAAAATAAGGATACTCTCATATTATATTGGAGTTTTAAATTAAAAAGTAAATACTAGTGGCTGTTATTAAATATGAAGTTGTTATAACTAAGTTGACCAATAATTAATGATTAATTGGCATTTTATATTACAAATTTTATTGAATGTATATAAAAATAACACTCAAGAAATATATATAAGATATATATATAACCATTGTATATCAAAAATGAAGTACTTATCAACATGGTCTTTTTAAATGATTTTCAAATTTACTTAAAGAGACATTAATATTACCAATTCAAATTTTATATCAAATATAACAATATTATTATTTCATTTTTAATTATTTTCCAAAAAATTGAGTTGAAAAGTAATTTAATTCAGTATTTAATGAATGTTTTTAAAAAATATTTTTAAAAATAGAAATAACCCCTCACAAAAAAAAATATAATTTTTTTTACTTACAATTTGCACCATATTTCTACCCTTAAAATATTGGTATTCTTCTAACAAAAATATTTTTTAAATAAATTTAAAATTTTTTTCATTATTCAATTACAAAATGTCAAATTTATAATTTATTTTACCTTACTAAAAAATTTAGTTGAAAATTTAATTTTGTATTTCCAAAAAATAAACTTAAATGTCAAAAATTAAAAAAACAAAATTATAAATATAATTATGAGAAAGAGGTAGATTAAATTTATAATATTCATATAAAAAAAATTCATATATTTTATGGTGTTTGAATTTTAAATTTAATGTATTAAAAAATAATTATTAAATAACCAAGCCAAATGAAATTGGCTTGGATTTTTGGTATCACTAGCACTTATTTTTTTTCTTATACTCACATTTTAATTTTTAATTTTTTTTTTCTAGATTTCTCATTTTTTTTATGATTTTTAATGTTTTTAAGACTGAAGTTGCTTTCAAACAACTTTGGTCTAACGTTTCTCTCACTTTCCCACCAGATTGCACCTGGTAGGGAAAGTCGCTTCCATTTTAGAGACCAAAGTCCCTTGCAGGGACTTTGGTTTCTCTGTGTGTATTTCACAGCCAGAAAAAAACTGGCTGTGCAATGCACTGCATGCAGCACATGCAACACGCATCGCTGCTGCAAGTAATGCGCGTTTCTGCAGCATGCAGCGCGCATTGCATGTGCTGCGCATATCTCATGCAGCTGACTTGATATCAGCTGCATGAGATATGGTAGCGATTGTGCAACGCGCGTTACTTGCAGCAGCAACGCGCGTTGCACACTGCCTTGGCCACCTCCCAGCCTAGTAAATTAGCTGGGAGGGTGGAAAACATTACAGCAAGCAATTGAAGTTGCTTTTAGCGACTTCAATTGCTTGCTGTAAGTAAGATCAGGAAAAAGGTCACAGCAAAAAAATTGCATAATTAAAAGTCTCCCAATTTAATATGGTGCGGAGGTTCATATTTTAGAAATAGGTGGTGCACATTATAGTTCCCTTTAAAAAAGTTCAAAAATGAATTAATTTTGGCGCAATGTAAATTTAAATGTGATGAGTGTATGTTTTTTAGCTACGTGAAACATGGTAGCTAGAATTATGTGGCGTCAATTTTTTTTAGATGTGAAATTCAGTGTTCCACAAATGTGCATCTGTACAACATGCAGCCAAGTAAATTCTAGCTGGAATTAGTATATGCATAGGAAAAAATGATCATGCTGTGTACAGTTCCTTGGCAACATCATTCTTGGAATTTAGATGAAGTTTATCATATGACTTGGAGAGCTGCATTTTTTTGAAAATGTGATCAGTGAAAATTTATGATATATATATCTGTTTGCCACCCAATTTATTTTTCCTTTCTCTTTCTCAATTACCTTTTTCAAAAATTATCAATCATATTTTTGCTTTATCATTTTGAATTATTGATACTAATTTCTTGACCTTATCTGATTACCGGTAAGCAAATTTTTCTTGCTATTGCATTTCATATCATTTTGGTTTGTTACTCTTTTTTACACTTTTGACAAGTTAATCTAATGATTCTAATTTTGAATTTATTTTTATGGTATCTTTTACTGTACCCTTTCGATTCATTATAAAATAATTCTTTTTCAGTTAACTTAAAGTTTTTTTATTTGTTTGTTAATTTACTTTTCTTTATTCCTTATCAAAAATGTTCAATTTATTTATCTAACCATTTATTTTTTAAAAAAGTGATTATAAAATAAACTTTATAATTAATTTTGATCAATCAGCTACAAATGGAAGAAGATTTTATAGACATGTAAGTTCATGTTTTGCTTATCATTTTTCTATATTTCTTCAATACTTTCTCAACCATTATATTATTAATATGAAAAGTAAAACATCATCTTGTACTTGCTGAAAGCATACAGGATAATGTTTTGCTTTTCATAATAATAATTAGATTGTTTGTACTTTACCTTTAATTTATTGATTTTTAAGTTGTTTCAAAGTCTCGTACTTGCTGAAAGCATACAGGACAATGCTACAATTTAAAAATTAATAATTTATTGAAGTATAACTTTCTAAGTCAATATATTGATCAGAGCAAGATTTTTCATTTTATATATGTGGATATCATAATTCCGTAAATTTTTTAATATTACTAGTGTATTGGAGTTATACTTTCATTATATTATTAATATTAAGTGTTGAGCCAAATCTCGTACTTGCTGAATGCATACAGGATAAAGCTATACTCTTTATATGTATAATTTTATAAAGTATACCTTTGAAACGCTTTCTTAATATTTGAAATAAAGAAAAAGTATATAAATTTACTAATATGTAGATATGCTAACTTTTGTATTTCTAATATTGAAGATATGATAAAGTTAAAGGTATCATTGACTGATAATTGAAATTATGTTACTATTTTCTAATTTTTGATTTTTTTCTATTTTAAATAAAAATTGAATTCTCTTAGGATTAACCCATCAATGAGTAACGATTTGAAAAAAAAAATGGCCAGGGAAGAACTCTAACAATAGGTGGGCGAAAGACATTGCTACTGGAATGGATACAAACGGGAAGAAGCCACATTTCTATGCACAATCTTATGCAAATAATATGACAGATTGCAATAATTATTACAATTTTTTTCCTGGATGTAGTATTTATAAACCAAAAGGTGTCTTAATACCTAATGTACTTGTGCAGACTTTTGAAATTCATGAGCTCAAAGAACTAGATATGTTAGAAGCTACGGTGCAATGCATTAAGGATCTTTCTTACTGCGAACATGAAATTAAAAATAATGGTTATCATCAAACAGCTGATGGTTTTGGAAAAATGTTAGGTGGTGGCTTTATTTTAGATAGAAAGAAATCTTTACATATTCGTAAGTATCACTTTTTTTAATTTAAATACTGAATTTTTGAATGCTTTTCCTTGCAGATGAATACACTGATGATATTGTAAAAACGGATGAATATAAAAAACGAATGAAGAGGATTGCAATGTACTTTGAATATTTTTTTAAAAAACTATCATATGTAAAGTACAATGAGGCAACTAATCTTTGCGCAAAACTTGGTATTCCTGGATGTTCAAAAGTTTCTAGTGAAGAAGAGGGTGTACCGTTTGCTAGTAATTTAACTTGGACATCTGGAGGGAATGGTAATGGGTTCTCTAATGAGGTTCATCTCGATAAGGATGCAAGTGAGTATACTTTAGGAATATTTTTTCCTAAAGATACAGAGAAAAACACCATTCATATGAAGTATGATAAGACCCAACCACGACAAATAGGTGGAGAACTTATGTTTCCCGAAATTCGAAGTAAAATCAACTTTGAAGCAACTAATGGAATAACAGTGACATTATGGCCTGCCAATCAACTAAGGCATTTTACCTCAAGATGTCATGAAATTCCTGGCTTCACTAGGATAGGTTCTTCTATATAAATCAGCACTAGACTTTTTCATGCTATAGAAAAGCTTAATGTTTTTGATATTGATATTTCAGAATACTTAGTAATTAAAAAAGAAAAATTTAGGTTAGAATATTTGATTAGTGCTTTGAGAGATTTTTTGAAAAGAGATGACTTAATAGAGGAAGAAATAGAATCAGCAAAGTATTATTTATCTAATGTTAAGACAAATCTAAAAAATCTAGATATATAAATATTAAAAATTTATATTATATATACACAACTAAATGCAAATTTAAACATGATAAATACTGGGAGTAGCTGTAACATTTTCAGTTTTGATAATTATAGTATTATCTATTTTTTTATTTGTGAAATAAAATAACTTTTTTTCATAATATTATAAGAAAATTTGATTTACTTTTGAGGAAATATATAAGTTGTGAAATCTTTAAATGTCATTTTTATTAAATTGGTAGCAAAGTTTCTAAAATAAAAAAAACTATAATAAAGAATTTGAAATATATTAGCCATAAAAATGTGCTTTTAATGCTACCAAATTAACTGTATAGTATTTTAGGTCAAACAGGCCTATTAATAAAAAAGTTAATAATAAAGAGTTGAAGAAAGAATTTTGAATCTATAATAGATTAAATTGTATTTTTTTAAGAATGTACTCATTTAATTATTTAAATTGTTCAACTTCTGATTGAAAATGTTACAATCAACGAAAATATTTGTAATAATTAATAGATTATATTATATTAAAGGTAAAGTAATAAAACTAGATCAGTTATCATATTTTTATATAAACAATAAAATATTTAAGAATTTAATACAAGTATTTGAAATCATATAAGTATAATTTAAAATCTTTGTTATTGCTGGACTTAAAATAATTTTTTTTAATAATTAATTTAGAAAATCATGTCAAAGGTTACTTAATAAATTTCAAAGATGGTCACATTTTTGACATATTTGAAGGAAAATAACTTGAATTATATAAGATATAACATATATTCAGAACTTTATCTATTTACATGTTGGAATATTAATTTATTGAAAGGCTATGTTTAGCAAAAAAAGGTGATACTGGCTGAATGGAGCTCCAGTGATTAAGAAAATCTGCAGAAATAGCCCTAGCAATTCCCGGAGGACTTGGGGTATCAAATTTTAAATGAAATGGATCACACTTGCCTATAAAAGGTTTTATTAATGTTAAAATATAGTTATTTAAATTTTTCCAAATTATTTCTTCCATCAAATGATTTTTTTTCTTGTAAATTAAGAAACTTAACTTCTGATATTACCTCCAAGCAATCAGCTGCTGAAGCCAATCTATGATCTTGAGAGCTCAGAAATAAACCACAGACACCATCAATTATATAGAATGTGAAAGATTGATATCGGTGGTGGGAGTATTCAGAATTTATTTTGTTTAGTGCAGCCTTTTGTTTCTCTCTCATTATAGTCAGTTCAGTATTTTCGTTTTTCTCACTTGATTGTTGAGCTTCACTAGTCTTGCCACTTGATATTGTTGCAGCACAATATTTTGATTTAATAATGATAATTGACATAATTATATCAATGATAATATTGCTGATTTGAAGAAGAGTTGACATTGATATATCACGGGTTTGAAGTGCAGTGGGACCAACTTCTAAGCCATCAGAAATTGGACTCTTCATATTTGAAAGGTGAGCTAGAAGCTGAAGACCACGTTCAATTGGACAATCTGAGTTAATGTTTTGATGTGATGGAAGCTGGCTGAATTCATGTGCGGTCAGATAAAGTGAAGATGATATAAGAGATACCCATGAAGAACGGCAGTGGTCACTTGGGATCATTAATCTCATGAGCATTCGGATAAGATTGGATTCAGGGTGATCCGTTTTCTTTGTTGAGGAAAGAATTTCAGTATTTAAACCATCAGGATCACATAAATCTTCCATTTTTTTTAAATCAATATTATCGAGTACCCATAGCTGTGAGCTATCAATCTCTAAAAAAATATTTGCTACAAAAGGAAAAAAAAAATAAGTAAAAGAACAAAAGTCAAGACTAAAAATTATGGTAACTTACATAACTCAGTAAGTTTTGAAAGCCAATCTTCTCCACAAGATTTTTCCCAATGAAAATTAAACATTGGAATATTTGACATGGGTTCTTGGGAAGAAGTAGAAGAGCGTAATTCGAGGAGAGTAACAATTTCAAACCACGACCTGAGGACCTTTGCCGTGCTGATTCTACCTTTATAAAAATTATGGTAACTTACATAACTCAGTAAGTTTTGAAAGCCAATCTTCTCCACAAGATTTTTCCCAATGAAAATTAAACATTGGAATATTTGACATGGGTTCTTGGGAAGAAGTAGAAGAGCGTAATTCGAGGAGAGTAACAATTTCAAACCACGACCTGAGGACCTTTGCCGTGCTGATTCTACCTTTATAAAAATTATGAATTTTACAGAATTCCTCCTGCAAATCAGATTCTTTTAGAACTGAGGGTGAATAAGTTAGAGGTTTTTTCGATATCTTGATTGGAGTTGATTTCATTGGTAGAGAAGCTTTCAAAGTTGTCAAAGTAGGTAATTTAGGAGGTGATGGGTATTGCTTCTTAGAAATGAAGGAATTCGGTGATGAGCTGTTTGAATCATCATCTTTATCAAACATATCAACATGTCTTGAAGAAGATTTTAAACTTTGCTTTTTTTGATGAACAAGCATAGCTTCATATTCTGACAGTTGATCATCGCTATTTTCATCGCTCTTTTCATCATCTTCATCAGGGAGAGGGAGTTTATGGATGGAACAATCTACAGCAGGTGATTTTCTGGTACAAAATATCAAAAGAAAGATAAAAAGAACAATATGTAAGCAATAAAAGAGATATATGATAGAATTTTAAAGATAAAAGAATAACAATAAAAAAAATGAAACAAGAATATACTCATTATCAAAACCTTTGCTTTTTTTTTGAGATTTATAATTTGATACATCAGAAAATTCATTAGCAGAAGCCGGTTTAATACGCCGAACAAAAGAGGAGCCTTGGGATAATCTCTTTTTCTTGGAGCGGATAACAGGTGTTTCAAGATTTTCCTTAGAAGTTGAAGCATGAGTTAAATCTGATGGTTCATCTGTCTCATCATCATTTCTAATGACAATGATTTCATCAGGAGGAATCATACCCTCCTCATAAGCTACAAATATATATGAAGAAAAAAAATATTAATAATCTTACCTACTAATTTAAAAGGAGACAAAAAAGGTGAAGAACATACATTTTTCAAGGCTTTTCACATATTGGAGTAAGTCATTACAAGGGTTAGATAAATATGAAGGAGAAGGATTATTGTTAAGGATCTTGACAAGCTCTTCTGTTTTATATCTAGCCAATTCAAGTAAGTTGCGATACTGAACTCTCGTTATTTCCTGCCTCTCATTGCTAAGTACAGGAGGGTTAGGTGCCATGCCATGTGGCAGACATGGTGCAAGCTCAAAAGCTTCAAAGCGAGTATCAATAAGAGAGTGGGATGAAACACATTCAGGTGCTGGAAAATCAACTTTTTGAACAAAAAAAGATATAGAACATAAGTGAAATATATAAATTAAGAGAGAGGAACATGATATACATACAAAGTGGAGGTGTAGGATTTTGAATGCTAGACATATTGATTAATGAATATTAAAAAAAAGTATTTGATATCAAAAAATTATGATGTAATATGATGAATAATTATAAGAAACTCTATTCTATAAAATTGAAGTTGATAATTTAATAGGATAAAAAATTGAATAAGATTAAAATTAAAGTGAGGATGAAAGAAACAGAAAACATAAAGAGGGGGATTTTATATTATTTGAGCTTTTTTAAACATGTATTATTCATAGTGGTGTAAACTGAGTAACATGCTAAATCACAATCTGTTTATATTGAAGCGAAATTTGATGTAGCTAACAGAAAATACTAGTAATTCTTTGGGGACTTTTAGTGTGAAAAACAAATAATAACAAATGTATATCCCATATGCAAATTGCCACAGGTAAATACAAAATTTTTTATATTAGAATTTACTCCTAAACAATGGAGATACACTTAATTAGTATATTATATGAAAAAAAAGGATAATCCTTTATGAATATTTGTTAAATTTACTTTCAGATGACAATGCGAGATTCACATATATACTGATATGCCTCATCAAACAAGAAATGAATTATAAATATAAAATTGGTAACATTAGAATTTAAGATAAGAATTTGTTTTTTAAGTGACAGGAGGAGTGTCAGGCTAGGGTGTGGGCACTGTGACCAAATATTTGATAAACTTGGATACAACTAAGGGAAAAAAAAATTGAATAGTTTTATTTTGCAATATATCTTAGTCTGCACAAGATATTGCATTGTTGTCCCTAACTATACCAATATTGTTACTTTTCAAAAGTTATAGGACTACTAAGTTGATAAAATATTATTATGAATCACCCAATGAAATACCTTAAGCAACATTCAAAATTATTAAAATATTAATATTCAATTTGAGATTTGGATTAGCTAATTTTTCACAACTTACCACAGTTTTAATTAATATAATAAAGCTTGAAAAAAATTGTTGAGATAACCTAGAAATGGGTGCAAGAAAATGATGAAACATATAACTTGAAACTTAACTCATACACTATTGATAAACTTCGTGGATCCTAATTAATTTCTATCGAAATTAATTTTGAGACTAGCATATTGAATTTTAGCTATGACCAAGTACTGTAAGTGCCATGGTTTGTATTCAATATATTGGTGTTGAAATTAATTTTGATAGGAATCAACAAGTATCATATGGCACCATGCATAAAACACTGACAGAAACCATCAAATTTATGAGGCAATGAACCTCATAATTTCGATCGAAATTAATATAGACCCCTGCATATTGAATACAAGCCATTTCACATGGACTACACAGACATAGATAAAATTCAACATGCATGGCTTAAAATTAATTTTGATCGAAATTAACCAAGGCATTAAAACATCAATTTTTATATGGTGTACTTGATCAAACCAGTTTATCTAACTGCTTAGCTTACCTATACTTATAGAAATTTTATGCATAGTCCATGTCCATATTAATTTCGATCGAAATTAATGTTGACTAATACATAATGAATACATGCTATGCCACTTACACTTGCCAGGCATAGCTACCATTAAATATGCCAGTATCAAAAATTAATTTCGATCAAAATTAATGAGCATGATAATCATGAATTTCTGGAGTCAACTGCTTATTTTTATGCATGGTGCCTTGCCAACATTAATTTCGATCAAAATTACTTTTGATACTGGCATATTGCATGTATAAATGCCTGGAAAGTTTAAGTGGCATAGTGTGTATTCATTATGTATAGGTCAACATTAATTTCGATCAAATTTAATGTTGACATTTGCATATTGAACCCAAGCCAGAAAACAACCCAGAAGATTCTTCATAAAACTTCCCATTAATTTCGATCGAAATTAAGGCTGACCATATACATATTGAATGGTAGTTATATCTGGTCTGAGTAAGCGGAGATTACTTATATTCAATATGTATTGGTCAACATTAATTTTGATCAAAATTAATGAGCATTTTGATCATGAACTTTTTCAGTCAGTTAGTTGTTTCAATGCATAATGGCATGCCAACATTAATTTTGATCAAAATTAATGTTGAAATGATATAATGCTTTTTTGCATGACATGTAAAGGACGGCAAGTATTTTTAATTATTGAAATTTACTATACATGTTGAGGGTAAATATAAAATTTACATATCCATATTAATTTCTATAAAAATTAATGTTGACCAATACATAATAAATAGTAAATATGCCTGGCTAGTGTAAGTGGCATAGCTTTTTTTCAATCTGCACTTGGCAACATTAATTTCGATCAAAATTAAGGTTCATGATTATCATCAATTTATTCATTCAGTTGCTTACTGCTTTGCATGGTAACATGTCAACATCAATTTTAATAAAAATTGAATTTGACATGCCACCAAGCATTTTTATAAAAGATGAAAAGTAGGGCACTCTATTCTTAAGTAAACACATTACAATGCATATTGAGCATGTAAATATCATTTACACATTAATATTAATTTCAATCAAAATTAATGTTGACCAATAAACATTGAACACAAGCTTTAAAACTTACACACACCAGATATAACTACCATTCAATATGTATATGGTGCTCACTAATTTCGATCGAAATTAATGAGCAGTTTTATGAAGAATTTTTTGGGTCGTTTGCTGGTTTGGGTTCAATATGAAAATGTCAATATTAAATTCTATTGAAATTAATGTTGACCAATACATAATGAATAAACACTATGCCACTTACACTTTCCAGGACTAGACACCATGCAATATGCCAGTATCAAAAGTAATTTCAATCGAAATTAATGTTGGCAAGGCACCATGCATAAAAATAAGCAGTTGACTCCAGAAATTCATGATTATCATGCTCATTAATTTTGATCGAAATTAATTTTTGATACTGGCATATTTAATGGTAGCAATGCCTGGCACGTATAAGTGGCATAGCGTGTATTCACTATGTATTGGTCAACATTAAATTCGATTGAAATTAATATGGATACATAAATGTGACATAAAGAGGTATGGACCATCAATTTGTTGAAAATACATTTTTATATCTCATACATTATTTGTTTTTCTTAAATAAAATGTTACTCTCTCTCAATATCACTTTATAACATTTACCAAGCTGCTTTGTAAAAAAACAGAATACATAAAATTCAATATAAGATAGCTATATTACACAGAAGATCACTGTTATACCTAAGTTATGATGATGTTGATGCTCTATTAATTGATTCCTGAATCTTTACCAGATCAATATCAGCTCCAACCCCAAGTGACTCACGTTCATTCACAGATAATCCTTGCAAAAATGTTGCTGAATAGCAATTCTTGGGGAGGTATTTGGGAACATTGAATATACCATTTTGTGCAACTGTCCTTTCTGATGACCGTGAATATGTTTTTAATGCTGATTTTCTTTGAGCTGGTGTATGGGCTATGTCCTGAATCATCTTATCCATTTTTTTAAACAAATCATTGAGTTCAGGATTTATCCATCCAGGAATAGCTCGGATAGGTGCAGTTGGGGCTGGTGCTGGGCCTTCCTCAATATCAGAGATGCACCTAGTATCATGAAAAAGCACAACAAAACCTGGCACATCACTGCAGAGATCTCTTGCTATTTTGTAGCGTGCACTAGCAATCTGAATTCTAACTAAATCAGCTTCATAATAACAAAAAGAAAAGTAAAATAAAAAACTTACCTTGGTCCGATAACGTTTTACTTGTGCCCTTGCCCTCTTTTCAATCTTTTCTCTTGCTACCCTTTCCTCTTCTTGCCCAAACAACCTTATCATCTCCTTCCCCTTATTAACTACCCATTTCTCAATAACACATTGAGTGAACTGAAGCTTAGACTGATCGATTGTATTCAAGGTGGTGAGCCATCTGGTACAGTGGTCGCATACTATGCTTCCCATGACTTGATTCCAAGTTGATTCTGAAAAATCACAGCAAGTCCAATCAAACGCAAATTTCTGAAAACCTTTTTCTTGCAATTCACGCTCTAAGTTTCTTTTGACAGAAAGTGGGATCGCTGCTCCTCCTTTTAGTCCTCGAGGCTCAGGTGCTGGAAAAAATTCGGGTAGTCGAATTTTGGATCGCAAGAAGGCTATAGAATTGGTTATCAGAAATTGTCGATAAGCTGCAGAATTGGCACGGTTAGAAGATTGGACTTGGGTTAGGACAGTTTGAATGGTTTTTAGTTTGAATTGGTTCCAGGCTTTCCAATTTTCAATCTCCAAAGGTGTTGGGCTGGCAGGATATTTTGTTATTTGTGTTGGTCCCCCAAGACAATACTTCAGAAAGTGGTAAATATTTCTATTTAGACTGTCCGAGCTCCTGGGATCATCATTCCTTCTAACTAAGCCTCTTACAGCCCTTAACCCCCGTTCTTGCTCATGAGACTCTGCTGAATTGAGTCTGTGGTAATCACTAATACCCATAATGCTTGAGGGATTCACTAACAGTTCCAATAAGTTAATTAAAGTGGTTATTTTTCAATAAAAGAATACACTACAAATTTGACTTACCTGCTCCACTTGTGCTTGCTCCTTGGTTAGGCTGAGCAGATGATGATTGGTCTCCAAAAAATTCCCTCAATACTTCACTAGCCCAATCTCTTTCTAGCTGATCTGCATGTTGATCAGCACTTTCAGGAGAAGAAGGATGATTGGGGTTAAAATTTCTTGGTTCTGCATGAGACTCTTGGCCTGGATTGGGATTAGGTGGTGGGTTAGGATTAGGTGATACAGATTGAGATGCATCTGAAGATGTATCAGCAGCGGGTGGTGGAGGAGTATTTCCAGTATTAGTATGTTGAGGCGGAAAACAATCGGAATTGGTTGGGTCAACAGACATCCCTTCAAAATTATCATCCATAATGAACTGTAATAAAATAAAATAAAATAAAAAAATCAGTTGTTAAAATTTATACCTATCAAAGCTAAAGTAAAAAAAGATACTATGTATATAGTCTTGTAAACGTGTATGTTCTCTTGTCAAAAAAATAAAGTGAATAATATATAGCTATCAGCTAAAGTTGGAAGGTCAAACTATTTATAGTAGATGAATGAGCAAGAAGATCATTCATTAAGTAAAAATTTTATCATATTTCTCATTATCATGATTTTATTTCTTTCATTCTTACATTTAAGATAAAAATGACTTATTGAAAGCATGGGTTCTCTCGCAATAAAAGCAACCAAAGTAATTGTTCACTGATTTATGATAAGGTAAGTTGGATGCATTGCATTTTTTAATTGAGCATTGAATTATTTCTTTCACCATTTACAAATATCACCAATCCTGCAAATTTCCCCAATCCCAAATTAACACAAAGATGTTAGTCAACAGAAAATAAATTTGATTAATTTTTTCACTCACTACTGTCTGCAGTCAAATGGCAGTGACAACCTTGTCTTTGATTCCAAACATTCCTTTTTTGTGCTCGACAGTAGCTGCATGTCCAATTATTGCATCTCTCTTAATCACAATTTGAGTTGCTTTGGCTACTCTTACTAACCGACATTGCACTTGTGGGAAAAAATCATAGGGATCATTTGATGTTTCTTCTGGACAGAGCTCCTTGAAAGGACTTACTATTAAATATATTTGATCATTCTCTTCCTTTGATCTGAAAAGATCATCAATTTGCCCAAACTGGCTATCTTTTCCATAGTAGAATTCAATTGTTGAATTAGCAATGTGTCAATGGTAACTAGTAAACCTCTTTCCATGTATCAATATGCTTGCTAAGTTTTCAACTACCCGATCCCCACTTTTCTCCGATGGTGTCAAAGCCCGTCTTGAAGTTTCTTTTCCCATTTGTGCCCTTACCCATTTAGTAAATAATGCCATACTTAGATGGATCCATTTTTTTTGTTTATCGAGATCAATATGGATTTTTTTAGTCTCACATTGATCATTATCTTCAGCTTCACCAAGATCTAATACCCTAGACTTCCGATAAAAATGTTTGAGCATTGTTAGCGGTATCTCTACTGTGGTAAATATTAATAAATTAGCACAGCTGAGTTTTTAAATCATTGCTTACAAGCATTACATACGTGGATGGTGATTGTTTGGAATTTCAGATAATATATGATTCACCCGCTCTCCAGACCAAGTAGCTGTACCTGATGGTGGACCAAGATGCTTTATTATTTCAGGATAATGTTGAGTGATATGCAGATTTGGCTTTGCATTAATATTCTTCCAACCCTCTTCAAGGCACTCACGATACTCTAACAGAGATTGATCTAGATCTTTAAGCTCATTAGTCTGTATATTTTTTAATGTCAAAAAATTGGTGATCGAGCATAATGTTACAAGCGACTTGAGAAGATAATATTCTCTTGGTTTATCAGCTGAGGAAGCTGAAGATTCAGATTCTTTAAATTTTTCAAACCAAAGGGGTATAAGTGACAAAGGGAAGTAGAGAGTATACAGCATGTGCCATTCTGCTGCCTTGAAGGATCCTGCCTTTTTAGATCCTACTGATTTTGGAACTCGTGTTAGCCAGGAAGGTCTTCTTACTTGATCAATCACCTTCCATACAACCTGTAGCTCTGCTGCTGTGATTCGTGGATTACTACCACCTTCATTTTCTTTCTCCTTACCTTTCCTTTTATTTTCTTCATCTCTAGCTGTCTCATTTGATGAGTGAGATCCTTCACTCTGTGATATGCTAATGCTTCTTTGCCTTAAGTTATACAATGAATTCCTACTGTCACTGCTGTGAGACTGTTTTGAGGCCAAATCGCTATATGGAGGAATAAATTTTGAGCTGGATGACCTACTCTGGATTCTTGATCGATTTGTTCCCAATCCTTCATTATCTAGTCCATGATGACTTGATGACTGTCTTGAACTCGTACGTCTTTGCCGCTTGTGCTTTCTCGTGTGTCCTGTATCATCATCATCATTATTTGTGGTGCTTAAGCTACTTCTACGTTTTTTCGAATGTTTGTGCAGTGAAGTATCAGAAAAGAAATCATCATCTTCATCTCTTACATGCCAATTTTTATCCTTTTCCAGCTTTCTTTCTAGATCTTTTGCTGCATTTTGGATTTGAAAATAGCTTAGACTGTGATCTTTTAGGTTGCCAAGCATATGTGAATGCATAACATCAATTGAGCAATATTCAGTTGGACGCCAATATTCAAGGTTATTCAGCTCACTCCATCGTACCCCATGATTTTGAACAATTGATACAGGCTCCCAATGTGATTTAGAATTTTTCCACTTTGTTGCCCAGCACAAATGATCCTCATGATTCCGTAATGAAAAATTTCCCACATTCTTTTCACTAATTTCATCTTTAGAGATATTACAGAAAGAGCAGAACATTCTTGAAGAGTGACTTGAAAAGCCAGCCAATTTTTGTATTGCAGGAATGTCACCTATCAAAGAGAACAATGCAACTCTTAATTTCTGGCCTCATGGATGAAGATGTGTCTTTTCAATCAATATACCATCCCATAGAGTTTGTAGATCATTAACCAGTGGTTTTAGAAGGTGATTAAGCTGTTCACTTGTGGGTTCTGTTGGTCCAGGTATAATAGCATACAAAAAAAGATTTTCCGTTTTGTATCTATCTTCTTGAGGTAGGTTCATACACACCATCATAATATTGCCTACAGACTTCTGATGACCTCCAATCCTATTTCCACCAGGCCTAAACCAGTTGACATATAAAGTAAACATTAAGTTGCCTGAAGTTATCTTATATTCATCATCATTGCTATCCAGAGCTGGAGTGGTTATGGAAAAGTTTTTCCAAATTGAACCATCACAAACATCCTTCATCAAATCACACTCTACACGTTCTGCCACAGGGGTTTTCTTCTCAATCAGAAGCTCAAATTTGAACAGTTTGATCTTTTCCTTAAGCCAGTCGATAAAAGAATGGTGATGAAATGTTTTAAGAGATAAGTATTTTACATGTTCTTGATGTTCCTCCATCAAATACAGCCTTTCATCACATTTAAATGCAATTTGTCCTGCTCCAAACATTTTTAAATAGCGCTTTGATGATGAAAGAAACGGTTGATTTCAACATAGTATAGATGGTTGAGATTCAGAGTTATACTCATAAAGAGCAAAGCATTTAGGACAGCATGTTTTAGTGAAAAATGATTGATTGAGCTTTAATCGACTAAAAACTGTATCTATTGAGCGTGGGACCAGGCAGACAATGCTATCAGAATCCAGTATTCCACTATCACCTAGAAGTTTGAGCTTCTTAATTTCTTCATCCAAAAATTGAGTACAACCTTCTTTGCTCAAATGATGAATAAGAGAAAGCTTTGCTGCCTGCCACATAATTATTTGGCTATACCGTTCCCCAAGATTTGAGTTTCTAGAGACTGTTGAAGATACTTCTGCCCCCAATAGCAACTGCCCCTATGTAATAAATCATTGAAACATCATAAAGACTTTAATTCTCACATTGAACTATAGATATACAGCTTACTGTTTCTGTGGAGCTGAAACTTCCAATGTTAAGTGGATTGTTGGAAGAAATAACCATCTGGGCCTTCCTATTTCTTTCCTCTTGATGTTTTGCATAAGAATTAGAGCTTTTGAAAGCCATACCAACTTCAAAGGACCCAGATGAAGTTTGATACTTTCTATTGACACATCCAAGATCTTGACATTGACATACATGAAAAAATGGAGGCATTGTAATTGTGTTAATTGTAGGAATAAGTTAGCTATTCGAAGTTACCGATTGAAGGTATTCCTTTTTTTGAAAGGCACTAGCTAATATAAGCTACATTTTTTTATCAAAAGAATATGATGGAATATGTGTTGAAATTATTTAAGTTTAAATGTTTAATTTTTAATCAGATAAATTATATATTAATTAAAAGTTATGCAGTCTACTTTATTTGTATTCTGTATACTCTCTGCATTTGTACAACAATGCATGCATGTTTATCAGAATATTTTCTATCATAGGAAAAATTCTGTTGTACGCACAAGCATCTTAATTATTTTTCTTTCAAATGCCTTCTGAGTTATATCTAACTACCCTATAATTATTTGATTTTGATAAAAATTCTTAGTTATGGACTATAAGAAAAGTAATCCATATTTTTAACATAATTATTTAAAAAATTACCCCAAAAATCAAAGTTAAACCGAAAAATAAGGTTAATATTTTGTAAAAAACAATCACAAACATATTTCTTTCACTTTGAAAATTGGTCTGTACTAGGTAGAATTTTCTATAAAGAAAAAAAAATACTCAAATAATAGATGCTACAAAAGTGTAAACCTTAAAGAATTACATAAAAGCTGAAACCTTGTATAACTATTCATACATAAATGTGATGAAGTGACACTCTAGTCTATTTATTCAAGTTGAACAAAAATTACTCAATAGAATATGTATTACTATCATATTGGACCAAAAATAATTTTTTGGTAATCAAAAAATGAACATAGCCTCACATTTAACAAATTATTTTTGTGGAAGAATTTTTTGAAAAGAAAAAAAAATCCGTTTCTTAAATGAGTCTGCTTTTATCACATAATCATTCTCTTTATTTTATACCATTCCTTTTGAGTTCAAGTTGCATATAAAAATATAATTTATGCATATTATAATTCCATAAAGCTGAAATATTTCTTATTCTTAATTTTTGTGATATTTCTCCTTAAATCAACTTTGATCATAAAGTTTTGGAGCTCAACAATTTATCCTTCCTCTTTGTTTAATTTAATTGAACACTTTCTTAATCTAATTATTTATGAACCCTAGTAGCTCTTACTTTCCTCATGGAAACCTGCCCACAAACACAAGAACACTTAATAAAATTTTTAATGAGACTTTGCCTCCATTCTATTCTCACTTTTGTAGATCTATACACAATTTTTGTCGTTCACTTTTGGATATGTCACCAGAATCAAATGGATGGAAACAAAACCCTACTGAAGAGCAATTAGACAGATTTTCATCATTCGACATGAATTCTTGCAACATTGCCTTTGAACTACCTCATCCAGAATCAAATTCAGCGGTTTCTGAAAAGTTTCCACCAATTTTCCGTGAATCTTTTATTGAGCACCTTCGCATGTGTGGTTTCCCAGGATCAACTTTCGCTTGGAACCTAGATTGGTTTGACAAATGGAACCAGGTCTTGGCAAATATTCTCATTAAACACTGGGACAATGCCTTAAAAACCAATAATTTGATTGCATATCCAATTGACTCAACTCAAATTAGCTTCTCAAATCAAATAGGAGTTCTTCACCATTGGTTTTTAGGTCATGCTGATAGATTAAGACTTGGGAAGGATTCTCATAGCTCTCAATAAATAATCAAAGTGAGAAAGCATAAATATAGAATAAAAAAAAAGTATGAAAATCCCTTTTTTTTCAACCGTTTTTATTTATGACCTTTATTTAAAATAACAAAGATTCTTAGAATTCAGTTAACCGAACTAAACTTCTTAAACAACTTCCACATTGTGAAACTTATCACAACCTTTTCACAAACATCAAGTGTTGTTCAGACACCGAAATTGATAATGATGGATCGTTAAGACGTATCTTAATGCAATGGAGGTCTGAAGATTTTTCTAAAGTTGCACAATATCTTGACCAACAACACTTTGATATTTGAGATAATTCAACCTACTCTGGAAGTGTGCTAAAGGACTTGGCCTTGTACAAAAGAATCAGTTTGGTTTCAACATTATCCCCTAACCTTAATCCTTCTCATGTCCCCCGGGGTTCGCCGAATGACTGTTATTCTCCCTTATATCTTGCATCTCTAAATCCTCAACAACTAAGACTTTTAAATCCTCAAAATCCCATAAATTTACCTGCTCTCCTTGAAATTCTTTCTTCCTCTAATGTGAGTGATTGACAAACTCCCTTAATAATAGGTTTGCACACTCATACTCCTCATTTCCACTGTTTGGGACACTTAGCCTTGAAAACAAAAACATAATTTTAATGATTACTATTATCAATAAAATTTATAGAAATGAAATTTGGCTTACATTGTTAGCTCCATTTTTTTCCTTTGAATCTTATACATGCTGAATTCTATACTTCCTTGTACAAAATAATTCAACACATTTACTTCATTTTGCTGCCCCATTCTATACAGCTGATCAACAGCCTGTTGCTCAACTGCTGGATTCCAATTTGGCTCCTATTTCAACATTGAACATATAAAAAATTTAATATTTTTGTTCTTAATATTAAATAAAAGACATTGAGCTCACCATTATATATACATTTTGAGCACACCTGAGATCTATACCCACTCCTGCAGCCTGAATCGTTCCAACCAAAACTTGGAAATTTTCATTAAAATGGAATTCATGCATATTTTTGTCTCGCTTTGTCCTGCTGAGTTCACCCGTAAGCTGGGTATACCTAATATTGTGGTCATCTAAAGCCATTTTTATTCTATTTTGAAATATTAGAAAATTGTTTTTAATAATCCAACACAGTTTTGTAAAACAATTCATTATAGAATCACTTACATCTGCAAAAAGTCTGCAAAGTTGGAGAATATAACAGCTTTTGGAAAATTTATACCCATTTCACCAGACAAAAAGTTTTTTAAGTGGCCTATAAGATGACAAATCTTTGCGGAATGCTGCCAGGTGAAATCAAAAGTTGCAGTTTCATCCAGATTTTCATAGATTGGATGGTTGCAGAATTTTCTTAAAATCATCAGCTCTCTTAGAAACTCAGATGAGTCCCAAGGGAAGTCAGTGCTTCTGGAGGGCCCATATCGCTCAGTGAATCCTTCTTGAAGCACATCAAGTTTAGACCTCCATGGATCTGCTAATTGAACCAATATCCCCCTTTGAATCTTTTTTGGAAGAGACAAAATTGCATCCTTTGTTCTACGTAGGCTTATGACTTTCATTAAGTGATTGATTGATTTAATAGAATTAGCCTTTCCTTTTTGCAAACCTGGAAAAAGGAAATTCTTCCATAACCAGTCTTCTTTCCACTTTTCGATTCTAAGAAAAAATATGAGACTTTGAAGGTCAGTGGGCCTGTTCTGAAGTGGAGTTCCAGTCAAGCATAGTCGGTGTTGGGATCCCAAGTCAAATATTGTTTGAGCCCCCTGCAAGTAAGGATTTTTAATGTAACTAAAAGAATATTTATAAAAATTGATTATAAAAATTAATTTTTAAGTTTTAGATATAGAAATGGGCACTAACTGAGCTTCATCTAAAACAACTCTATACCAAAAGAGCATTTGAGTAACCGGTATCTTTTTTTGGCTTTGATTTTTTGACATCGTTGGGCTAGCTATTTCATAGGTCGTTAAAACAATAGCAGTGTCCTGTAGCTCATTGACATTAGTATTTTGACAATCCTTCCCATAAAGAACCTTGAAAGGAAGCGCATTATCTTCAAAGTGCACACTTATTTCATTGATCCAATTCAATAGTGTTGCGAGGGGGCATATAATCAGTGTGGCTGAACTCCGATTAATACCTTCTTGATTTTCTGATACCTGGAATTGTCTTGCTTCACCTTGAGTTGCACTTATAAGAGAAAGAGTTGAAAGTGTCTTTCCCAAACCCATATCATCAGCAAGTATTGACCCATTTCCTTCAGGTGTTAATTGATTGTTAGGAAACTGATATTTATAGTCATCAAATCCAGTTCTAAGCCAATGGTTGTCCTGGTGCCTCCACATGATATCCAACTTTTCCTTTAACATTCGCTCATTGTCAATCATAAAATTTATTGCTTGAATTTGATGTGTTTTGAGAACTGTTTTGATTCCTTGGATAAGTTGATCAGCTTTCCAATCTTGAGTACTCTGAGATATTTGGAAAGAGCCTTCAAAAATTACATGCGGGATATTAAAAAAGATAGTGGAGTTGTAGTTCAGGATTGGACATAAATCGATTTGAGCAGAAGAAAATGCTTCTTTAGCAAGACTGATTAGTGTACTTGAAGAAAAGAGGCATCCCCAAATTTGATACTGATTACCAAAAACTGGAACCAAGTAAGCATGAAAATAGAATGGCTTCATAGGGTTCAAGGCACTTCTTTGGTTTAAATGGTGAGATCCAGAGCCAATGTTACCCAATAGTGGTCCAATGTGCTGACTCTTACCTTGAGAAAGATTATTGACAAGGGTTGGTTTTATTTCTTCAAATAGTCCAAGAATATGAACATTCAAATGGCCTCGCTGTAAAATTGTGGGGGTCGGTGAGTTTTGAAATCTTGAAATTACATTCATATAAATTTGATCGATTGTTATTGAGAACTGTCCAACACATCTGAGACTTGACATATTAAGTAAGAATAGTATCTGAAGATAGTGGTTGTTAAAAGATGAATTGAAGCAAAAAATGAATAATCAGTCACCACACAATATGGGGGGCGGACTTGCTAGCGAGTCCGCAACCTTGGACCCAAACTCACCACAGATTGAACACACATTGAGCTATTGATAAAGGAACCATACAATCAGGGATGAATACCACTCAGCAGAACAGTTATAGGTGGGTGTTCAAGTAGAGTTCAGAATGGGTTCAGTATGAGTTCAGGTTGATGACTTGCTAGCAAGTCCACCCCCTATATTGCGTAGTGAGTTTTGAATAAAACAACAAAATAACTTTTTAGCATATGCTATGCTAAGCTCATAATTCTTTCACATGTATTATTATTATCTTTTTAATAAATATTGGAAGTAAATCAATGATAACTGAAATGAATAATATGGCTTAAAAATAAATCTTGAGCCTATAGAGTAAATTTTGGTTTGTGGAGGAAGAAAAATTTTCTCAATTAAAATGTGCTTTATTGTTACATTATAATCACAAAATAGAATAATTTCACTTTTATTACACTTATTTATGTTTCTGTCTAATAGTAAAATGCTTTAGATGTCAGTTCAAAATCCAAATTGAAACTACTACCTAGAACGATGTCTTGATACTAACATACTTTTTGTAAGTCTTTGGACAGACACTTATGGTGATCTCAATAATATTAAAATTGATTTGAATTGTATGTTTTATCAAATATCTATGTAGTCTAGTGTAATAATTGAGATACTACAGTTTAACCTTCTGTTACCAACTTGGCAAGAAAATATATGTAGATATTCTTAGTACGAATATCAAATTTTGCTTTCAACAAGATGGGAAAGTGAATATTATGATATGTTAAGTGATATGTTCAAGCTTTGCTCAATCTGTGCTCAGCTCAAAATCAAAGTAATCACCAAGCTCCAAGAAACCTGTGATTGAGTTTGGTTGAACCTAGGTCTAACTGATTACCAAATCTTTTTCCAATTAATTTAAATCTGGATTCACAAAGAACTCCCAACAGCCTTCCAACAGCTTTTCAACCACTTCCCAACATTTTTAAATGAGGGGTATTGCTAGCAATACCCCCCCAAATTTTCTGTGGTGATTGATCAATGAATATTAAAAAAAAGTATTTGATATCAAAAAATTATGATGTAATATGATGAATAATTATTAGAAACTCTTTTCTAGAAAATTGAAACTGGTAATTTAATAGGATAAAAAATTGAATAAGATTAAAATTAAAGTGAGGATGAAAGAAACAGAAAACATAAAGAGGGTGATTATATATTATTTGAGCTTTTTTTAACATGTATTATTCATAGTGGGGTAAACTATGTAACATGCTATATCACAATCTGTTTATATTGAAGCAAAATTTGATGTATCTAACAGAAAATACTAGGAATTCTTTGGTGACTTTTAGTGTGAAAAACAAATAATAACAAATGTATATCCCATTTGCGAATTGCCATGGGTAAATACAAAATGTTTTAAATTAGAATTTACTCCTAAACAATGGAGATACACTTAATTAGTATATTATATGAAAAAAAAGGATAATTCTTTAAAAATATTTGTTAAATTTACTTTCAGATAACAATGAGAGATTCATGAATATACTGATATGCCTCACCAAACAAGAAATGAATTATAAATATAAAATTGTTAACATTAGAATTTAAGAAAAGAATTTGTTCTTTAAGTGACAGGATGAGTGTTGGGCTAGGGTGTTGGCCCAGTGACCAAACCATTGATAAACTTGGATACAACTTAGGGAAAAAAAGAATTGAATAGCTTTATCTTACAATATATCTTAGTCTGCACAAGATATTGCATTTTTGTCCCTAACTATACCAATATTGTTACTTTTCAAAGGTTATAGGACTACTAAGTTGATAAAATATTATTATGAATCACCCAATGAAATACCTTAAGCAACATTCAAAATTATTAAAACATTAATATTCAATTTGAGATTTGGATTAGCTAACCTTTTGCAACTTACCACTGTTTTGATTATTATAATAAAGCTTGAAAAAAATTGTTGAAATAACCTAGAAATGGGTGCAAGAAAATGATGAAACATATGACTTTAAACTTAACTCATACACTATTGATAAACTTCATGGATCCTGATTAATTTCTATCAAAATTAATTTTGAGACTGGCATATTGAATTTTTGCTATAACCAAGTACTGTAAGTGACATGGTTTGTATTAAATATATTGGTGTTGAATTTAATTTTGACAGGAATTAACAAGTATCATATGGCACCATGCATGGAACCCTGACAGAAACCACAAAATTTATGACGCAATGAACCTCATAATTTTGATCTAAATTAATGTAGAACCCTGCATATTGAATACAAGCCATGTCACATGGACTACATAGACATAGATAAAATTCAACATGAATGGCTTAAAATTAATTTCAATATAAATTAACCAAGGCATTAAAACATAAATTTTTATATGGTTTACTTTATCAAACCAGTTAATCCAACTGCTTATTTTACCTATACTTATTAGAATTTTATGTATATTCCATGTCCATATTAATTTCAATTGAAATTAATATTGACTAATACATAGTGAATACATGCTATGCCACTTACACTTGCCAGGCATAGCTACAATTAAGTATGCCAGTATCAAAAATTAATTTTGATCAAAATTAATGAGCATGATAATCATGAATTTCTGGAGTCAACTGCTTATTTTTATGCATGGTGCCTTTCCAACATTAATTTCAATCAAAATTACTTTTGATACTGTCATATTGCATGTAGCTATGCCTGAAAAGTGTAAGTGGCATAGTGTGTATTCATTATGTATTGGTCAACATTAATTTCAATTGAATAGAATATTTACATTTGCATATTGAACCCAAGCCAGCGAACAACCCAAAAGATTCTTCGTAAAACTGCCCATAAATTTTGATCAAAATTAAGGCTGACCATAAGCATATTGAATGGTAGTTATATCTGGTCTGAGTAAGTGGAGATAGCTTATATTCAATATGTATTGGTCAACATTAATTTTGATCAAAATTAATGAGAGTTTTGATCATGAAATTTTTCAGTAAGTTAGTTGTTTCAATGAATAATGGCATGCCAACATTAATTTTGATAAAAATTAATGTTGAAATGATATAATGCTTTTTTGCATGACATGTAAAGGACAGAAAGTATTCATAACTATTGAAGTTTACTATACATGTTGAGGGTAAATATAATTTTTACATATCCATATTAATTTCCATAAAAATCAAGGTTGACCAATACATAATAAATAGTAAATATGCCTAGCTAGTGTAATTGGCATAGCTTTTATTCAATCTGCATTTGGCAACATTAATTTTGATTTAAATTAAGGTTCATGATTATCATCAATTTATGCAGTCAGTTGCTTACTTTTATGCATGGTAACCTGTCAACATTAATTTTAATTAAAATTGAATTTGACATGCCACCAAGCATTTTTCTGTAACATGAAAAGTAGGGCCCTCTATTCTTAAGTAAACATGTTACAACACATATTGAGCATGTATATATCATTTACACATTAATATTATTTTCAATCAAAATTAATGTCGACCGATACACATTGAACACAAGCTTTAAAACCTACACACACCTGATATAACTACCATTCAACATGTATATGGTCAACCCTAATTTCAATCAAAATTAATGAGCAGTTTTATGAAGAATTTTTTGGGTTTTTTGCTGGTTTGGATTCAATATGCAAATGTCAATATTAAATTTTATCAAAATTAATGTTGACCAATACATAATGAATACACACTATGCCACTTTCACTTTTCAGGAATAACCACCATTCAATATGCCAGTATCAAAAATTAATTTTGATTGAAATTAATGTTGGAAAGGCACCATGCATAAAAATATGCAGTTGACTCCAGAAATTCATGATTAACATGCTCATTGATTTTGATCAAAATTAATTTTGATACTGGCATATTTAATGGTAGCTATTCCTGGAAAGTGTAAGTGGCATAGCATGTATTCACTATGTATTGGTCAAGATTAATTTTTATCGAAATTAATATGGATACATAAATGTGACATAAAGAGGTATGGACCATCAATTTGTTGAAAATACATTTTTATATCTCATACATTATTTGTTTTTCTTAAATAAAATGTTACTCTCTCTCAATATCACCTTATAACATTTACCAAGCTGCTTTGAAAAATAACAGAATACATAAAATTCAATATAAGATAGCTATATTACACAGAAGATCACTGTTATACCCAAGTTATGATGATGTTGATGCTGTATTAATTTATTCCCAAATCTTTACCAGATCAATATCAGCTCCAACCCCAAGTGACTCAAGTTCAGTCACAGATAATTCTGCCAAAAATGTTGCTGAATAACAATTCTTGGGGAGGTATTTGGGAACATTGAATATACCATCTAGTGCAACTGTCCTTTCTAATGACCATGAATATGTTTTTGATGCCAATTTTCTTTGAGCTGGTGTATGGGCTAAGTCCTTTGTCATCTTATCCATTTTTTTAAACAAATCATTGAGTTCAGGATTTGTCCATCCAGGAATAGCTCCGATGGGTGCAGTTGGGGCTGGTGGTGGGCCTTCCTCAATATCAGAGATGCACCTAGTATCATGAAAAAGCACAACAAAACCTGGCACATCACTGCAGAGATCTCTTGCTAACTTGTAGCATGCACTAGCAATCTGAATTCCAACTAAGTCAGCTTCATAATAACAAAAAGAAAAGTGAAATAAAAAACTTACTTTGGTCCAATAATGTTTTACTTGTGTTCTTGCCCTCTTTTCGATCTTTTCTCTTTTCACTCTTTCCTCTTCTTGCCCAAACAGCCTTATCATCTCATTCCCCTTATTAACTACCCATTTCTCAATAACACATTGAGTGAAATGAAGCTTTGACTGATTGATTATATTCAAGGTGGTGAGCCACCTGGTACAGTGGTTGCATACTATGCTTCCCATGACTTGATTCCAAGTTGATTCCAAAAAATCACGACAAGTCCAATCAAAGGAAAATTTACAAAAACTTTTTTCTTGCAATTCAGGCTCTAAGTTTCTTTTGACAGAAAGTGGGATAGGTGCTCCTCCTTTTAGTCCTCAAGGCTCAGGTGCTGGAAAAAATTCAGGTAGTCAAATTTTGGATTGAAAGAAGGCTATAGAATTGGTTATCAGAAATTGTCAATCAGCTGCAGAATCGGCACGGTTAGAAGATTGGACTTGGGTTAGGACAGTTTGAATTGGTTCCAAGCTTTCCAATTTTCAATCTCCAAAGGTGTTGGGCTTGCAGGATATTTTGTTATTTGTGTTGGTCCCCTGAGAAAATACTTCAGAAAGTGGTAAATATTTCTATTTAGACTGTCCGAGCTCCTGGGAACATCATTCCTTCTAACTAAGCCTCTTACAGCCCTTAAACCCCGTTCTTGTTCATGAGACTCTGCTGAATTGAGTCTGTGGTAATCACTGATACCTATAATGATTGAGGGATTCACTAACAATTCAAATAAGTTAATTAAATTGGTTATTTTTAAATAAAAGAATACACTAAAAATTTGACTTACCAGCTCCACTTGTGCTTGCTCCTTGGTTAGGCTGAGCAGATGATGATTGCTCTCCAAAAAATTCCCTCAATACTTCACTAGCCCAATCTCTTCCTAGCTGATCTGCATGCTGATCAGCACTTTCAGGAGCAGAAGGATGATTGGGGTTAAAATTTCTTGGTTCTGCATGAGACTCTTGGCCTGGATTGGGATTAGGTGGTGGGTTAGGATTAGGTGATACAGATTGAGATGCATCTGGAGATGTATCAGCAGCGGGTGGTGGTGGAGTATTTCCAGTATTAGTATGTTGAGGTGGAAAAAAATTAGAATCAGTTGGGTCAACAGACGTCCCTTCAAAATTATCATCCATAATGAACTGTAATAAAATAAAATAAAATAAAAATTATCATTCTTTAAAATTTATACCTATCAAAGTAAAAGTAAAAAAAGATACTATGTTTATAGTCTTGTTAACGTGTATGTTCTCTTGGGGAAAAATAAATTGAATAATATATAGCTATCAGCTAAAGTGGGAAGGTCAAACCATTTATAGTAGATGAATGAGCAAGAAGATTATTCATTAATTAACAATTTTATCATATTTCTCATTATCATGATTTTCTTTCTTTCATTCTTACATTTAAGATAAAAATGACTCATTGAAATCATGGGTTCTCTTGCATTAAAAGCAACCAATGTAATTGTTCACTGATTTAATATAAGGTAAGCTGGATGCATTGCATTTTTAATCGAGCATTGAAATATTTCTTTTACCATTTATAGACATCACCAGTACTACAGATTTCCCCAATCCCAAATTAACACAAAGATGTTAGTAAACAGAAAACAAATTTGATTAATTTTTTCACTCACTACTGTCTGCAGTCCAATGGAAGTGACAACCTCCTCTTGATTCCAAACATTCCTTTTTTGTGCTCAACAGTAGCTACATGTCCAATCATTGCATCTTTCTTAATCACAATTTGAGTTGCTTTGGCTACTCTTACTAACCGACAATGCACTTGTGGGAAAAGCTCATAGGCATCCTTTGATGTTTCTTCTGGACAGAGCTCCTTGAAAGGACTTACTATTAAATAGATTTTATAATTTCTTTCTTTGACCTGAAAAGATCATCAATTTGCCCAAACTGGCTATCTTTTCCATAGTAGAATTCAATTGTTGAATTAGCAATGTGTCAATGGTAACTAGTAAACCTCTTTCCATGTATCAATATGCTTGCTAAGTTTTCAACTACTTGATCCTCACTTCTCTCTGATGGTGTCAAAGCCCATCTTGAAGTTTCTTTTCCCATTTGTGCCCTTACCCATTTAGTAAATAATGCCATACTTAGATGGATCCATTTGTTTTGTTTATCGAGATCAATATGTATTTTTTTGGTCTCACATTGATCATTATCTTCAGCTTCACCATGATCTAATACCCTAGACTTCTGATACCAATGTTTGAGCATTGTTAGCGGTATCTCTCCTGCGGTCAATATTAATAAATTAGCACAGCTGAGTTTTTAAATCATTGATTACAAACATTACATACGTGGATGGTGATTGTTTGGAATTTCAGATAATATATGAATCACCTGCTCTCCAAACCAAGTAGCTGTACCTGATGGTAGACCAAGACGCTTTATCATTTCAGAATAATGTTGAGTGATATGCACATTTGGCTTTGTGTTAATATTCTTCCAACCCTCTTCCAGGAACTCAAAATACTCTAACAGAAATTGATCTAGATATTTAAGCTCATTAGTCTGTATAATTTTTAATGTAAAAAAATTGGTGATTGAGCATAATGTTACAAGTGACTTGAGAAGATAATATTCTCTTGGTTTTTCAGCTGAGGAAACTGAAGATTCAGATTTTTTAAATTTTTCAAACCAAAGGGGTATAAGTGAAAAAGGGAAGTAAAGAGTATATAGCATTTTCCATTCTGCTTCCTTGAGGGATCTTGCCTTTTTAGATCCTACTTATTTTGGAGCTCGTGTTAACCAGGAAGGTCTTCTTACTTGATCAATCATATTCCATACAACCTGTAGCTCTGCTGCTGTGATTTATGGATTACTACTACCTTCATTTTCTTTCTCCTTACCTTTCCTTTTATTTTATTCATCTTTAGCTGTCTCATTTGATGAGTGAGATCCTTCACTCTGTGATATGCTAATGCTCCATTGCCTTAAGTTATACAATGAATTCCTACTGCCACTGCTGTGAGACTGTAATGAGGCCAAATCGCTATGTGGAGGGATAAATTTGGAGCTGGATTACCTACTCTGGCTTCTTGATTGATTTGTTCCCAATCCTTTACTATCTAGTCCATGACGACTTGATAACTGTCTTGAACTTGTAAGTCTTTGCCGCTTATGCTGTCTTGTGTTTCCTGTATCATTATCATCATTATTCGTCGTGCTTAAGCTACTTCTATGTGTTTTAGAATGTTTGTGCAGTGAAGTATCAGAAAATAAATTGTAATCTTCTTCTCTTACATGCCAATTTTTATCCTTTTCCAGCTTTCTTTCTAGATATTTTGCTGCATTTTGGATTTGAAAATAGCTTAGACTGTGATCTTTTAGGTTGCCAAGAATATGTGAATGCATAACATCAATTGAGAAATATTCAGTTGGACGCCAATATTCAAGGTTATTCAGCTCAATCCATTGTACCCCATGATTCTGAACAATTGATACACGCTGTAGACAATCCTATAGTACTAGCTATAGGCCTTGACCAAGGGAGTTGGAGAAGAACCAGAGAGAAAATCCCCTGTCCCTTTATAAAAACCAGTGAGATTTACCTGTTGCAGCAAATTGGAGATCTGTTTGCTAGACCCTCTAATTAAACACACTTGACCCCTTTAAAAGTGAAGATAATAGTCCCAGACAGACTACCAGAAAGAGTTGAAATGAACAGTAATATATTCCAACAAAACACAAGCCAATGAGACAGTGAGAAAGAGAGAGGTGATGAGTAAAGAAATAAGATGATGCCCCTAAAAATCTTCCCACACACGCATCATACAGCCAGTGCACAGACCACCCTGACCAATTCCCCATCCAAAATCCAGCCAAATTAAATAAAAACCCTCCAGAAGCACTCCCCAACCTTCTAAAAAAGAGGCGGGCGGGCCGCCCGACGTCGGAGGTGACGCCTAGGGGTTGGGGGGCTGCTTCTAGGCCCTAAAACATTCATACAACCAATAAAAACCCTAAAAACCCTAAAAACCCATAACTTCACTGATAAACAAGATAAACACACATAAGACATACCAAAATGAAAAGAAAATAAAGGATAATAATCTGATACATAATAAGTGACCCTAGCTTAAGCCTACATAAGCACCACTAAGCAACAAACATCCAATAAATACCAATAACAACACCATAACTACCCTATAAAACAAGGTAACCACCCATAAGGGATACCAAAATGAAGAGAAAAGAAAGGACATTAAGCTGAGACATAATAAGTGACCCTAGCTTAAGCCTCCATAAACACTACTAACTATCACCTAAAGATGAAAAAAAACACTAATAACACCATAACCCCAATAACACCCTACATACCAAATACCCCCAAATATGCACTTCAAAGGCCTACCCAGTTTTGGATCACCACAACGCTCCCAATGTGACTTAGAATTTTTTCACTTTGTTTCCCAGCACATATGATCCTCATGATTCCATAATGAAAAATTTCCCACATTTTTTTCACTAATTTCATCTTTAGAGATTTTACAGAAAGAGCAGAACATTCTTGAAGAGTGACTTGAAAAGCCAGCCAATTTTTGTATTGCAGGAATGTCACCTATCAAAGAGAACAATGCAACTCTTAATTTCCGACCTCATGGATAAAGATGCGTCTTTTCAATCAATATACCATCCCATAGAGTTTGTAGATCATTAACCAGCGGTTTTAGAAGGTGATTAAGCTGTTCACTTGTGGGTTCTGTTGGTCCAGGTATAATAGCATACAAAAAAATATTTTTCATATTGTATCTATCTTCTTGAGGTAGGTTCATACACACCATCATAATATTGCCTACAGACTTCTGATGACCCCCAATCCTATTACCACCATGCCTAAACCAGTCGACATATAAAGTAAACATTAAGTTGCCTGAAGTTATTGTATATTCATCATCATTGCCACCCAGAGATGGAGTGGTAATGGGAAATTTTTTCCAAATTGAACCATCACAAACATCCTTCATCAAATCACAATCTACATTGTCTGCCACAGGGGTTTTCTTCTCAATCAGAAGCTCAAATTTGAACAGTTTGATCTTTCCTTAAGCCAGTCGATAAAATAATGGTGATGAAATGTTTTAAGAGATAAGTATTTTACATGTTCTTGATGTTCCTTCATCAAATACAGCCTTTCATCACATTTAACTACAATTTGTCCTGCTCCAAACATTTTTAAATAGCGCTTTGATGATGAAAAAAATGGTTGATTTCAACATAATATATATGGTTGAGATTCAAAGTTATACTCATAAAGAGCAAAGCATTTAGGACAACATTTTTTAGTGAAAAATGATTGATTGAGCTTTAATCGACTAAAAACCGTATCTATTGAGCGTGGGATTAGGCGGACAATGCTATCAGAATCAAGTCTTCCAATATCACCTAGAAGTTTGAGCTTCTTAACTTCTTCATCCAAAAATTGAGTACAACCTTATTTGCTCAAATGATGAATCAGAGAAAGCTTTTCTGCCTGCCACATAATTATTTGGCTATACCGTTCCCCAAGATTAGAGTTTCTAGAGACTGTTGAAGATACTTCTGCCCCAAATAGAGACTGCCCCTATATAATAAATCATCAACACATCATAAAGACTTTTATTCTCACTTTGAACTATAGATATACAGCTTACTGTTTCTGTGGAGCTGAAACTTCCAATGTTAAGAGGATTGTTGGAAGAAATAACCATCTAGGCCTTCCTATTTCTTTCCTCTTGATGTTTTGCATAAGAATTAGAGCTTTTGAAAGCCATACCAACCTCAAAGGACCCGGAAGAAGTTTGATACTTTCTATTGAAACATCCAAGCTCTTGACATTGATATACATGAAAAAAGGAGGCATTGTAATTGTGATAAATGTAGGAATAACTTAGCTGTTGGAAGTTACTTATTGAAGGTATTCCTTTTTTTGCAAGGCACTAGCTAATATAAGATATATTTTTTTCTCAAAAGAATATGATGTAATATGTGTTGAAATTATTTAAGTTTAAATGTTTACTTTTTAATCAGATAAATTGTATGTTAATTAAAAGCTATGCAGTCTACTTTATTTGTATTCTGTATACTCTCTGCATTTGTACAACAATGCATGCATGTTTATCAGAATATTTTCTATCATGGAAAAAATTCTATTGTACACACAAGCATCTTAATTATTTTTCTATCAAATGCCTTCTGAGTTATATCTAACTACCCTATAATTATTTTATTTTAGTAAAAAATTTTAGTTATGGACTGTAAGAAAAGTAATCCATATTTTTAACATAATTATTTAAAAATTACCCCAAAATAAGGTTAATTTTTTGTAAAAAACAATAAAAAAAATATTTCTTTCACTTTGAAAATTGGTCTGTACTAGGTATAATTTTCCATAAAGAAATAATCAAAAATACTCAAATAATAGATGCTACAAAAGTGTAAACCTTGAAGCATTAAAAAAAATCTGAAACCTTGTATAAATTTTCATACATAAATTTGATGAAGTGACACTCTAGTCTATTTATTCAGGTTGAAAAATATTACTCAATGGAATATGTATTACTATCATATTGGACCAAAAATAATTTTTTGGTAATCAAAAAATGAACATAGCCTCACATTTATCAAATTATTTTTGTGGAAACATTTTTTGAAAAGAAAAAAAATCCTTTTCTATAATGAGTCTGATTTTATCACATAATCATTCTCTTCCTTTTGTACCATTTCTTTTGAGTTCAAATTTCATATAAAAATATAATTCATGCATATTATAATGCCATAAAGTTGAAATATTTCTTATTCTTAATTTTTGTGATACTTCTCCTTAAATCAACTTTGATCATAAAGTTTTGAAGCTCCACAATTTATCCTTCCTCTTTATTTAATTTTATTGAACATCTTTCTTAATCTAATTGTTTATCAACCCTAGTAGCTCTTACTTTCCTCATGGAAACCTGCCCAAAAACACACGAACACTTAATAAATTCTTTAATGAGACTTTTCCAACATTCAATTCTCACTTTTGTAGATCTATACACAATTTTTGTCGTTCACTTTTGGATATGTCACCAGAATCAAATGGATGGAAACAAAACCCTACTGAAGAGCAATTAGACAGATTTTCATCATTTGACATGAATTCTTGCAACCTCTCCTTTGAACTACCTCATCCAGAATCAAATTCAGCTGTTTTGGAAAATTTTCTACCAATCTTCTGTGAATCTTTTATTGACAACCTTGGCATGTGCGGTTTCCTAGGGTCAACTTTTGCTTGGAACCTATATTGGTTTGACAAATGGAACCAGGTCTTGGCAAATATTCTCATTAAACACTGGGACAATGCCTTAAAAACCAATAATTGGATTGAATATCCAATCAACTCAACTCAAATTAGCTTCTCAAATCAAATGGGAGTTCTTCACCATTGGTTTTTAGGTCATTCTGATAAATTAAGACTTGGGAAGGATTCTGATAGCTCTCAAGAAATAATCAAAGTGAGAAAGCATAAATATAGAATAAAAAAAGTATTAAAATTCCCTTTTTTTCAACAATTTTTATTTATAACCTTTATTTCAAATAACAATGATTCTTAGAATTCAGTTAACCGAACTAAACTTCTTAAACAACTTCCACATTGTGAAACTTATCACAACCGTTTCACAAACATCAAGTGTTGTTCAGACACCGAAATTGATAATGATGTATCTTTAAGATGTATCTTAATGAATTGGAGGTCTGAAGATTTTTTTAAAGTTGCACAATATCTTGACCAACAACACTTTGATATATGAGATACTTTGACCTACTCTGGAAGTGTGCTAAAGGACTTTGCCTTGTACAAAAGAGTCAGTTTGGTTTCAACATTATCACCTAACCTTAATCCTTCTCATGTCCCCGGGGGTTTTCCAAATGACTGTCATTCTCCCTTATATCTTGAATCTCTAAATCCTCAAAAACTCAGACTTTTAAATCCTCAAAATCCCATAAATTTACCTGCTCTCCTTGAAATTCTTGCTTCCTCTAATGTGAGTGATTGACAAACTCCCTTAATAATAGGTTTGCACACTCATACTCCTCATTTCCACTGTTTGGGATACTTAGCCTTGAAAACAAAAACATAATTTTAATGATTACTATTATCAATAAAATTTATAGAAATGAAATTTGGCTTAAAATGTTAGCTCCATTTTTTTCCTTTGAATCTTATACATGCTGAATTCTATACTTCCTTGTACAAAATAATTCAAAACATTTACTTCATTTTGCTGCCCCATTCTATACAGCCAATCAACAGCCTGCTGCTCAACTGCTGGATTCCAATTCGGCTCCTATTTCAACATTGAACATACAAAAAATTTAATATTTTTGTTCTTAATATGAAATATAAGACATTGAGCTCACCATTATATATACATTTTGAGCACACTTGAGATCTATACCCACTCCTTCAGCCTGAATTTTTCCAACCAGAACTTGGCAATTTTTATTAAAATGGAATTCATGCATATTTTGGTCTTGCTTTGTCCTACTGAGTTCTACCATAAGCTGTGTATACCTAATATTGTGGTAATATAGAGCCATTTTTATTCTATTTTGATATATTAGAAAATTGTTTTTAATAAGCCAACACAGTTTTGTAAAACAATTCATTATTGAATCACTAAAATCTGAAAAAAGTCTGCAAATTTGGAGAATATAACAGCTTTCAGAAAATTTATGCCCCTTTCACCAGACAAAAAGTTTTTCAAGTGGCCTATAAGATGAAAAATCTTTGCGGAATGCTTCCAGGTGAAATCAAAAGTTGGAGTTTCATCCATATTTTTGTAGATTGGATTGTTGCAGAATTTTCTGAAAATCATCAGCTCTCTAAGAAACTCAGATGAGTCCCAAGAGAAGTCAGTGCTTCTGGAGGGCCCATATCGCTCAGTGAATTCTTCTTGAAGCACATCAAGTTTTGACCTCCATGGATCTGCTAATTGAACCGATATCCCCCTTTGAATCTTTTTTGGAAGAGACAAAATTGCATCCTTTGTTCTACGTAGGCTTATGACTTTCATTAAGTGATTGATTTATTTAATAGAATTAGCCTTTCCCTTTTGCAAACCTGGAAAAAGGAAATTCTTCCATAACCAGTCTCCTTTCCACTTTTCGATTCTAAGAAAAAATATGAGACTTTGAAGGTCAGTGGGCCTGTTCTGAAGTGGAGTTCCAGTCAAGCATAGTCGGTGTTGGGATTCCAAGTCAAATATTGTTTGAGCCCTCTGCGAGTAAGGATTTTTAATGTAACTAAAAGAATATTTATAAAAATTGATTATAAAAATTAAGTTTTAAGTTTTAGATATAGAAATGGGCACTAACTGAGCTTCATCTAAAACAACTCTATACCAGAAGAGCTTTTGAGTCACCAGTATTTTTTTTGGCTTTGATTTTTTGAAATTGTTGGGCTAGCTGTTTCATAGGTCGTTAAAACAATAGCAGTGTCCTGTAGCTCATTGATGTTAGTATTTTGACAATCCTTCCCATAAAGAACCTTGAAAGGAAGTGCATTATCTTCAAAGTTCACACTTATTTCATTGATCCAATTTGATAGTGTTGCCAGTGGGCATATAATCAGTGTGGCTGAACTCCGATTAATACCTTTTTGATTTTCTGATACCTGGAATTTTTTTGCTTCACTTTGAGTTGCACTTCTAAGAGAAAGAGCAGACAGCTTCTTTCCTAAACCCATATCATCAGCGAGTATTGGCCCGTTTCCTTCAGGGGTTAATTGATTGTTAGGAAACTGATCTTTATAGTCATCAAATCCAGTTCTAAGTCAATGGTTTTCCTGGTGCCTCTACATGATATCCAACTTTTCCTTTAAAATTATTTCATTTTCAATCATAAAATTTATTTCTTGAAGATGATGTGTTTTGAGAACTGTTTTGATTCCTTGGATAAGTTGATCACCTTTCCAATCTTGAGTACTCTGAGATGTTTGGAAAGAGCTTTCAAAAATTACATGCGGGATATTAAAAAAGATAGTGGAGTCGTATTTCAAGATCGGACATAAATTGATTTGAGCAGAAGAAAATGCTTCTCTAGCAAGACTGATTAGTGTACTTGAAGAAAAGAGGCATCCCCAAAGTTGATACTGATTACCAAAAACTGGAACCAAGTAAGCATGAAAATAGAATGGCTTCATAGGGTTCAAGGCACTTCTTTGGTTTAAATGGTGAGATCCAGACCCAATTTCACCCAATAGTGGTCCAATTTTCTGACTCTTAACTTGAGAAAGATTATTGACAAGGGTTGGTTTTATTTCTTCAAATATTCCAAAAATATGAACATTCAAATGGCCTTGCTGTAAAATAGTGGGGGTTGGTGAGTTTTGAAATCTTGAAATTACATTCATATAAATTTGATCAATTGTTATTGAGAACTTTCCAACACATCTGATACTTGACATATTAAGTAAGAATAGTATCTGAAGATAGTGGTTGTTAAAAGATGAATTGAACCAAAAAATGAATAATCAGTTTTGAATAAAACAAGAAAATAACTTTTTAGCATACACTACGCTAAGATCATAATTCTTTCACATGTATTATTATTATCTTTTTAAAAAATATTTGAAGTAAATTAATTATAACTGAAATAAATAATATGGCTTAAAAATAAATCTTGAGCCTATAGAGTAAATTTGGGTTTGTGGAAGAAGAAAAATTTTCTTAATAAAAATGTGCTTTATTGTTACATTTTAATCACAAAATAGAATAATTTCACTCTTATTACACTTATTTATGTTTCTGTCTAATAGTAAAATGCTTTAGATGGCAGCTCAAAATCCAAATTGAAACTACTACCTAGAACAATGTCTTGATACTAACATACTTTTTGTAAGTCTTTGGACAGACACTTATGGTGATCTCAATAATATTAAAATTGATTTGAATTTTATGTTTTATCAAATATCTATGTAGTCTAATATAATAATTGAGATACTACAGTTTAACCTTCTGTTACCAACTTGGCAAGAAAATATCTGTATATTTTTTAGACCGAATATCAAATTTTGCTTTCCACAAAATGGGAAAGTGAATATTATGATATGTTAAGTGATATGTTCAAGCTTTTCTCAATCTGTGCTCAGCTGAAGATAAAAGTAATCACCAAGCTCCAAGAGATCTGTGATTGAGTTAGGCTGAATCTAGGTCTAACTGATTACCAAATCTTTGTCCAATTGATTTAAATCTGGTTTCACAATGAATTCCCAACAGCTTTCCAACCACTTCCCAACATTTTTAAATGAGGGGTTTTGCTAGCAATCCCCCCCCAAATTTTCTGTGGTGATTTTCTCAAATATAAACCATTTTAAAATTGAATTGGCTTTCCAATATCAATAATAATCTCCAATAAACCTTCTTTTAATAAATCTTAGTGCCATACTACACTTTAGGCTGCCACAATGGATGAGATGGGGAGGGTTTCTGAACAGATAGAATGATAGGATGGGAGTGTGCAGAAAGTTAGGGAGGCTGGCACATCTAGAAAGTTGTCCAAGATTTGATTATAAAAAATTGAGGATACAAATCTCAGATAGAGATTAATAATGACACAGAAAAGGTTTAATAACCCAATTATTAGAAAAAAGTATTGCAGAAGATAATATGGATATAATGATTTTTATCCGCAATTAATTTAATTGAGGATCCCTTAAAATTGATACCCCCTATTGAGGCATTTGTTGGATCATTTTGGGTGGTTGATAATTTAGAAAAATCTTTATCAGAAGAATAATTTTCTAATATTTTTTGCATAAATTCCTCTTCTAGATCCACTATATAAGTCCCAAATATATGTGTCACTTCATTTTCAGGCACATATGCTGGGTTTTCAGTATCAATTGGCAAAGGACTTCTAAATTTTAAATCCACATTAGACTGTAAGATTCCTGCTCTATGTGTAATTTTAATCCTTCCTCTGTATTCTTGTACAGCTAGTTTTCATCTAAACATGTATCTATTTGGTGTTTTTATGTTTAGTAATGATTCTACTGCACTTCAATCTGTAATTAGTTCAAACTTCTGGTATTCCAGATTGAAATGATGTTTCTTCAGGGCCCACACAATGGCTAAACATTCCATTTGAGTAGCACCATAACTTAATTCAGGTTTTCTCAAGTCTCTGGATATATAACACATAACTACTTCAGATAATTTACCATTTATTATATCTTTCTTCTGTAATGAAGCACCCAACCCTGTTAAGCTTGCATCAGTGTACAAGATAAAAGGGAGTTTAAAATCTGAAAGTCCCAATATTGGAACTGATATTACACATTCCTTTAGTTTATCAAAGGTATTTTGTCTTTCATTATTCCAAATGAAAGCCTCATTTTTCATTATTAATTTTGCTAAAGGGGCTGAAATGGATTGGTAGTTTTTTATGTACTGCCTATAATATCTACTCATATCTAGACAGCTTTCAACATCTTTCACATTTCTAGGTATATCAATATTCTTTATTACTGCCACTTTATTCTGGTCAGCACATATTTTTAAGCCAGATATAAAATGACCAGGTACTTTCAAGGATTGAAACCCAAACTTACATTTTTTCAAGGATATTTTTATATTTACATCATCCACTTTTTGAAATACTCTTCTCAGATAATTTAAATGTTCATCATATTTTTTCAAAAACACTATGATTTTATCAATATATATTAAGAGCCATCCTTCAATCATTTCCTGATGAAAAACACTATCCATAAATTTTTGGAAGACTGAAGGGGAATTATTTGGGTCAAAAGGCATTCTCACATATTTATATATTCCCATCTGTGTGGTTATGAGTAAGTAGTTCTGATAATTCTTTTCAACAGGAATATGGTTTTAAACTTTATTTCCATCCAGACAGGAAATATATTTTTCTCCTTGTAAGGTAGCATAGATAGAAGCTATGCTTGGGAGACGGTAAATATCATTCACAGTGAATGTATTTAGAGCTCTACAATTACCACATAATTTTGCTTTATCTTTTTTATAAGAGATCAAAACTGGTGATATGACACAATATTTAGGAGTTGTGTTTACTTTTTCTACAATACCCATTTCTAACAACATCTTAATGTTGTCTTCAATATCTTTCCTCTTTTCAAGGGAAGATGGGTAATGTTTCTTTTTTAAGCTCCCAGGAATATTATCCAAGTCACAACTTTAGGAGATTTCATCTAATGATCTTTGACCAATCCTAGTTCATTTGAATCATGGGCAAATAGCATAGTATAGATTTTATCAATCTCAAAATATTGTCTTCTTCAATTCTTGAGAGTAGAGGGCTAAAAGAAGCTTTTTGGATTTCATTTTCAATTTCAACTACTTCAGAGATGGATCTTCCACCTCAAAATTGCTCTTTTTTAGAGAAACAGAATAAATTGAATTTTCATAAAAAATCTTGAATTTACTTTTTCCATTTAATCCTATTGTGAAGAAACTATTTGAAGGATCTAGTTTAATGCCAAATTTGGTCAATAATTCATTTCCAATAATGAAAAAATCTTTTCAATTTTAATTATCCATTATTAAAAATTCACATACTGCTCTTAAATATCTATTATTATATTTAAAGAATACAGAATTATTGTATTTTCCAATTGAAATAATACTGAACCAAAACCTCTCCAGTTCTTTGTCTGTACAGGTTCCAGTTTTTCTTTATACCTACTATCAAGTTTCATTAATGTTTTAACAGAAACTACACTACCTGCAGCCCCAGTTTCAAGAATGGGATTCATTTCTTTTCCACATATCATAAAAGGTGCTCTAATAGGTGTGATTTTGTAAGTATCATGATTAAAATATTTTATTACTTCAGCTTCCTCAATGGAAGTCAAAGATGCTTCTTTGGGAGTTATTGCATCATTAAGGAACATAATATCCTGTTCTAAGAAAAATACCTCATTTTCAACATTACTGTAAGATATGTAACTTTTACAATCTTCACTAGAATAATCATTTCTATATTCATGATTACTAGGTTTAGATTCTTGTGATTTTTCAATAACATTTATTCTTATCTTAAAAGTATGACCTTTTACCCAAGGCTCATTGCATTTGTAGCAAGTGTTACTTTCTTGTCTCTTAGGAACAAGAGGAGCAGATTTTTTTTTCTTCTCCAATGGTAACTTATTTTTAGTAGATTTTTCTACCCCAAAAATTTTCTTATAATGATTATAACTTGTCTCATAATTGTGGTTTACTACTATTTCATTGCATATATTAATAAATCCAGAGTTATCCCCGATGGTTTCAGTTCTAGCTACAATAATGTCTCTGACTGATATAGGCAATTTATATATTTTTTTTTCCTTACACTCATATAATCCATTTTTGGATCCATGGCTTTCACTATTTTTATTAAATTCATTAAAAATACCATTGTTTTACCCCCAGCACTTAGATTATAAATTTTTTTCATACAATCTTTGTTGAGTGATTCTAAATTTTGGGCCACTAAATTTTCTTTCAATTAGTACCCTCCATTTAACCAAGCAGTAATTAATTCCCTCACTCAGAAAAGATTCAAACTATAGTAAGGCCACATCTGAAAATAAAGATATTAATTTTGATGTAATTTCTTTATCAGGTAACTTGTATGAAAATTGTGAGTTATCACTTCTTTGTATGAATTTTTGCCAATCATATTTTGATTCCCTTTTAAAAGAAGGGTACTGATCTAACTTTTTAGAGTTCTTTTGGTTGATTCTGACTTCCTTAAACTGAGGAATACTTAGTATTTCACTTACTTTGGATATATAATCATGTATTTCATCTTTTACAGATTTTTTACTCTCAGAGTCTATAACACTATTTTCTTTTTCAATAATTGGTTTTTAATATGACTGTTTCATATGAATTGGAATGCTCTCCACATAAGAGTTGTCTTCATTAATTTTGTCAGTATTTTTTTAAAATTTGCTACTTCTATTTCTAATCTCTGTAATCTATCTTTTATTAAAGTTACATTTGATATAGTATCATTCACATTTGAAAAAGAAATTTTTACCCATCCCTCAATTGTAGCCATTGTATTCTGAGAATGTTCTAATTTACTGTATAAATTCATAATATCAGAGTTTAATTTTTTATTCTCATTTGTTAATTCAAGATTTGAATTCTAAATGACCTTAATTTTATTAGAAGTAGTACTCAATGATTTTGTAAGATTTAATAATACATTTTCTGTATTATTGTTGGCCTCTCTTGAGAATTCTTCGAATCTTTCAATTCTTAATACTAATTTACTTACAATTTTTGATTCCATTGGAATTTCTTTCATGAAATATTTAATATTATCAGTGTCTAACTCAAATGTTTCATCATTATTTTTTTTCTCAAAATTCAACTTATTTGGCTCAATTTTAATGTTTTTAGTATTATCCTTTTTTCCAATAGAACTATGTACAATGTTATCATGTAAAGATAAATCCAAAACAATATGGTCAAATGAATAATTGTGAATATCCTTATCAATTATAACTAATAAATCTTTATCAATTTCATTACCTATGAGTAACTCTCCAATAGTATTATAAAATTGATTAGTATATAAATGACTGACCATGGACTTATTCCATTTTCCCTTCCTCCCCTTCCCCTTCCTCTGTAAGGGTGACTGCTAGAGCTCTTCTGAGGCAGATGATTGTAGTTCTTTGAGTAACAGTCCCATTTCCATTTTCTGACTGTGATTTATTGTTCCTTATCTTGAGTTGTAGCTGGAGCTAGTGCTGGTTGAGTTGTGGAAGGGTTATTGACTACTGAAGTAGGATGAGCCTTGAGGCTTAACAGAGCTTGATTGACTTCTATTAGCTCTTGAGCTTCTCTCTTTTCTACCATGTTTTTGATCTTGACAGTTTAATTGTTTAGCAGTTGTGATAGGGAATGAATTCACTCTTTCAACATGTTTTTGGACTTCTTTATTGAGATTTTGTTTAACAATCTTTCGTTTTCCTATATTTTCATTTGAGGGGTGTTTCTGCTGCTTACTAGAGATCCTTGATCCTTCATTTGAATTTCCTGTAGTAGGTTTATAAGCTCTGGTACTTCAGTTGTAAGTTTTAACCTCCTTACTCACATTGCCAATGTTTTCAAGCATCTTGGAATTTAGTAATCTATCAATAAATCAAGATATAAGTGTTTGAAACTTAAAGAAGGAGTTTTATCAGTAATATATAACATTACTGAAGTCAGTTAATTTCATACTTGTAGTTTTTACATTGAATTAATAAGTGCTAAAAGTCAAATATGCTTTTATGTTGTCACTTAATGTAATAGGTCTACAAAATGTAGCCATGTTTTATATTTAAAAAAGAAATTTGTCAGTAATTTTCTTTTCAAATATTTGTTGAAATTTAAAAACCAAGAAAAAAGGATTAAAAGTCATGTTAAAAAGAATCAATTAATCAGTTCTTATTATTTGGTTTATTATCTGAAAAGATTTCAAATTTAATTGGTCTATTGACAGATCTTTACTAAAAACAATTTTTGTTCAATTAATAGTTGAATTTTCAATTCTGGTATCACAATTTTTTTACATAACTGGGCTTCTTTTTCTTGTATCACTATATGCAGCGACCCAACCCTTTGTAATTAATCCGAATGTTTATATAGAGATTATATTTACTGTAGCCCATTTTGAATTTTTACTTACTGGAATGTAAAGCAAAAAAATTCTTGAGGAAAGGCCCCCAATTGTCAGGCTCAGTTCAAGTACAGAGATGTGAATATGTTGATTAGTCAGTTTTCTAGAAGATTTTAATGGTCCAGTATGAACGGTTTTGTCTAAATCTAATTAAGTAATAAATATAATTCAATTTAATGGTCTCAGTAATTTAATCTCACAAATTCTAAATTGTATACAGCTTATAGTTGGTAGAAAAATAGAAATAATGATTTAAAACAGTATAGAAAAGACTCTAATAGTTCTAATTTATATGTATTATATTTTTTTGGCTATGTGTTTATAAGGTGATGTAAAAGAATGTATGATATAAGACCAAAAACCTCCTCCTTTTATACCCATGAGTTCCCCAATGTTTACCTGTTGTTTACCAATACTATAAATGGCCAATGACACCTAAATCTAGTAGCTATACATGCCCATAAACCTAAAGATGAACCAATAAAAAATGGAGAATCATATCACATGCCAAAATACATTAATAACAAGTGTTAATCTATCAAAAATAGAGTAATAACTGAAATGAGAGTATATGAGTGTGATTCTTAAAATAAAAGACTAAATAAGGGAAAAAAGACCTCAAAATAATTTCTAACTAAGGGGTATTAACAGTATAAATGAAGTTTTTAATTATTAAAAATTGATACATGAAATCCCCATCTAAATATCATCAATATAGCCTGTGAACCCATTGTGAAACCAAAAATAAGATGTGAAATGTGGGGTAGCTAAATGCAGACTCTTGGCAGGCACTTGCACAGGTAAATCCTTGACTAAATAGGCAATATTAAGTGTTTTAGTGAATTCTGGGTGCTATTATTGAGGTTATTAATAAAATTGGTGCATATAATGAGTTCAATGCACTAATAATGAAATTAGGACATTAAATAAGCACCTCTTGCTTATTTTAGAGCTTTTACACATATTCAGCATACAATGTGGGGTAATCATATTGTGAAATTACTAACTTTGTTAATAATGAAGCTATGTACGTAGCATAAATGTGGGCAGTATGTGGCCAGTACACAGGAGCCATTTCTAGCATTAAAAAACACCAATTTTGAAAAGTGTTATTTTTATACATTTAAGTAGCCAAATAAATAGTCCTAAATGAGACAAATTGATTGGTCAAAGCACAGTTTTAATATTATTAAATTTATAGTGCATATATTCAACATTTAAGTGATTTAAAGTGCATTTATTCAGTATTTCACTATAATAATGAAAATAACAGCTTTAATTCCACTTAAAAATTATGTAACCTTATGTATAAAGTTCTTAAGATTACCTTAACATACTCCAACCTAATATTAAGTATATAAGACCTATAAATGGTGAATATAAGAATTCATCTAAAGTATTAAAATAGCATGTATTGTCAGCCAGGCTACTAGACTTACCCAGTGAAATAATTAATTATTTACTGGATGAAGCCGCACTTTATCATTTTAATTATTATTTAATTATAATTTAGTTACATTAAAATTAGTTATAATAAATTAACTAATTACAGAATGATAAAATTAAAAAATTAAATAATTAATTAAAATTAAAAATATAAAATTGTCCCTTATATTTTTCTCTAACACCGTGCTCATTTGACAGGTTGGAAAAAATAAAAATTTATATTAAAATATAGATATTAAGATTAAATATGATTTTAATATTCAAATAATATTAAATATATACAAAAAATTCAAATTTCTTATTTAGAATTGACTTCTACAGTAAATATTAAATAAATTGATGTATTTCTGGCATACTCTGTAAATACATCTTTTTGACGCCTTCTTTTTAGAATAACTTTATTATTTGAAATACTCCTTCTGGAATATTCTTTTCTCTCTCTCATACTACTGTTTTTAGAATTTGATTGCCGTGCTTTGTCTCTCCTTTGCCTATAATAGGCCTCTCTTTTTTTTGTCTTTTAATCATTCTTTTACCAACTTACTTTATTACCACAACTACTATATAATACTTATTTCTTATATTTTATATCTTTAGTATTTACAAGGACGTAATTCTAATCTATAACTTATATTAATATTTTAAACCTACCTCTTATCATTGAGTAAAAATCATCTTTGATTGAGAAATACGTACCAAATTATTGAGAGTCCAATTAATCCTTAAAATCTTCATACAAACTCTGTACCAAATCTTCTAGACCAAAAGTGTACCTTGACAATTGGGATCCTTTCCGAAATATCGATGGCGCAACTTTACTTGAGGCGTAATCAAGGGGACCATCGGCGTACAAGTACCTGTAAAGGACGAGAGAAGGCGAGAAAACGACGAACGTCATACGTCATGTGATAAAAGTTTTTGCTGCAAACGGGAATTGAACCGCGCTCCAAAACTTAAGTTCATATACTGACTAAACATCGTATATATCGTGGTAATTATTGTTATTACTATTTGTGGGTTACTCTTCACTCTTCATTTGCTACGCATTTCCTTTTACTCAGCACTCTGTAAGTGGCATTAATTTGCTCATTTTGCAGGGGGAGGTGTCTGGTAAATTGAAATTTAATTTTATTATTATATTTTTTTTTATTTTTCCTGGTTGACCATAATAGAGCAATAACTGTTCTTAGTCCCAGAAGTAATAAAATAATTATATTTTAATATTAATTATTATCATTTTTCAGTTGACAATTGTCCTGATTAATTTGAATTTTAATTGTTCCAGTTGAAAAATTTTCCTGACAATAATATTTTTTTAATTAATAAATAATATTTAATTACTTCAGTTGACTTTGAGTCCTGGTAGTTCAAGAAATTTTTTAATTAATAAAACTCATATTTAATTACTTCAGTTGACATTAAGTCCTGGTAGTTAAGTGATCAGTTTAATAAAATTTTAAAATAAAAAAAAAATTTATATTTAATTACTTCAGTTGACATTAAGTCCTGGTAGTTAAGTTATCAGTTTAATAAAATTTTGTTAAATTAATAAAGTTTCATATTTGATTACTTCAGTTGACAATAAGTCCTGGTAATAAATTAGTTGATTTAAATCCTGAAAATAAATAATTATTAAATAAAAATTTTAATTTATTTCTACAGTTGATTATATTATAATCCTAGTTTTAATTTTTTTTTACTAATAAATTAATTTTATTTAAGTTGATTTTTATCCTAAAAAGATTTTTTTTTATTATTTTTATTTTATTTCTGTTAAATAAAAATTAAAAATAAAAGACTAATTAATTTGTCTCTCTTTTTTCATTTCAGTTAAATCCTAAAATGACTGACCAAAGTGGTTTTGCTGCATGTGAAGAATAACTAGACTTAATTGATTATGATGAGCCTACTTCTGTAAGTTCTCCTTTAACAAGAAGAATTTCTCAAACTAATAAATCCTTGCCCCAAACAGGATGTAGAAATGGAAGAAGTAGAAATCCTAGTGGACACAACTCAGGATCAGAAGCCCATGACAATCCCACCAGAAGAGCTTCCAAAAGGCTTCAGGATAAAAAAGATGCTGTTGTCTCAACAGGTAAAGAATCTGTCTACCCACATAAAGGAGTTAAGGACAGACAGCTTGAGACTAAAGGTAAGGGTAGATGCCTTGGAAGAAAAGGTGAGAAGAACAGACACTTTTCTCCAAGAGAAGAAGAAACCTCTTCCTCCCAGAGATCAACAACAATTGGCTCCCCAGTCCCAAGAGATGGTGGAAGTTTCCAAGTGGCAGTGGGACTGGCTCAACACTCAGTGGGACTACTTGGCTCAAAACCAGCATCAGTTACGTCAGGTAGGTCCATCAAGGCCCACCCAGGTCAACCCCACTCCTCCCCACCCTTATCAAGGAGGCAAAAGAAGAAGGAAGCCCAATATGGTGATACCCAGCAAACCCTGGTACGTCCCTCTATTGATTCTCAAGTGCCTTTTCTTGTGGCTGACTCTGTTCCTTCAGGTAAATCTGGAAGGCAGGATGAAACCTTGAGACCTATAGAGGCTGGGAATAGTAGACAGATATCTCATGTATCTAATCCATTACTTTTAATTGCTACCTCAATGATTAATCCTAATATGGCTGTGATTGATGAAACTCTTGACCCTGAGTTCTATGAGAGTCTGGAAAGTTACTCAGTTTCCTTATTGAGAAACACTCCAGATGTAGCAAGAATTAATGATGAGCACTTGAGAGATATTATTCCCAAGCAAAATCATATAATGAAAAATATTCAATTAACTCAGAGATATAATAGTTTGTTAACTGATCAGGGTTATCAAGCATTAAGAATTGAAGCACAGAGAGTCTCTGATGAATTGTCTCATTACAAAGCAACCCATGAAAAGAATGTTGCTTTATGGCAAAATATAAAAAATGATTTGTCTAAACTAAAAGATACTGTATCTTCCTGTTGCCAGGAGGTAGAGATAGATAAGATAAATCTGAAAAGATTGAATGACCATTTGTCATCTTTTCAACATAAAAATCAATTATCTTTTGCAACTATCAATGAGAGTTTATCTAGTCTTCCAAGAATGAAAACAAGACTAACAACCATTGAAGAAAAATTGAACTCATTAAATGACCAAAAATATTCTGACATTTCTGTGAAGGAACATATAGTGCAGGATGCTCAAATAGTACCTGTGGCTAGTTCATCTAAAGTAAAAATAGCTCCAGAAATACCTGTTGATAACACTAAGTTTCCATCAAAAACTGATGATGCACCAGGATCTGCAACAGAAGGATTAAACAATGAGATTTCAGCACAATTAGAGAAATTACTGCTGCTTCTTACTCAGAAACAAGCTAGTACTAATGAGACTCCTCCAAATCAAAAGAATTGGCCAAAACTTGACCAGTACCCAACATTTGATGGTGATTCTTCTTCTGATTGGCAACAATTTACTTGCAGAATTGATAACTTAAAAAATTCTTACAAACTCCCAGATGAGGAAATTGTGTCCAAGTTAATTTCTTTGTTCACTAATGTTTCCCTGATGTGGTATGAATCTGTTCTCCTGGATGGGAATGACTACTCATGGGAGGATTGGAAGAAATTAATTAAAGCACAATTTGGTGGCTCCAAGTTCAGAATGGCTCAACAAAGGCAGTATGAGGAAACTAGATATAGCTCTTCTACTGATAAAACTATTGAGTTTTTAATGAAACTTGTAAAAATCTTAAGGGCAATGGACCCAAATATGGAGTTTGATTTATGGAAGGACAGGATCCTCTATAAATTACCAATGTCTCTGAGAGACTTGATAGTGGCTAGGACTGAGTTCTCCAAAGAACCCTCTTCTTTCATTAATACTTGCAATGAGATACCTCTAAACAATAAGTATGATGCAAGAAGATTCATTCCTAGGACCCCTTTGGAGAAACCCTCCACTTACCACAAAAACCTCTAGAAAAGGTTGGTAAACCTTCTGCCCCTGTTTCACCAAAGTAGTATGCAACAAACACTTGCTTCAAGTGCAACAAGCCTTGGCAGAAAGGCCATGTTTTTGAAAAGAAGATAAATCTTGTAGAACAAACAGAGGAGCATGCTGATGACACAGTGGCACTGGATGATACATCAAGTGATTGTGCCAGCAATATTTCATATGAATCTCAACAAGAAATCTTGATGCTGGAAGAAGATATTCATTATTTAAATACTATTGACATTGATAATAATGATTTATCTACAGTTGAGGATGCTGAGATCATAAAGAACATTGAGGATAACTCAATTGTTATTGCCCCTCTTAAGGCACCAGTCTTGATCAATGGAACCAGCATTGAAGTTGTTCTGGATTCTGGAGCTGGAGGAAGTGTAGTATCTGAAAGAGCACTTGCTTCAGTAGATCAAGACTATAAATCTAAACTGATGCCTATCATTTCTGAAAATTGGAGAGGGTATGGCTCTGTTTTGTCCCCCATTGGGAAATACAAAGCCACAGTGTTTTTTAAATATAACCATGGTTTTGTAAGAGCTATTTGTGATTTTGTTGTCATGAAAAATGATAACTTGAGCAATTGGTTTATTGTAGGGAATGATATTTTAACCAAGTATGGCATAAAATTGGATTCTTCAAACCAATGTTTCACAATGGGGATGAATGGGAAGAGAAAATTTAAAATTTCCTCCCCTAAAAACTTATTAAAACCAGAATTGAACACATGTAATTCTGTGGTTCAATATAATGGAAGATCTACAAAGGAAATGCATGCCATTATGTCTGAAATTGACAATTCTTCTTTTGGAGAACAACTTTCTGGTGAGGATAAAGATTCCATCATCAACTTGATAAAATCTTTTCCTATGGCCTTTGCTCATGGGTCACATGAACTGGGATTAGTTAAAGAGGAAATGAAACTTTCATTGTCTTGCCCATTAACTGATATACCACCTAGTTTAAAGAAGAAGCCTTATCCTGCTTCTCCTACAAAGAGAAAAGATATTGAAGATAATATCTCTACCCTTTTAAAAATGAATATTATTGAAAAGGTAGTTGAAACACCTAAATATTGTGTTATCTCGCCTGTCCTAATTTCTTATGAGAAAGATAAAGCCAGGTTATGTGGTGATTATAGAGCACTAAACACTTATACTGTTAATAATATCTATCCTTTACCTAGAATCAGCTCTATACATGCTACTTTACAGGGTGCTAAATATATCAGCTGTTTGGATGGTAATAAGGGATATCACCAGGTACCTGTTGAGAAAAATTCTCAGAACTTTCTGATGATTGCCACTCATATGGGTATTTATAAGTATATTAGGATGCCATTTGGCCCTAAAAATTCCCCTTCAGTTTTCCAGAAAGTAATGGATAACACATTCCATCAAGAGATAATTGAAGGATGGCTGATGGTTTATAATGATAATATAATTATATTCTCAAAAACATTTGAGGACCATCTTAAACACTTGTGTAAAGTATTCCAGAAAATGGATGAAATAAATATGACACTTGCTTTGAAGAAATGTAAATTTGGTTTCCATTCTTTAAAAGTTCTTGGTCATGTTGTTTCAGGCTTACAGATATGTGTGGACCAGAACAAAGTGGCAGCCATACAACAGGTGAAGGCTCCTACAACAGTGAGAGAGCTCCAAAATTTTTTGGGAATGTGTGGATACTATAGAAAGTATATTAAAAATTACCAAGTCATAGCTTTACCCCTAACCCAATTAACCAGAAAGGATGTTGCTTTTGTCTGGAATAGTGAAAGACAAAGAGCCTTTGACACTATGAAACACTGTTTGATGTCAGCACCAATTTTTGCTTTACCTGACTTTAATCAACCATTTTTTTTGTACACTGATGCCAGTTTCATTGGTCTTGGTGCTGCTCTCCATCAAAAAGAAGTGATGAATGATAAAGTTTCAGAAGTAGTAATTTGTTATATTTCAAGAACCCTGAGAAATAGTGAATTGAAATATGGTGCTACTCAATTAGAGTGTTTAGCTGTATTATGGGCTCTAGAAAAGCTTCATTATTACCTAGATGACCAGAAATTTGAACTTGTCACTGACTGCAGTGCAGTTAAATCACTTTTAAACTTGAAAACACCTAACAGACATATGTACAGATGGCAGCTGGCTGTTCAAGAGTACAGAGAGAGAATGGCAATTATTCATAGGGCTGGTATTGTTCACTCAAATGTGGATATGTTATCAAGGTTACCTTTACCAAATAATGACTCTAATCCTGCTTATGATCCTGAGGATGAAATTATTCATATTCATGGGATATATGTGGTTGATATGGAGGAAGAGCTATTACAGCTTATTCTGGAATCATATGATAAGGACACTGACTTGAAAAAGTTATGCACCATATTAAATGATCCAAAGAATGCTTCAATACAAGCATTAATTAAAACCCTTCCACCAAAGTACCAAAAAGCTTTGTAAAAAGGTAAATTTTCAATTGATGAAGGATATCTATATTATAGAAGAAAGTTGAGTAATGTTATTGTTATTCCTCCTTCTATGAAAGAAATCATCTTGAAAATCTGTCATGATGACATATTAGCTGGACATTTTGATCTTGACAAAACAATTATCAGAATTAAGAACACTGCTTGGTGGGCTAATATGTCTGAAGACACAAAATTATATGTTGAATCTTGTGATTCTTGCCAAAAATCAAAAAGATTAACTGGTAAAAGAGCAGGATTAATGCAACATATTGAACCTCCTGATGCTTCATGGCAAATAATAAACATGGATTTTGTAACAGGATTACCTATTTCTGGTAAAGACAGTTATAACTCTTGTTGGGTTATTGTGGACAGATTCACAAAAATGTGTAAATTTATCTCTACTCACAAGGATGTTTCCACTAAAGAATTAGATTTCTTATGGTGGTCTCATATGTTTAATACTTCTGGGTTTCCTAAAGCCATAATCTCTGACAGAGACCCAAAATTTACTTCTGAATTTTGGATGTCTCTGATGGATGTTTGTGGTTGTGATCTGAAACTTTCTACTGCCCATCACCCTCAGACTGATGGTTTAGCTGAAAGAATGATTCAGACTTTAGAGGACATGATAAGAAGATATTGTGCCTTTGGCCTTGAGTATAAAGATAATGACAGATTCACTCATGATTGGGTTACCTTACTTCCTGGGTTAGAATTTGCTTACAATAGCACTGTTCATTCTGTTACTCAAAGAAAACCTTTTGAGCTCTGGCTTGGATATGTTCCTAATACTCCTGCCCAAATTCTCAATAACAAAATAACTAAATTGGATATACATCCTGGTGTAAAATCTTTTCTTCAAATGCAACAACTATGTAGAAATCATGCTCAAAAATGTATTGATGAATCATTTGAATATGAGAAGAAAAGATGGGACAAATCCCATAAAGAATACACTTATAAAAAGGGTGATGAAGTGTTGATTTCTACAGTCCACTTCAACTTACAAGGTAATAACAAATTGAAAGATCCATTTGTTGGTCCATTTGTTGTCAGAAGAATGATTGTAGATAATGCAGTTGAAGTTATTCTGTATTCTCCATATGATAGAAAACATCCTGTTTTTCCAATATCTCTTTTGAAACCTTACACATCCAATAGTGATTTATTTCCAAAAAGGAGGGGTAGACCAAAGAAAACCCCAAATGAAATCACTGAGACAGCAGAAATTGAAAAAATTTTAAATGACAGAATAGTCACTGCTGAAAAAGGTACAGAATACTTATTGAGATTCAAGAATAAATCATCTGAATATGATTCTTGGATACCTGGGAAGGAGATATCTAATCTTCCTACTCTACTTAAAAAGTATAAAAAGAAAAAATCATAGAATTTTTTTTATTGTTTTTTTAGAGTGAGGGAGTGTCAGCCAGGCTACTAGACTTACCCAGTGAAATAATTAATTATTTACTGGATGAAGCCGCACTTTATCATTTTAATTATTATTTAATTATAATTTAGTTACATTAAAATTAGTTATAATAAATTAACTAATTACAGAATGATAAAATTAAAAAATTAAATAATTAATTAAAATGAAAAATATAAAATTGTTCCTTATATTTTTCTCTAACACTGTGCTCATTTGACAGGTTGGAAAAAATAAAAATTTATATTAAAAAACAGATATTAAGATAAAATATGATTTTAATATTCAAATAATATTAAATATATACAAAAAATTCAAATTTCTTATTTAGAATTGACTTCTACAGTAAATATTAAATAAATTGATGTATTTCTGACATACTCTGTAAATACATCTTTTGACGCCTTCTTTTTAGAATAACTTTATTATTTGAAATACTCCTTCTGGAATATTCTTTTCTCTCTCTCATACTACTGTTTTTAGAATTTGATTGCCGTGCTTTGTCTCTCCTTTGCCTATAATAGGCCTCTCTTTTTGTTGTCTTTTAATCATTCTTTTACCAACTTACTTTATTACCACAACTACTATATAATACTTATTTCTTATATTTTATATCTTTAGTATTTACAAGGACGTAATTCTAATCTATAACTTATATTAATATTTTAAACCTACCTCTTATCATTGAGTAAAAATTATCTTTGATTGAGAAATACGTACCAAATTATTGAGAGTCCAATTAATCCTTAAAATCTTCATACAAACTCCGTACCAAATCTTCTAGACCAAAATTGTACCTTGACATGTATAGTATTAGCTGACTGATTTCACTTATGTATACACATTGTATACTTTCACTTATTGTCCCCATGTGTAATAAATGTGTGTAGAATATATTCTATGAATATTTTACTCAGTCCTGGGGGTATTCAGGCTGAAAGGCTCCTTCACTGTGCCATTTTTCATTGTGGGAAATGCCACCCACAATTCAAATGTGACACAGTTTTTCCTGCAGTGTAATTTTTAAATTGTGACCTTCTTCCACACCCTCTAAACCATTACTTGCTCAAAAAGAACTCATAATGTCAACCAGAGCCAGAAAAAAAATTTATTATGTGCATGTATCATTTTGTCATGTGATTGAGAATGTATATATGTTTGTAAAGTACCCAGAAATATGTTGTTTTTATAACCTAATTTTTTTTGGTTGTTGCTTCTTCATCTTATACCACCACCACCTCAACAGTACCCACCCTCCTGTGCCTCAATACTAGCTCACTCACAAATCAGGATTATTTTGTTCAGGTAGGTGTTTTCATTATTCTCATTATTTGTTATATCTAAAAACTATTAATTTTCCCTACTTTTCAATCTCAGAATTCCAACTTCCAGTGCTGGAACATGCCAGCATAAAACTGAAACCAAATATTTTATTTTTGGGATGGAAATAAAAGGACATAATCAAAGCAAGATAGTCCATTATTTACTCATTAATAACACATATATCTGCTCAGTACTTGACCAATACTGCAACAAAGGCACTGTGGAGACAGAATTTTGTCCAGGTCTTCCATGAAAGACTTCACCTATTAAGTTGAAAAATCTTATTTTCATCCTCAACTCCAACTGTTTGTAAAAGCTTTCTGAGGTATCCAATGCAATGGATTTCTCAATTTTATCCTGCAAACTTTGCAAGAAAACCCATGAGTTGGGTATTTTCAGCAATAAAGCTACCAAGAAACCATTTATTGGTGAAACTCACTCCCAGAGATACCTCAAGTTTTCCTGAGACCATCTCAATTGGTCCATTGAAGACTAGAAGAAATTAATTTGGACCAATGCATTGTTCTTTGAGATTGGTAAGGCATTTAAGTCTAGTTGTGTTTGGAAAGAAAAGTTGTGAGCAATTTTAACAAGACTTCCGTCAGCCAACATTCAAAAGTGGAAACTCCTCTTTTATATTCTGGGTTGTGGTTTTTAAAAACATCAAAACTCTAATTGTAATTCTTTCCCCTCACGACAAAACTGCACAATCAATGATTGACAATTTTTATCTTGGCACACTCCTCCCATTCTTGGAGAAATATGACAAACAAAACAAGATGATACAACAGGAAGATAATACCCCTATTAAATGTTCTCATAAATCTAAGGATTTGTGAAAGCTTTTAAACTTTCAAGAAATTGAGGATTGGCCTTCTCAATCTCCAGATTTCAATCCAATTGAAAATCTATGGAAAGTTATTAAAATGAACATTCATGAGTTATATCATCCAAAAAACAAAAAAAATTATGATGGGAAGCCTTACACAAGACATGGAATGACCTTCCTACTAAAGTTCATGAGAAGTTGGTGGCATCAATGCCTTGTTTTATGTATTATGTTTTTGATGCTTCTGGTGGATCTACCTGCTAGTAGCCAGGTATGAAAAATTGATTTTGTTTGATTAATTTTTGAATTTTTGAATTTTTAAATATCATTAAAAAACTATCAGCTGTCAAACAATTCTAGTATCATTTTTCAGAGCTTATTATTTTTGGGGTTGTAAAATGATGTTAAGAGCAAATTTTTTTAAAAAAAGTGTTTGTTGTATTTTACATTTAATTACATATTCTGAAACCAGACTTCCAGTTCAACCTGAGATGGTGGTTGCAATGAACCAGAATAAATTTTGAGTATGTAATGTAGTATAAATTTGGTGAGGGGATTTGCTTCTGAGTACTTTACATACAAATAGTTTCAAAAAAGCTTTCAGTTTTCTTGCTTCTTATCTCCTGCCAAAAGTAATCTAAAATCAAGTTTTTGGTGGTAGATGGGAGACAGAAAACCTGAAAACTATTCCAAATTTAGTTTCACATGGAATTAAATGCCTCTTTTCCCCTACCTAACACTTAAAAGGGGGTGTAAGTTCTCGAAAATATGCACCTAACTTAAGTGTGGATTTCAAACAAAATCAGCAATTAGAAATCAGAACTTAAATTTTGCAAAAAAGTCACTAATTTCAAAAATGGGTGTCAGTTATGACCTCAAATCAGCACTTTTTTCCTTTTTTTTCACAACCACATGTTGGCCACATCATTGCTTGCTTTCCCACCCCATCCCTGTCACATGTGACACTCAGACCTTAATCCTCTCATCAATCCTCAGCAGACACCCTACACTGAGATTTAAAACATTTTATTGTGAAAATTTAACCAGGCATGTTTTTTCCTTCTTTTTTTATGTTTTTAACCTCCCCAAATCAGATTTCCACCTTCATCAAAGGTTGATTGCTTTATGTTGATGGAAAATGAAGTAAAAAAGAAAACAAAAATGAGAATTGAAATCAATTCTAAGGAAATGAAGGAGAGTTTCAAAAGCTATTAATCAAAATATAAAAATTCTCATTTTGCTTCCACTTCCACTGGCTTTGGTATTCATAATTTTGATTTGGAGAATGGAATTACTACTGTTTCCAAAAAGCTCAATGTCATGTATCTTCTCTATGAGGAAATGAATATTCTTTTTGGTTCCCAATTTAATAGTTACTTTTAATCTCATCAAAAATAGTTATATCATGAGATTCTGATAACACCATTTTTCCTCACTGGACTCTAAAATATCCCCATTTTGGAATTTCAGAGGGTAAATAAATACTGACACCTGTGCAAAAAAACTCATCACCAACATAATATTATCACCTCACCACCAATTTCTTATTTCTAAATAAAGCTAAGTCAAAAAAAATTTATATCTGTTTTAAAAATTTGGCAATACCCTCCCCTGCATTTTATTGAAGCAAGGGGTTGGTATCAACAATTTTTAAAGTCAACAATTTTCCAGGTCAGACTTGAAAATTTGGCAATACCCTTTGCTGCATTTTATTGAAGTAAGGGGTCAAAATCACCAAAATTTAGAATAATTCCATAAATTAATAAATAAATAAATAAGATAAGTCAAATTTACTAGTTCTAAAGTAATGATGATTCCTCAAGCCAAAATGAAGACCAAGTCTGGAAACTAAGTTTGGGACTTTTCACAGGTATAGGCAAGATGAAACCCATGAAAAACTTAAATATCATCATTATTACCCTTTATACAACACAAGGTCATTGGCTCATTACTTTAGTTTAGTAAATTGAAATATCAGATTTATTTATTTAAAATTTAAGAAAGAATAATAAATATTTGATGACCTTAAAAATCCCCAAACGTTTTTTATCTACCTAAAGGTTTGTAAATTTATTGATTTTAACTTCTTTTTTTACCTTCTTGATTCATTGGACTAACTTTTTACTGATCTGGTAAGAGAAGCAAAAATGTGTTAAGGATAGACATATGAAAATGGTAAGAAAAAGAAAAAAACACACCTTGATTAAAGGGAAGAATAATAAGTTAAGAGAAAGGTAATTTTAGGAATCACAAAGGATAAATGCATGATGTAAATGTTATGTTATAAATTATCATATTAATAAATGGGAAAATGGGAAAAAAGGCTGAACTTTAAATGACAATATCTCAGCAACCACTTAACCAAATTCTAGTTGGTTTTCTGGAAATTAAAGATAGGCTTCAGAAGTATCTTCAGCTAACAGCACAGTATATTAAAGTAAACCAATCCCTAGTACTGACTCTGATTTTCAAAATTGCACAGAAATTTGAAAACTGATGATGAAAATTCCAACAAGAGGGAGAGAAAAGCCTATATAATCAAAGGAATCTGGAAGGATAAATGCATGATGTAAATGTTATGATATGCATTATGAAATAAATAAAAGTGAAATTAAAAAAATAAGGCTCACCTTTAAAGGTCAATATCTCAGCAACCACTTAACCAAATTCAAATTGATTTACTGGAAATGAAAGATAGGCTTCAGAAGTATCTTCAGCTAAAAAGACAGTTAATTAAAAGAAACCTAACTGTAATTCTGACTCTACTTTTCAAATTTGCACAAAAACTTGAAAAGTGATGATGGAAATTCCAAAAAGAGGGAGATAAAAGCCTAGATAATAATCAGACAAGAGTTTCAGAATCCTTATTCTCTAATTATGCAATATAAAAATGTGAAATAAGATAATTGAAATTCAGTAAAAAAGGCTCAACTTCAAAGGTCAAAATCTCAGCAACCACTGAACCTAATTCAAATCTGTTTTGTGGGAAATGCGAGATAGGCTTCTTTAGAATCTTCAGGTAAAGGACATGTTATTTTTATAAACCCAACCTTAATTTGTTATATAAAAAACAAAAGGAAAAAAAGGCTCAATTTTAAAGGTCAATATCTCAGCAACAACTGAACCAAATTCAAATCTGTTTGTGGGAAATGAAAGATAGCCTTCAGGAGAAGCTTCAGCTAAAAGAACATTAGATTCAAATAAACCTAAACCTAATTCAAAGTCTGATTGTCAAACTTCTACAAAAACTTGAAAAGTGATAATAAAAATGACAACATGAAGAGTTAGATAAGTCCACTTTTATCCATATATGAGTCCTACATATATTTAAGTATGAAATTTTTATAGAAAGAATGAGAAGAAAAAAATGAGAAGAAACTTACCTTGATTGAAAGGTAGGAAAAATTGAGTGGGAAAGAGTGAAGTTGGAATTTGGGGGAAACTGAATATGGAGCAAGTTAAATGCTTAAAGAATGTGCAATGTATGTGCTTCAATGACATGGAACCAAAAAAAAAGTGAAATAGGAGAAAGGGGGAATAATGAACAAGCCAAGGAGGGATGAAGAGTAGGATGATGGAGCTAAAAAAAGAAAGAAAAGAGGGAGAGAAGGAAAAAGGTTAGTTTTACTTTAAAATCAAAAAATAAACACTTACTAAAAAATTTAGATACAAAAAACAAAAAAAAATTAATTAGAAAATATATAAGTAAAAATGAAAAAATGACTTACCTGGAGAGGTGAGTGAGAAAACAATTGACTTCAAATTATTTGAGGGATGAAAGAGGAGAGGAGGAAATGTATATAAGTAATGAAAGAAAAAAAGGAATGACTGAAAAATTATTCAATTGCAGAAAGTATGTTATTTCATGTTAAGATGATGAAGGAAAACAAAGAGACTTGAAAAAAAGAGAGTGTAACAGAAAATTCAAAATCAAAGTCAATATGCAAATAAGAATAACCATTCTAAAAAAAAATTCCTGAGAAGTCCTGAAAAACTGTCTAAAACTGGGTACAGATAGGGTAAGAAGTGTTTTGATGGTGTAATTGAGGCTTTCTTGGAAAGAGGTAATTTTTCCTGGCCATTTTTGATAAAAAAAGAAAATCATCTTCAAGATCAGAATCAGAATTGCAATCAGAGTCCAAGAGGATATCAAGAGCTATGAAGTCATTACTTGATGTAGCTTATCACAATTTGAGATTGAGGAAGGCATGACTCTTATATGGTATAAAAATGTAAATTATGTACAATGTTTTGAATTATGAAGTTTTATGCTGCAGTGTTCTGTGTATCAATGGGGTGATTCTGACAAAGCAGTGAAATGGGACGTAATAGTGAAATAAGCACTTTTTGTTGAAAAAGTGTGGATTTGAGTGAAATAAGTTACTTATTTCATTTTGAAATCAACCAGTGTTGGGGCTAGTGTGTTTTGGAAATGTGTATTTGGTCAAATTTAAGTGCAGATTTTCCAGGACTGACACCCCCTAATGAATGTGGAAATGTGAGCGGTGAATATTTGATGTAACTTGTATTTAGTTAATTTTTTCTTACATACAGGTGATGAATACTGTAATCAAGTAAAAAATGGTGCTTGTAAAATGCAAGTTACTAATGTAAATTTTCTGGAATGGCTGTGAATGCTCTCATGTGTCTTTCATTTTGGGAAAATATTAAAAACTTTATATGGCCATTTTTTAAACATTCATATGATAACTTTTTTTATGTTTTATCAGTTGCTAAGGATATATGCTAATTGATAGTTCTCTTCACTTTATTGACTGACCCATATCTGATTCAAGGAAAATAGATGCTTGAAACAATCTAATACACTAAAGAAAGATACAAGAAATGGAGGCAGTTCAGGGATTAACTCAGTAATTCTTGATGAGTGTAGTTTTTTTCCTGCTTCTTCTTCCAGTCCATGGTTTGTGGCTTCACTTCCACTTTCATCTCCACCTTCATTCAAAGCTGTCAGCACATTGTCCTTTTGTTACTTCATTTACTTTATTGGAACCAATGTTGCTTGAATGGGACCAAGTACTGGCAAAATAATTCACCCTCCTTTGAGGAGGCTCAAGAAATTCACTTGGTGGATTACTAATCTCTTCAATCTTACTTCCAGGTCTATCTGAAAGTTCCCTTATGCTTGTGCTTCCAACTCCACTTGGGGGTCCACCTCTTCCAGGCAAAAATTCACTTGGAGGTCCACCTTGTCCAGGAAAAAGTTCACTTGGAGGTCCACCTCTTCCAGGTAAGAATTCATTTTCACAATCTTCAAGTAAAATTCTACTTGTACCTTGACTTACATCCTTAACAGTGTCTCTGACTCTACCTTTAGCTGACAGTGTTACCACCTCCACCTTTTTTTCCTTATCTAAATTATTGGAACTCATCTTGCTTGAAATGGAGGAGATACTGGTAGTATAATCCTTTTTCTTTTGTGAAATCTCAAGAGATTTGATTTATGCCTGACCAATCCCTTCAATCTTACATCCAGCTCCACTTTCAGGTCTACCTGAGGGTTTACATCCACCTTTTCCTGGCAGACGGTTTGGTCCAATAGGAGCTCTACCAGTATCTGCAATTCCATTTGAATGTGTACCTGAACCTGGACTTGGACCTGAAGTGTCACTTACACCTCTGCCCCCATTTTCATATGTACCTCTATCTCTACTTTCAGCCAAAATTTTCACCACTTTTATCTTTTTCTTATCTGGATTGTTGGAATTAATGTTTCTTGAAAGGGCAAAGGTACTGGCCACATAATCATTCCCTTTTGCCAAAGGCTTAAAAGATGTACTTAGTGAATCACTAGCTTCTTCAAGCTTACTTTTTTGACATTTCTGATTCATTTTTTCTTCTACAATATTAGGATCCATTCTCAAATAAGGGAGTTTAGGACCTATGCTGTAAAAAAGGTTTTCTTTTTTTACCACAACATTTTGATAAAAATGCCTTTCTCCAATTTCCATTGAAGCTGACAGTGATGTTAAGCTGGTCTCATGGAGGAAATAAGTGATAGCTGATGCTCTTGACAACTTTGAAATGACAGACAAGCAAACAATTTCAGCAACAAAAGGAGGGATATCACACTTCATGGAAATAAACTATACAGAATCAATTGAAAATAATTCTATCAATCAACTAATACCTTAGGTGAAAGCAGGGATGCATGCATCAAACACGCCTAAGTAACCAGGACAAGAAATTCAAATTGTAGTGACTCTGCTGTTTACTTATCCTAAAATATTTATAATCTAGGTTATTGAAAAAAATAAACTTAATGATGACCAAAAAATACCATCTAACTTAAGCAGGACTTTTTAAAAATTTGAACAGATATCAAGAACTTCAAGGTAAACATTGTATCAAAGATCAAAATGAATCTATCATACCAACTAGATTTTTAGTGTATTGCAACTTAGTTTTAATGAACGAGTTAAACCAAAGATCAATTTAGTTCACAAGTATATATGGTCAAATTTGAGGGAAAAATCAATATGGCCTCTTTTAATCATGAAAAATGGCCCATTCATTTAAATGTTATACTATCCCCCGACAAATTCTCTCCACTGGGGGTGGATTCAAACTTTGCAATGAAATACAGCCATATTCAAAACAATTGGTGCAGTTTTTCTAAAAAATTCAAATCTTTTGGTCAGCTCAATTGACATGTGACAGCAAACATAGCCTCCCTTCACCAAAAATTTGCCAGTTTCTTTTTCAAATTTCAAGCATTCTGTCTAAAGGTTTTGATTCTTTTTGAAAAACTGCACCAAACATTTCAAATTTGGCTGTACACATTCATTGGAATCCATGGGCCTGTTATCACCAACACACACACACACATATATATATATATATTTATATATATTATTTCATACAATCTCACCCAGCAAGGGGCATGAAGGAGAAGCAAAACACATAGGCAAGTAAGTACAAACTGAGAGAGATTATACTAATGAGGAGAGACAAACAGAAATTCAACTGTAACACTTAGAGAAAAAACTACTGAGATAAAGGCAAGTTATTAGGATATCTACTAGTGTCTACTAAGAATTTTTCCATGGCAGCCATGACAGGAGAATAATTCAAGAGAGCAGAAGTAGTGAAAGGCATATTGTGTTTAGTAACAAGTTTAATAAGAGTAAGACAGATAACTGAATGAGCAGGGAAAAAAAGTAAAACATGTTCAGGAGTGTCCTTAGCCCCCACAGAGCAGAGGGAGAAAATAGGAGAGACAGCTGCCTTGAAACAAAAAAGGTAGTTCTTTAGAGGGGAGTGGCCTGAGCGGCATTGGGAAAAAACAGTGGCTAGTGATCTTGGGAGGAGAGAGAGAGATTTGAAAAAATGGGAGGGTTCAAATTTTCCTCTGAGTTTCCTAAGAACATCTGTTGATGGAGAAGATAGGAGGAGATAAGATTGATGTGATTTTATGAAAGATTTCAAAGCTGATAGAGAGGGGGGAGGGGTAAAAGAGAAGAAAGACTCAGAAAAAGGGGCCAGGGAGTCAACCACCTCATTACCTGGAATGCCTACATGGCCAGGGAACCATTGCAGACACATAATCAGGGAGGGGTTATGCACCAATATTTGATGAACCACATGCTCAATAGCAATAAGCACCAAAGCATTAGGAGATGGTGAGGATAAAGAGGATAACTTTTTGATGAAAGCTTGGTTGTCTGTGAGGATGGTGACTGATGGGAGGATGTGATGGTAGGGGTTAGATAAAAAGAGTCTAAGACCTAAGGGAACACCTACCAACTCTGCCTAAAAAACAGAGTAGAGAGAAGCATCTCCTAAATGAGTAAAAAAAGGAAGAGAAAGGCCAGGATCAAAGGCAGCAGAAAAAATGCCATCTTATGATCTTGAGCCATCAGTATAGATGTAGTGTGTGGGTAAGGGGTGAGATGAAAATGAGTGGTAAACAGATTCAATATCCATGTCCTTGGATGAATCAATGACTGTCTTAAAAATTGGAGGGGCCCATGGTGGGAAAACTGCTAGTGTTTTCAAGTCCATGGAATTGAGGGGGAAAGAAGAGGGGAAGAAATTGGGAGAGGATAGGAAGTGAAGAGGATGAAGATGCAATTTGGGCAAGGTAGAGTTGAGTGATGATTTAGAAAGCTGTGCCATAAGGTTGGAAGAGGGAATGTTTAGAAGTCTCGCCCAAGCTTTTCAGGCCACCATATCTAAACATTGTTTAGATGGGAGGGTAGCTGAGTCATGGAAAAGGAGGCACACTGGTGTGGACCGTAAAACCCCAAGAGCTTGGAGGGTGGCACTATTGTCTACAAATTGTAACATCCTTGTGGTGCGAGACGCTTTCCTTGGGTTGTTCCAGAAAATAGCAGAATAATCTATTCTAGAGTGAATGAGGGAGGAAATAAGAAGTTTATATTGTTTAAGTGGGACGCCCCAGCCTGATGATGCAAGTCAGTGGATGGAGGTGGAAGCTTGAAGGCCTTTGGCAACAAGCTTGGTTCCATTGGGCTTGAAAGAGAGGGTAGAATTAATTTCCATTCCCAGCCACTTGATTGAGGGGGCAGGCACAAGTGGTTGACCATTAAAGATGAGGGAGGGAGGAGATTTTAAGGGGGGAAGACATTTGGTAAGTAACAACCATTTGGTTTTTGCTATGTCAAACACAGCTGCATGTGAACAACCCAAAAGGAGTGCCCCATCACCTAATTTTGACAGTGTGGTAGTAACAATGTTTGGGTCCTTGTCAGCTGTAAGAAAAATAATATCATCAATATAGCCTATGGCTAAGCAGTACCTGGAAAGTGAAGGAAGAGTGAGTAAAGAAGAGTTGTAAATAATGTAAAGAAGAGGTGATAGGGGTGAGCTCAGGGAAGGCCCTTAGGGAAAAAAGTATGGGGAGATTTGTATGTGGAGAAAGAAATGATAGTATAGCCACCCTCAAGGGAATTAGAGATAATATCAATCAAATCTTGAGGGAGCGGGAGAGAAAGGAGAATGTGATGGAGCTGTGCAGTATTCACTGATGGAAATGCACCTTTGACGTCTAGAGAAAGAGCAGCAACAACTTTACCTTTCCACCACTGGTCCTTGGTCCAGACAGTGAGATGGAGTAAAGCATCAGATGTACTCCTCAGGGGTTGACCACCATAGTGGGTTTCTGGGATGAGATTGCCAGATTCCATATAGTAGGATAGGTGATTGGTCAGCAGTGAGTCCAAAAGCTTACCCACAGTATTGAGGAGGGCAATTGTGCAAAATGCACTGGGAACAGAGTAACTAGGGCAACCTGGCTTAGAGATTATTACCAACTTGGCCCACTTCCAAGTAATAGGATAGTGACCTGTTTTCAAGCACTGATTGAAAAGAGGTAAGAGAATGTCAGCAACAGCATGAGGATTACAGTGAAGAAGCGCATTAGGAATCCCATCAGGACCAGGAGCTCTGCCTTTTTTAGTTTTTAGTAAGGTGGTAATCAGCTCATGTTTTGTGAAAGGGGGAGATGAGAGAGGGGGAGAGGGGAAAGGAGGAGGAATTGTGGATAAATAACATGGGATTGAGGCCACTGATGTGTCTTCAAAAAGAATGGAATCTTTTAAAAAATTATCAGTGATAGTAGCTCCAGACTCATCTGTTAATGGAGGGTTAGAATGTGAATCAGGAGGGAGTGAAAGGTACTTAGCAGGTTTGTGAAGTGTGAGAGGAGTGAGAGTGGACAAGAAATGTTGCCACTGTAATTTACATAAATATTTAATTTTGGCTCAGAACGTTTTTCAGGCTGACTGAAACTCAGCTACATTGTGGGGGGTAGGGGAGGAGTGCATTCTTCTCTGGGAACTGTAACAAGATTTCTCTATTCCACCATACACAACACAATGAGCCGGGCTGCTTCAGCAGGACAAAACAGTTCATTAGTTCAATAAAAAGAGAAGTGACAAGTTTGGCAGCCTGATCGATATCAGGGGCACAGGGGGAGGGAGAAGGGGGGAAGATAAAGGAGAGTAAAGAGGAAAGAGAAGAGTCATCAATCTTCTTCCAATTGCAAAAGGATTTGTGTGTCTTTGGGAGGGGGGCAAAAAGGAAATGGGTGACAAGAGATTGGTGATCAGAGAGATGAGAGGAGGATCCATCACAATCTGTAACACAGCTGATCACCAGATCCAGGGCTGAACAATTTGCAAATACCAGGTCAATAACTGAGGAGAAGTTTCAGGAATTGCAAAAAGTTGGAATATCTGGTTTGGAAATTAGCAACATGTTAAGATTGTAAATGGAATCTAAGAAGGGGGTGGCTGCGGAATGGTTGGAGGTGTGTTTATCTACACTGGCCCATAAATCATGATGAAGATTTGAGTCAGTAAAGAGGAAGGTGGAGATATTAATAAATGGAGAGAGATAAGGGAAGATATGTTGTATAGATGTGAAAGCTTGAGGAGGATTATAAATTTTGACAAGAAGAAGAGGGAGGGGGTTGAGGTCAATGAGGTGGAGGGTGAGATCAAGAGAAGGGGATGGGAGAGAGGTGAAAAGATGGAGGGGGAGTTTTTTTTTAATGTAAAATCAGCAATGAATTGGAGTGGGGTGAGGGAGAGTTGAGGAACTCAGTGGAATGACAAGGTGCCATCCTAGAGCAGGGGCTGGAGAAAAATGGTCAGGTGACAGGAAAGGCTCTTGTATTTCAAGGACATCATAGGAGGGGGCTGCAGGGTCATTAAAAAGGGAATGAAAAATGTAAAAAGAGCAATGGCAGTTTAATTGAAAAACAGTAAAGGGAAACTTAGGCAGAAGGTTGGGTTGCTCTATCATAGAGGCTTATTGAGAGGGCAGGCAGGGAGATAGGGGAGATGAAAAAGGGGGATTCAGGTTTGTTAAGAAGAGAATGTAGTGATGTTTTGGCTGTCTTGATTGGGTGATCATGGGGCAAGGCATCAATGCATCTGAAGCAAACAGGTGAAGATAGCTTCTGTGTTTTGCAAGACTTGGAACTATGGTGGCCAGCACAATTGGAGCATTGAGGGGGAAGGGCGCAGTGAATAGATAAGTTACCCTTACCCCAACACTTGAAACAGGTGCCTCATTCGTGATTGATGGCTTCAGTGCAGCAAACCTGTCCTTCAATGTATAATGGAAAGGGAGGAGAGGGAAAAAAAGAGTGTCAGCAACATGTTTGTCAAGAAGGTGAAGCACAGCAGAGGAATGGTTTTTTCCCACTCTGGCTTCAGGTCTTCTTAACCAAGTTACCCGCTATAAAGATTTGAGGGTGTCTGGGTTATCATCAATCACCACGGGAAATCTGCGGGTAAACTGCTAGCAGTTCCCTCTTTTTGAAACTATTAGGAATTTGTCAGGAAACTGTTGGGAAACCATCCTGAAACTGTCAGAAAGATGTTTTTAAATCTGATGAAAAAACATTGAAAAAATAAACTGTCACAGATTGAATCCAGAACAATCCCTCCTTGAGCAGAGCTTAAGAACCACATTGAACATCAGTTAATCTCAGGTTTGGCAAAAGGTTGAACAACATCACTTAGCATACCTTAATATTCAAATATTAAACTTGAATATATGTTGCATGTTTGATATAGATGCATATGCATTTGAATTTGCATGGTGGATACTTATTGCATGCTACAAAATTGATGTGAATTGCCTATCCAAAGTGTATGCATAATGACTATGAAGAATAAATATGCATAAAAAATATGCATAAAAAATATGCATAGTGATTATGCATAAAAAATATGCATATTGAATATGCATATTTTATGCATAAAATATGCATATTTAATATGCATTAAAAATATGCATATTTAATATGCATTAAAAATATGCATATTGAATATGCAAAAAAAAGGTGCATATACGTATATGAATAAAATATATTAATATGCATATAAATCTTTATAATGAATATGCATAATGATTGAAAAATGCAAAAAAATGATGCTTAACGAGTATATTTTATGCATAAACAGAAATATGCAATATGAATTCATATTGCATACAGATAACACTGGCAAACCATTTTGACCAAAACTCATACTAAATTTTCATTCTGGACTAAAGGTGTGAGGGAAGGAAGAAAAACAGTCCGATGTTAGAAAAATGCTACATGCACTCATTTTGTAGCAGAGCAAATGAGAAGTGCTGAATTATGGTTGGTGCCCATAATTTAGTATGATATCATAATTTTATTTAATTGTTTTCAATATTGAAAAGACTTTAGGTCGGTTGGTATGGATCTAGCTGTGCCAGGGTCTAATCTAATTATTTTAACAATTTCTTAATAATTAACGGGCTTTAATACAAAAACAGGTTGTATTTTTTGTGGGATATTGGATATGATAAGGTCTTTTTTAAAAAAAACTTATATTGTTTAAAAATATTCCTGAATCAGATGTGGGATAATCACTACAAAAAATTGTAGTACTGTGGGCAATAAAATATATGCACAAGCAGTAAAGAAAGGACCAAGTGAACCCTTTTTGTGCAGTGGGAATCATTAGAGTGGAATTGTGGATGAAAAATATAATTCATTATTACCATTTTATTAGGGGGTGTCAGTTCTGGCAAATCTGCACTTACAAATCCCCACTTAAATAAGTGCGGATTTCCAAAAAACACTAGCCCCAATACTGGTGGATTTCAAAATGAAATAAGTCACTTATTTCACTCAAATCTGCACTTTCTCAACCAAAAGTGCTGATTTCACCATCAAGTCCCATTTCACTGATTTGTCAGCATCATCCCATTCATACGCAGCACTCCGCAGCATAACACTTCATAACTCAAAACATTGTACATCACTTACATCTTCATATCATATCATATAAGAGTTATGCCTTCCTCACTTTCAAATCGTGATAAATTACATAAAGCAATGACTTTCATGGCTCTTGAACTGCTCTTGGACTCTGATTGCGATTCTGATTCTGATATACAAGAAGATTTTGTCTTTTTATCAAAAATGGCCACGAAACGCTACCTTCTTCCCAGAAAGCCTCAAGTACTTCATACCCCCAAGTACACCATCCAAACACTTCTTAAACTATCTACACCCAGTTTTAGAGAGCTGTTCAGGACTTCTCAGGAATGATTCCTTAAATTGCTTGAGCTTATTCAGGATCATCCCATAATTCACAATAATTCTCAAAAAGAACAACAACATCCTTCAATTCAATTGGCCATCACACTATGTCATTTGGGTTCAAATGGTAATGGAGCCGCTTTGAAATGTTTAGAAAATGTCTTTGTTTTAGGGTATGGTTCAGTTAACAGTTATACCAAACAATGTATCACTGCCATCAACTCCTTGTAATCTCAACTTCTCACCTGGCCAACAAAAGAAGAGCGACTTGAATCATCTTAGGTTATGCAAGCAGAGGGCTTCCCAGGATGTATTGGTTTTGTTGATGGTACTGCTATTCGTTTGAGCCAGAAACTTGCTCAAGGTGGAAACAATTACTTTCACATTCTCGTCAAAAATTTTCACCAAAATATTTACAAGTCAAAAAAATTCTATATCTGTTTTAAAAAATTGGCAATACTCTCCCCTGCATTTTATTGAAGCAAGGGGTGGATATCACCAAAATTTTTCTAAGTCATCAATTTCACATGTCAGATTTGAAAATTTGGCAATACCCCCCCCCCCTGCATTTTATTGAAGTAAGTGGTGGAAGTCATCTAAATTTAATATAATTACGTAAATTATTAAATAAATATCTAATATATATCAATTTCCCTAGTTTAAAGTAATGACAATCCCTTAAGCCAAAATGCAGATCAAATCTAGAAACAAAAGTTTGGGACTTTCCACAAGTATAGGCTAGAGGAACCCCATGAAACAAATAAATGTTATCATGATTACCATTTATACAACACAAGGTTGTGGGCCCATTACTTTAGTTGAGGAAATTGATACATAAAAAATATTTATTAAAAATTTACGAAAAAATATAAAATTTTCGATGACAACTCTAATCCCCATACTTTTTGGATCTAAATAAAGTTTTTTTAAATCGATTAACTTTACCTTCTTTCATTACCTTATTGATTCTTTGAATCAACTTATGACTGATTTGAAATGAGCAACCAAAATGTGTTAAATGTTGACAGGATTCCAAACCAGGAAGAGCTTTGGTCATTTGATGATTATCCTTAGAAGAATTCCAAATAGTTTTGATGATACCATTTCCCAAACCAAAATCAATGATGCACCAGTGGTCTGGAAAATATAAACCATGTCATTTTATTTTAGCTGGAGATGGTATTGGTTGGCCAGTAATCGGTTTGATATATGAGAATATACCAAAAGTAAGAAAATTGGTGTCCTTGGTATCGGTGTGAATTTTATTGTGAAATCCAGAATGAGTGATAATAACATTAGAAAATAAAAGATATTTGTGGCTGATATCTTCCCATTCAGAGTCACACCAATTTGGTATTCCAACTTTGGTTGCAAGTTCATGATTTTTTTCAAATGCTTTATTACAGTGCTTTTTGAGTCGAAGAGCAAGAAAAGAGTTAAAGGAAGGTAGAGTGTCCCATAAGCAAAAATCTTCATCTTTTTGAGCTTTAGTGATACTCTTGAGCAACGAATACATGCCTATATAATTGAAATGCCTAGATAATAATCATATAAGAGTTTCAGAATCCTTATCCTCTAAATATGCAATATAAAAATGTGAAATAAGACAAGTGAAATTCGGAAAAAAGGCTCAACTTCAAAGGTCAAAATCTCAGCAACCACTGAACCTAATTCAAACCTGTTTGAGGGAAATGAAAGATATGCTTTAGTAGAATCTTCAGTTAAAGGACATGTGATTTAAATAAACCTAACCCTAATTTGTTACATAAAAAATGAAATAAAAATTTAAATTGGGAAAAAAAAGGCTCAACTTTAATGGTCAATATCTCAGCAACCACTGAATCAAATTCAAATCTGTTTGTGGGAAATGAAAGGTAGCCTTCAGGAGAATCCTCAGTAAAAAGAACATTAGATTTGAATAAACCTAACCCTAATTCCGAGTCTGATTTTCAAAATTTTACAAAAACTTGAAAAGTGGTAATGAAGATGAGATCAAAAGGAGTTTTATAAGTTCACTGTTATCCAGATAAGAGTCATACATATATTTAAGTATGAACTTTTCATAAAAGGAATGAGATATCATATAGGCATGAAAAAAAGGAGATGAAACTTACCTTGATTGAAAAGTAGGAAAAATAGAGTGAGAAAGATTGATGTTGGAATTGTGGGGAAATTGAATATGGAGTAAGTGAAATGCATAAAGAATGTGCAATGTATGTGTTTCAATGAAATGGAGCCAAAAAAAAGTGAAATAAGGGAAAGGGGGGATAATGACCATGCCAAGGAGGGATGAAGAGTAGGGTGATGGAGCTAAAAAAGAAAGTAAAGAGAGAGAGAAAAAAAAGGTTAATTATAACATTGAAATCCAAAATAACCACTTACAAAAAAAATTTAGATAAAAAAAATAAAATAAACAGAAAAAAACAAAAAAAAATTATAATTAGTAATCAAAAAATCAAAAAAAAGAATAAAGTGACTTACCTGGAGAGATGAGATGACAAAATGAATGAAACCAAATTGTTTGAGGGATGTTGGAGGAGAATAGGAAAAGGATATGAGGGATGAATGAAAAAAAAAATCACTGACAAAATATGTGATTTCAGAAAATATGCGATTTCATGTTGAGCTGGTGAAAGAAAACCAATGAGCCATCCCAAAAAAAAAAAATTCACTGTAAATTCCAAAAAAAATGAATATGCAACAAACCAAAATACCAACCCAAGTGAATGAAGTACACAAAGAGGACATTTGGAGAGTACAAAATGGTATGGGAAAGAAAGGAATGATGTGGCCAACATGTGGTTTTGAAAAAAAAATCACGAAAAAAGTGCTGATTTGAGGTCAGAACTGACACCCATAGAAAAAAGATTAAGAAGTAGAAGAAATAAGTAAAAAAGAATGTAAACATGCCTGGTCAAAATATTGAAAATGTCAGGAAGGGGTGTGTGCCGAGGATTGATGGGTAGGTAGAGAGGAAGGTTAGTGTGTCACATGTGACAGGGATGGGGTAAGAAAGGAAGGGATGTTTTGTGGCCAAAATGTGGTTGTGAAAAAAAACGGGAAAAAAGTGCTGATTTGAGGTCATAACTGACACCCTTTTTTGAAATAAGTGACTTTTTTGCAAAATTTAAGTGCTGATTTGTAAGTGCTGATTTGGTTTGAAATCCGCAGTTAAGTTAAGTGTGGATTTGCCAGAACTGACACCCCCTATTTAATCAAAAAATTTATAATATTAAAAAGAACTATTGATTAATTGGTATTTGACCTTTGTGCCTCACTCATATTTATCATTTGATTGATTTTTGTCACCATTATGTTATTAATATTATAAGTATAGCAAAAACTCGTGTGCCAAATGCATACCGGGTGATGTTACACCTTTTATAATATTATTAAATAAAGGTAAAAAAATATGAAAATGATTTGTTTTACAAAAAATAAATTGATATCCAAAATCAATATGAGGGATAAAAAGGTAAAATTAAAGGGATCAAATATGAAATAAAAAATTAAAGTGAAATTCCTCCCATCAAGAGCAAGTAGACATGATGGGGTGAACGCCCACCAGTGGCACTAAACTTGGACTATAATCTTTATTTTTGTAAAAATAAAAAAAAAATCCACTGCAGCTTTACCAAAACTTCAGGATGAAAATTTTGCCATATCAAACAACTTCTAGTACAATTATTGAAGAAAAATTCATCTTCATTGCAATAGAGAGAATTGATCACATCAGACTGCATGTGACCAAAAGTGTCCAGCACAAGTTCTGCCGAACTTGTGCTGGACACTTTTATGATGGAGGTTAGCTAGGGTGGAATTTTTCTTCAGTTCATCTGGTATTTCTTATAAACATGTCCACTGGTATTTGATCTTTGTGCCTCACTCATATTTATCATTTGATTGATTTTTTGTCACCATTATGTTTTAATATTATAAGTATAGCAAAAACTCGTGTGCCAAATGCATACCGGGTGATGTTACACCTTTTATAATATTATTAAATAAAGGTAAAAAAATATGAAAATGATTTGTTTTACAAAAAATAAATTGATATCCAAAAGCAATATGAGGGATAAAAAGGTAAAATTAAAGGGATCAAATATGAAATAAAAAATTAAAGTGGAATTCCTCCCATCAAGAGCAAGTAGACATGATGGGGTGAACGCCCACCAGTGAGGCTAAACTTGGACTATAATTGCTTTTTTGAAAAACAAAAAAGTGCCAATCGGAGGTTTAAAAAAACTTCAGCATAACCATTTAGCCATATCAAACAACTTCTAGTTCAATGATTGAAAGAGAATTGATAACACCAGACTGCATGTGACAAAAAGTGTCCAGCACAAGTTCGGCCGAACTTGTGCTGGACACATTTATGACGGAGAGTAGCTAGGGTAGAATTTTTCTTCAGTTAATCTGGTATTTCTTATAAACATGTCCATTGGTACTTGATCTTTGTGCCTCACTCATATATATCATTTGATTAATTTATTGTCACCATTATATTATTAATATTATAAGTATAGCAAAAACCCGTGTGCCAAATGCATACCGGGTGATGTTACACCTTTTATAATATTATTAAATAAAGGTAAAAAAATATGAAAATGATTTGTTTTATAAAAAATAAATTGATATACAAAAGCAATATGAGGGATAAAAAGGTAAAATTAATCTCAAAGAGATCAATTATGAAAAACAAAATACTAGTAAAATTCTTGCTCTCAAGAGCCAGTAGAAGTGTTGAAAAAAATGGGAGCCATCAGGGCTAAATTGTAATAAGTGACCTTTTTTTAAAGATAAAAAATTATACACCTGAGGTTGGGAAGAACAACAGGTGGATGATTCAGCTAAACAAAACTGCTTGTAGTGAAGTTTAATAAAAAAATGTTTTTTTGTTGCCATATAGAGAATTGATCCCATCTGACTGCACGTGACTAAAAGTGTCCAGCACAAGTTCGGCCGAGCTTGTGCTGGACACATTTATGATGGAGAGTAGCTTGGGTGGAAATTTTCTTCAGTTCATTCATCTTGTATTTCTCATAAACATGTTTACTGGTATTTGATCAGTCTGTATCTTTCATATTTATCATCCGATTAATATTTTATCACCATTATATTATTAATGTTATTAGTATAGCAAAAGCTTGTGTGCCAAATGCATACCATGTGAAGTTATACCTTCAATAATTTTTTAAAATAGATGTAAATAAATATGGAGAGGAATTGTTTTACAAAAATTAAATTGAAATTTAAAAGTAAAAAGAGGAATAAAAGAGTAAAATAAAAGTCAAAGAGTTAAAATATGAAAAAAATACTGGTAAAATTCCTGCTATCAAGAGCCAGTAGAGGTGTTAAAGCAAATGGGAGCCATCAGGGCTTAATTGTAATAAGTGAACTTTTCTTTAAAGATAAAAAATTATACACCTGATATTGGGCAGAACATCAGGTGGATGATTCAGCTAAACCAAACTACTTCTAGTGAAATTTGATAAAAAAATTTTTTTGTTGCCATACAGAGAATTGATCCCATCTGACTGCACATGACCAAAAGTGTCCAGCACAAGTTCGGCCGAACTTGTGCTTGACACTTCTATGATGGAGAGCGGCTGAGGTAGAATTTTTCTTCAGTTCATCTGATATTTCTTACAAACATGTCTACTGGTATTTTATCTTTGTGCCTCACTCATACATATTGTTTGATTAATTTTTTGTCTTAATTATATTATTAATTATATAAGTATAGCAAAAAATTGTGTGCCAAATGCATACTGAGTGATGTTACACATTTTATAATATTATTAAAAAAATGTATAAAAATATTAAAATAATTTATTTTAAAATTTATTAATTGATATCCAAGAGAAATATGAGGAATAAAAAATTAATTTAAAGTGATCAAATATGAAAAAAGAAATCCAAGTATTATTGCTAATATCAAAGGCCAGTAGAGATGTTGAAGCAAATGAGAGCCGTCAGGGATAAATTGTCCTTAATTGATTGTTTTTTAAAGATAAAAAATTGTGTACCTGTGGTTTGGATGAACTCTAGGTGGATAATTCAGCTATATCAAACTACATCTAGTGAAGTTTCTTATCAAATAATTTTTTTCATTTCCATAGAGAGAATTGATCCCATCTGACTGCACCTGACCAAAAGTGTCCAGCACAAGTTCGGCCGAACTTGTGCTGGACACTTTTATGATGGATAGTAGCTAGGGTGCAGGTCTTCTTCAGTGCAACTGTTATTTTTTTAAAACATGTCAAATGGTATTTGATCTTTCTGTAATATTCATATTTTATTATCTGTATAATTTTTTGTCATTAGAATTTTATTAATTTTATTAGTACAGAGAAAACTTGTGCGCCAAATGCATGCCATGTTATATTACACCTTTTATAATATTATTAAAAAATGTTAAAAAAATATGAAAATGATTTCTTTTCCAAAATTATAAATTAATATCCAAATGTAACATGAGTGATAAAAAAGTAAAGTAAAAGAGATCAAATATGAAAAAGAAAAATTCAAGAAAAATTCCTGCCTTCAAGAGCCAGTAGAGGTGTTGAAAAAAATGGGTGCCACCAGGGCTAAATTTGATAAAATTTAATTTTTTTTAAAGATAAAAAATTTTTCACCTGAGGTTTGGAAAAACTCAAGGTGGATAATTCAGCCATACCAAACTACTTCTAATGTAATTTTTTAGAATTTTTTTTAATTTAATTTCCACAGAGAGAATTGATCCCATCTGACTGCACCTGAACAAAAGTGTCCAGCACAAGTTCGGCTGAACTTGTGCTGGACACTTTTATGATGGAGAGTAGCTAGGGTGGAAGTGTTTCTCAGTACATCAGTTTTTTGTTTTTCACATTTCTATTGGTTTTTTAACATTTTTTTATCATTCATATTTATCTTATAATTAATTTTTTGTCACCATATATATTATTAATGTTTCTAGTATAGCAAAAACCTGCATGCCAAATGCAAAATTGGTGATGTTACAACTTTAATAATATTATTATATAAAGTTAAAAAAATATGAATATGTTTAGTTTTTAAAAAAATAAATTGATATTTAAAATTAAAAAGAGTAATAGAAAAGTAAAATGAAAATAAATGGGATCAAATACGAAATAAAAAATACAAGTAAAATTTTTACTATCAAGAGCCAGAAGTGGTGTTGGGACAGTTGGGGACCCCTAGGTCAAGACTTGGTCTAAACTTACTTTTATGTATAGCTAACAAATTTTGAACTGAGGTTTGGACAGACATCCAGGGGACAATTTTACAATATTAAACATTCTTTACTTCAATAATTGAGTGAAATACTATTTTTTATTACCATAGAGAAAATTTATCTCATATGACTTCATGCAACCAAAAGTGTCCAGCACAAGTTCGGCCGAACTTGTGCTGGACACTTTTATAATTGAGAGTAGGCATACAGCAAATCTTCTTAAACTCAAAAGTGATTTCTTATAAACATTTCCACTGGAATTTGATCTTTCTGTGTCATTTAAATTTACCATTTGATTAATTTTTTGTCATCATTATATTGTTAACGTTATTACTATAGTAATAACTTGTGTGAAAAATGCATACCAGGTGGTGTTCCACCTTTAATCATATATTATTAAATAAAGGTATAAGAGTATGAAAATTATTTATTTTAAAAATTAAAAATTGATATCCAAAGCAATATGAGCAATAACAAAGTAAAATAAAAGGGATAAAATAAGAAAAAAAAATCTAAGGAAAATTCCCACTATCAATAACAAGTAGAGGTGTTAGATCAAATGTGCACCACCAGGGCTAAACTTGCACTATATTTTCTTTTTTGTTAAACCAAAGAAAGTGTCCTGATGAGTTTTGAAAATTCATCAGGAGGACATTTTGGCAATATCAAACTACTTATTGTGCAATGATTGAGCAAAATGTCATTTTCATTTCCATAGAGTAATTTATCCCATCTGACTGCATGCAACCAAAAGTGTCCAGCACAAGTTCGGCCGAACTTATGCTGGACACTTTTATGATGGTGAGTATCTAGGGTGCAGGTCTTCTTCAGTTCATCAGGTATTCCTTATAAACAAATCCACTTGTATATGATCTTTCTGTGTCATTCATATTTATCATTTGATTCATTGTTTTTCACCATTATAATATTAATGTTATTAGTATTGAAAAAATTTGTAAGCCAAATGCATACTGGGAGATGCTACATCTTTCATAATCTTATTAAATAAAAGTAAAAAAAATATGAAAATTATTAGTTTTACAATAAATAAATTGATATTTGAAAGCAAAAACAGGAATAAAAAAGTAAAATAAAAGTGATTAAATATGAAATTAAACATTCAAATAAAATTTCTGCCATCAAAGATAATTTGAGTTTTCAGACCAAATTTGCACCACCAGTTCTAGATTTGGAATATTTTTTCTTTTTTTTAAAATTGATAAAAGTGTCCACCTGATGTTTTCCAAAAAATCAGGAGGATAGTATAGCAGTATAAAGCTACTTCTTGTGCAATGATTGAGCAAAAATTCATTTTAACTTCCATTTAGTAAATTTATCCCATCTGACTGCATGCAACCAAAACTGTCCAGCACAAGCTCAGCTGAAATTGTGCTGGACACTTTTATGATGGAGAGTAGCTAGGGAGCAAGTCTTCTTCAGTTAATCTTATATACATTTTAAAAATGTCTATGGGTATTTGATCTTTCTGTGTCATCCATATTTATTATTTGATTATTTTTTAGTCACCATTATATTATTAATGTTTTTAGTATAGCAAAAAAATGTGTAATGAATTTACACTGGATGATTTTACAACTTTAATAATATAATATAATAAATATAAAAAAATGTGAAAGTTATCAGTTTTACCAAAATAAAATTGATATTTAAAAGCTAAAGGATAAATAAAAGGGTAAGATTAAAATTAAAGAGATCAAACATGAAATAAAGATATTAAGTATAATTTCTTCTATCATGAGCCAGTAGAGGCTTCATAAAAAATGGGCACCATCATAGATTAACATGGATCAAATTTACTTTTTACCAAAGGAAAAAATTGTCTACCTTAGGTTTGGAAAAACTTTCAGGGGACAATTTGTCTATGTAAAACTAATTTCAGTGAAATGATGAAGTGATAATTCAGTCTCATTTCCATAAAAAGAATTTATTGTGTCTGACGGCATGCAACCAAAAGTGTCCAGCACAAGTTTGGCCGAACTTGTGCTGGACACTTTTATGATGGAGGTTAGCTAGGGTGGAATTTTTCTTCAGTTCATCTGGTATTTCTTATAAACATGTCCACTGGTATTTGATCTTTGTGCCTCACTCATATTTATCATTTGATTGATTTTTTGTCACCATTATGTTTTAATATTATAAGTATAGCAAAAAATTGTGTGCCAAATGAATACTGGGTGATGTTACACCTTTTATAATATTATTAAATAAAGGTAAAAAATATGAAAATGATTTATTTTACAAAAAATAAACTTCTATCCAAAAGCAATATGAGAGGAATAAAATAAAATAAAAGAAATCAAAGATAAAAATTAAAATCCAAGTTAAATTCCTGCCATAAACAGAAAAAAGAGATGTTGAATTAAATTAGAACAATCAGGGCTAAACTTGCACTAAATTTTCTTTTTTGTAAAAATAAAAAAAAAATCCACTTGAGCTTTACCAAAACTTCAGCATGAAAATTTTGCCATATCAAACTACTTCTAGTGTAATTTTTTATCAAAAATTTATCTTCATTTCCATAGAGAGAATGGCTCCCATCTGACTGCACCTGACCATAAGTGTCCAGCACAAGTTCGGCCGAACTTGTGCTGGACACTTTTTTAATGTAGAGTAGCTAGGTTAGAATTTTTCTTCAGTTCACCTAGTATTTCTTACAAACATGTCTACTGGTATTTTATATTTGTTCCTCACTCATTAATATCATTTGACTAATTTTTGGTCGCCATTATATTATTAATTTTATAAGTATAGAAAAAACTCATGTGCCAAATGCATACCAGGTGATTTTATGACATTTGTAATATTATTAAATAAATGTATAAAAATATTAAAATAATTTATTATAAAAATTATTAATTGATATCCAAAAGCAATATTAGGAATAAAAAATTAAGTTATAGGGATCAAATATGAAAAAAGAAATCTAAGTAATATTCCTACTATCAAAGGCCAGTAGAGGTGTTGAAGCAAATGAGAGCCATCAGGGATAAATTGTACTAAATTGACTTTTTTTCAAAGATAAAAAATTGTGCACCTGTGGTTTGGATGAAATCTAGGTAGAAAATTTGGCTATGTAAAACTACTTCTAGTGAAGTTTTTTATCTAAAAAAATTTTTTCATTTCCATAGCGAGAATTGATCTCATATGACTTCAACTGACCAAAAGTGTCCAGCACAAGTTCGGCCAAACTTGTGCTGGACACTTTTTTGATGGTGAGTATCTAGGGTGCAGCTCCTCTTCAGTGCAACTGGTATTTTTTTAAAACATATCCACTGGTATTTGATCTTTCTGTTTTATTAATATATTATCATTTGATCAATTTTTTGTTACCAGTATATTATTATTTTTATTAGTATAGCAAAAAAACATGTGCCAAATGCTTACAGGGTGATGTTATTAAACCTTTAATAATTCTATTAAATACAGGTAAAAAATTATGAAAATGATTTGTTTTACATAAAATTAATTGATATCTAAAAGAAAAAAAAGGGATAAAAAGAAATAGGTTGAATAATAGGGATTTTATATGAAATTCAAAATTCAAGCTAAATGCCTACTTTCAAGGCTCAGAAGAGGTGTTGGATAAAATGGGCATCATCAGGAATAAAATTTTACTTAATTTGATTTTTTGAAAAACTAAATGAAGTTTTCAACTGATTTTTTTCCAATATTTAGTTGGACACTTTATCTATATTAAATTACTTCTAGTACCATGATTGACCAAATTAAATCCTCATTTCCATATGCAGAATTGATCCCATATGGCTGGACCAGGCCAAAGGTTTCAACCACAAGTTTGAGAATTCTTCTGGTGGACACTTTTATGATGGACAGTAGTAGGGTGCAAGTCTTCTTTAGTTAATCTAGTATTCCTCATAAACATTTCCACCTTATTTTTGGCCAAAAATCAGGTGGAAAGTTTTTCCATATAAAATTACTTCTAATGCCATGATTGACTAAAAATTGATTCTCATTGCCATATAGAGTGTTGATCCCATATGACTGGATCTGGAAAAATTGTCACCACAATTTTTGATAAACTTAAGTTTGAAAATTTTATGATGGAAAGTAATTGCAAGTCTTCTTCATTTCATCAAGTAATCCTCATAAAACTTTCCACCTGTATTTTGGCCAAACTTCAGGTGTACACTTTGGCCATATTAAATTAATTCTAGCTCCATGTTGATAAAAAACTGATACTCATTGCCATATATAGATATTAAACCTATCAGACTGTGCCTTTCCAAAAGTGTCTACCTGAATTATGGCTAAACCTCAGTTGGACACTTTTATGATGCAGAGTAGCTAGGGCAAAAGTATTCTTCAGTTAATTTGGTATTCATAATAAATTTATCCTCCTGAAGTCTATCCTAACTTGAGGTGGACAATTTCGGAAAGCACCAGTTAGTCACTATCCATCAAAAAAGTGTTCGCCAAAATTTTGGCTAAACTTGTGGTGGACCCCTTTGATCAGCCACAGTCAGATGAGATCAACTCTTTAGATGGGAATGAGGATGATGTTTTGGTCAATCATGGAAATAGAAGTAGTGTGATGTGGCCAAATTACCCCCCTGAAGGTCAGACAAACCACAGAAGGACACTTTTTAGCAGGTATTAACTGAGAAAAATCAATTTATCAGAAGGAAAATCTTTTATTGGATAGATGCCAGGGTTTCATACTTGTGTATTATGGTCAGTATTAATTTTGAAAGAGTCTGTCCAAGCAATTTCATTGCCCATTATGACTCATTTTGTTTTAAATGTTTCAAACTGGGTGATACAGTATTAAGGTGTCACATAGTATAATTAAGTTCTATTATGTGCCCTCCTATGATGCCTAAATTTATAATTTAATATCTTACATAATAATTTTTTTTATATAAATTCATCAATATTTTTTTTTATTATCAAATTTAATAGAGCAAGTATCCTGAATTATTATATATGCATAAGCTTAGGTTAGATCAATTTGTGCTCAATTTGTTCTCATCAGAGGACCAAAATCAAGTTCTGGAGGATCAACTTGGGCATAATTTGGAATCAGTTGATATTCTGTCTATAATCAATCTGAGAATAAATGTAAATCTAACTCTAATTTACTTATGTTTATAAAGTATTCATAAACCTGGCATAATTAAGGGACACTCTAAATTTCAAGAGAGGGGATTGCTAGCAATTCACCCCTAGATTTCCCGTGGTGAATTAATGTGTTGATATCAGATTGGTTGTCAAAATCATAGTAAGTTGGGACTTCATGGACAACCACTGTCAGCCAGGCTGTACCAGGAGCCCAGTAAAACTTATGTTAAGTTATTGGACCTGAAAGAGGGGGAAAATTTATGCTTTTTATATATATAAATTAATATTATATTGCATAATAAAATTAAGTACAAATTACCTTATTAAATAAAATTAAAATAAGGGTTATATTTATTTTATTATTTTATTAATTATATACTATTAAAATAAACATAAATTATATTATATTCTATAAAAAATTGGGCGCATTTTTATGTATTTAAATAATTATAAAATAATAATTAATTAATTAATAATATTAATTAATTATTAGACCCTTATAATAATTTATACATTATTATCCCTGATTTTTGGGCGCTTCTGTGGCTCAAAATTATGTAATTAAATTTATTAAACCATTTAAACTAATTACATTCTCATATTTTAATCTAAAATAGTTACTTATATTAATTGTATGAATTAAACTAGTAATATATTACATTCCACTTTAAAATAGTACTGCATAATACTTATTTTAAATTACATTAGTTATTTTTTATATGTCTTGTACTTATTTATGCGTAATATCCAGGGGGAATTAATACTGGTGAAATATTGGCTACTGCATTTTAACAATTTAGTACATTTTTTTGATTTCTCACCCCTTACATTTACTCATAAATTATTGTATTTACTTTCGTGGCGCTTCAGAGGGCCTCTTGGCTATATAAGGGCCTTGGGAACCCCCTTCAGCTGCATCACTTACATTATTACACTTTATTTACACTTATACATTTTTATACACGTATTGATTCCTTGTCTTTTAACTAGTAATACATTTAGTTGAAATAAAATAAATAAATACTATATACAAAATCTTAAGGTTGCAGTAAGAACATTAAACTATAATATTTGACTGCTGCGCATTGAAACTAAATACTTACATTACAATAATATTAAGACTACTCACTTTATATATTAAACCTTTTCCCTTGTTTGCGTCCCTCCCTCTTTTCCTACTTTCCATTCTTTGTCTTCTTGTGTTTCTTCCTCCTTTTTCTTCTTTCCTTCTTCCACCTTCTAGATGACTGCGCCGATAACCACCAAGTAAGTAGGGGCTGTGTAGATAAGGCCTTGAGGGACCCAGGACTGCCATGCGCATGTGAGAGCATTGAGATCACTGGAGGTAGAAACAATTATTTTGAAGTTGATGGACTTGTGTCTGATGATCCCATGGATATGTATGGCTGTGCTAGAAGAGTTATTATGAATGTTTTTGGCATTGATTTTATTGTTGAGCATGTTAAGGAGTTGAGTGTTGGATAGGTCTGTAAGAACCAGAGAAGAAGGATTTGAATGTTTAATAGTGAAGTGGGGGAGACCCAATGAGGGTTGGGCATGTTGGGCAGGAGAAGATGACCCAGAAGAGGCAGCTTGTGCAAATGTGTGGCAATGAGATGGGACATTTCTGGGAAGGGAGGAGGAAGGGGAGGCAGAAGAAGGCAGGGGTGGGACACAAGTGAGAAGCTCGTTAATCTTGTTGGTGAGGGAGGAAATGTATGGGGGAGGACCATTAGTGAGCTCTTGATGGAATTCAGCCTGATTAGCTTGATGGGAGATAGTGGCTGCAAGGGACTTGATATCAGCCAAGATAGCTTTGTGAAGCATGACTTTAGTTCCTTTGTGTGGAGGCTCCTTGCTGGTGTCAAGCAGATTGGTTAAAGAGGAGGACAGGGCAGCAGTGTTGGTGGCGCGGGAAATACCAACAAGGCAGATGACACATGCTGCTGGGGAGTCAGGGTTGACAGAGGATGGGAGGGGGGCATGGGGAGCAGAGGTAAGGCCAAAATCCACAAATGGGTTGGCAGGGTTGTGACAGGAGTCGTCAAGGGTTTGGGCTTGAGGAGCAGAAAGGGGGTTGGGGGGAGAGGCAGAAGATTCAAAGAAAAGCTCAGGATGAGTGGCTCTGGTTTCTTCTAAGGAGTTGGGAGAGTCTTTGCAAGGGGGCCTTTAGGGAGCAGGGGGCAAAGAAAACCTGCATCTTTTTGGATGACAGGCAGGTTTAGGAGGGGGAGGGGCAGATGGCTGGGAGGGAGGTACACAACTACTTGCTGTGGGGCAAGTAGGAGGGATAGGGCTTGGTAGGGGTGAGGATTCCAGGGCCAGAACAAGGTCAGGAGGTATGGGGAGGGTGGTGAAGGCGGCAGCGCGTCAGCCGCGTCAATTTGCATAAGGTCGTTGTTCTGGTCAGAATCCATGCGTGGCCCACAATATATATATATATATATATGTTGGTGTAGAGAATGATGCCTTGCAGAACCAGGAAAAGATCTCTGGTGCACTCGGAGGCTACACTATATACTGATGAGAAACTAGCTAAGTACATAGTATGGTAACACCATAACAGTTGGCAACTGGACCCTCCCCTACTTGAACCACCATAGTTTATTCTGAGATAGAGACCAGTTCCAGCGTTTTTTTTCAATGTGGTATTTTTGCTTTATCCATTGTCATTCTCTTACAGTACTGCTCATTCAAAGTGCTCGCTGTAGTCCATGCTAAGAAACCTTAATGTATTATAAAGTGCAATGTAAGAAATGAGCACTTGTATAAAAAGAACAAGATAAGAATCAGTTTATCTTACTGCGTGAAACTTATAGAGGATAGTTGGTGCCGAGCCAAATTTCAGAATTGAAATGACTGCGCTGTTTCTTGATGAAAACAAATTACAGTAAAATTCACCCAAAATCTGAAGTTGAATTTTTGAAAATGATTTGGTTTCTAAGGTTGAACTTTAGAGAAATATTTGAAAGAATGTGTGTGTAATGTAAGGACCCAAGTGGTGCCAGAAACCTCAATGATTCGCACCTATGGTCTCCCACTTACAGAATCTTGCCATGTGGGTTTTTTTTTTTTTTTTTTTCATGGCGCACGTAGTGAGTAATAAAAATATTACATTGAAGAAATTATAACATCAGCAACGAAATAATTTTGATAGGTCGTGCTGAAACTATTAATGTCTTACATGTAGTTTCATGCTCCCGTTTGAAATCCATTGGTGAGTAATACTAGAACTAAAGTAAAATGGAATGAGTTAGACACATCGATCTTCTTACAAAAAGAAACAATATAAAAGAGGATTTGACTCACAGATAGCAGTCCCAAAGCAGATCGAGACAAGATTAAAGTTATAAAACATGGGATGAGTGATGCTGGTAAAAGATTCCAAGTTCTGGAACCAACCCAGGAAAAGAGACCTTGGACATGGTGATCGGGAGAAGCTCATACAAATCTGCCATACTCCACCCTTTTCATGGGACACGCCTCCAGCAAACTAGTCGACCATATCGGACATTTCAGCTATACTGCGGGATATAATTACCCTGTAGCAAAGGCATAGTCAATGAGTCATGGTTATGTATGTACTGCGTAGAGCATCTAACTCCATATTAGTCAATTCCTTTGGAGTGAATGAATAGCTCACTCAAAAATGATTTTTGTTTTAAGCAACCATTTTGGATGGATGTCCATTTTTGGCGAACTTCTTTTAACATTTAAGCCTGTAAGAAGAACTGTAATCGCTACAGTTCTTACTTTTATTTGGGAAAACTACCCACCTGTATGTATCTGTGTACGTATTACAATAATTAATATACAAAACCCTTGGAAGAGCAGCTGTGGAGATTTAGATCATTTGACATGAATTCTTTCAACATCGCAACGGATCCCCCTCAACTCACAATCCAGTTGATTGTTTGGAAAAATAAAATAAAGAAATATGAGATCAATAGAGTAAGAAAGTGACAATGCACATGAAGGAAAAGTGAAGTTGCCATGGAGTTTTTTTGAAGAATTCTCCCCACTTGGAAGGATTCTTGATTAACATCAACACTTTTTTCATCTCCACTCATCTTTTTCATCTTTTTCATCTTTTTCATCTTTTTCATCTTTTTCATCTTTTTCATCTTTTTCATCTTTCTCATCTTTCTCATCTTTCTCATCTTTCTCATCTTTCTCATCTTTCTCATCTTTCTCAGTGGTTTCTCCTTCTTCATCCAGCATCAAGCATGTCTTCTCTCCATTTGCACTTCCTCATCTCCCTCATTTCCCTTCCCCATGTCTTCTCCCTCTTCTCCACCAACTTGGACTCTTGTCTCTCTCAGCACCAGTCCTCAATTGCTCCTTCCAATCAGCTACTCAACTTTTCTTCTTTCTACTCTCAGCTTATCCTTCCCAAAGATAACCCATCCCTCTCTTCTCCCTCATTGCACATCAATCTCATCGGAACCGTCCCTTCCACCTCCACTGGTTACAATCCTAAATCTAACTTCCTCTCGACTATCATCCATCAAACTGATGTCCTCAACTTCCAAGCCTTCCAGAACCAGTCCGCTCTTTGCTATAACATCAGAAATCCTGATGCCTTCGCCAACTCTTCTCTTCTCGCCACTCCTAATCCTCCTTCCTCTCCCCTCGATTCCGCTGCTTCTGCTTGTCCCTATGGCCCTGGTGAAATTGCTCTCGCCATAACTCATCCTCTTCCCTCCACGTATCCTCTTTCTACCCTCTTCACTCAAATTCATGTCCTGGATACCTCCACTCCTGCCCTCACTCTCGCCTGTGTTAACGTTCAGTCGACCCCTCTTTATCCCCAAAATCTCTATTATGCTCTCATCCGTTGGATCCCCATCTTCTTGGTTGCCTCTTACGCTCTCATTTACATCTTTGCTCTCATCTGGGCTGCCTTCATCTCCGACCAGCTCGAGCGCGAAACAAAAGAGGCTTCTTCTCTGTCTGAGCAACCACTCCCTGTCATCATCCCTCCTTCACCTCAACTTCTTCTTAACTCCTCCTTTCTTCGCTTTTCTTGGATCGATCGCTTAGCTTCCGTTTGGTGGACCACTTGGTCTGGGCAAGGCTTGCTTTTCAGTAGCGCCCTTCTTCGCTTCGTCACCCCTTGCATTTCTGATCTCGTTCGGCACACTCAGTTTTTAACTTCCCTTGCTTTTTTCCCCCTTGATTGGCCCAATTTCATTTACCCCATCGTCACCCAGACCTCTTGGTCTTTTCTTCTCTTCAATTCCTCCTTCATCGATCCTCATCTTGCTCCTCTCTCAAGACCTGACCCTCTTCACTCTCCTCCTTATCAACCCCCTTCCTCTTTTGCTTCTCAATTTAATGATCCTGCTAGTATTCTCTATTTCAATCAATCCATACCCAACCATCTTTTTGATCTAGAAGACGCTCCCCAAGGCATCTCTCGCTTCGTCTCAACCGTCGGTCTCATTCCCCATACTGCCTTCAAAATTTCTCTTTCTTACTTTGCCGTGATTGCGGCTGCTGTTCTCGCTTTTTCAATCATCTGCTACTTGGCGACCTTTTTCCTTTGTTTCCTCATCAACAAGCTTTCTTTCAGATCTACTAAATCATTACCTTTTGATCACCCTGATGATCATCACGATGATGGCGTTGGTTACATATCTCACAATCAACTTTTGAAATCCCCTAAAAAATCTCCTTTCTCTTCTCATTCAGCTGCTGCCCAAGCTCCATGGTGGCAACTTAATCGAATGTTAAGCTTGAGTAGTAAACCTAATCCATCTCATCCACCTCCTCATCATAATCTTACCGACCCTCAACTTCCACCTTATTCTATTAATCGGGTTCAATGGCCTGATCCTACTATACATTTTGCTCTCTTTCAAGGTCATTATTCTATCTACTATACTACTATTCCATTCTATTTTTTTCATTCATCTCTTGCTCTCTCTCACTTTATCTGCATATATATATATATATATATATTTGCACATCACTAACCACTTATACATTTTGCTTCAATTTAGGCAATTTCAGCAGAATTTGTTTGCTTTTTAATTTTCCTATCATAATTCTATCGTCTCATCAATTATCAATCTATAAATCTGTTCCCATCATTTCCTCTAGCATGGCAGCTATCGTTTTAGTGTTCATTGGTTTTCTTTTTCCGGTTTTCCAGCTTTGGAGAATTAAACGTCGTTCATCTCAAGCATCACAAGAACTTTATCATCTTAAATCAACTCTTGCTTTAGGTCCATTTTATACCACGTTTGCACATCATTCGGAACTCTTTTTAGCGGTTCGGTTGATGAGTAGTTCATTTGCTGGTTTGGCTATAGGGATAGGTCAAGATCAACCTTTGGCTCAGGCTATTATTGTTCTAATTCTTGAAGTTTTTGAAACGGTTTTTACTGTATGTTTTGTTTTGCGATTGAGAAAGTTTTTTTTTTTTTTCACAGCTGACAATGTTTTTGTTTTTGATGGTTAGTCTCTCTGGCTTCCTTATGGTCATGGAGCTGCAATGGGTCCACTTACATTTATCATCTCAGTCAACCGAATCATCAGCTCCATTATCTTAATCATCTTAACCCCTTCCATTTCATTGACTCCAATCGCAACCTCTTGGCTCACTTACATTATCCTTTTACTACAAATAATAATTTACTTTTTGTTTTTGATTGTTTTGGGGTGTAAAGTGATCGAATTGATGATTAGGTTGGTGTTTGGAGTTGTGTTTGATGAGAGTGGGGGTAAAGGTGGGGGTGGGTTGAAAGGGGTTTTGAGAAGAGTGGGAGGTGGTGGGAGGAATGTTGGGAGAAGGGGGAGAAGAAGAGGAGATAGTGTTGCGAGGAGAAGGAGGAGTAAACGGTCAGCTTCTGGTTATGGTCGGCAACAGTCTTTTCATTCGCTTCAGAGTCTTGGCCATCCTCTTCCTCAACCGCCTTATCATGCCAATACTAATTCTCGTCATCAAAATCAATATCAGAATCACGCTTCTTCTCAAAGTAAACTTCGGTTTGGCTCGCTTACTACTTCGTCATTTTTCTTAGACCAAAAACAATCAAAACCTTCGCACCTTGTTTCCCAATCTATTACTTCCCCTTTATCTAATACTCATATCCCGCTACTTCATCATTCACAACAACAGCATCATCATGCGAGGAGCCGTCATTCGCCTTCTATGTCTATGACAACGAATCAAAGTATTAAGTCTCCCGGGTTTGAGTATACGTATGGTTTTAATGATGATGATAGTGGTGGAATTATGTCGGCCATGTCCCAGGGGCCTTGGGTTAGTCATCAATATCATCATCATCATCAGAATAGTCTTAACCAGAATGGTAATGGTGGTAATGGTAATAATGGTCATGGCGGGGCAAATTTCGATGGGTACTTGGCTCCTGGTACTTACACGGCTGTTTCGCCCCTTGGGATATCCCCTTCTACTCCTAATTTAGTTACTATTGATTCCTCTGATGTCAATCCTAATACAAATATGAATACGACAACTGTTACTACTATAAGCAACGCTAACACCACGAACAAAAACGACAACAACAATAACCATAATAATCATACCTCGTCAACTGGATTCTCAGTCGTCAGAGGTGGCAGAGCAAGTGAGAAAACTCCTTACTTAATGTTTGATGGGGGGGATCATAGTCATAGTGGTAGTAGCAATAGTATTAGGAGGAAAACTATTGGGTATTCTACCTCTTCTCCTCATTTGGCTGATCAGAGGTCTGGTGCTGGTGGGATTGATGAGAAGAAAAGAGGACTGGCTGGGCCTGGTATTTTAGAGATGTCAGATTTTGGAAGGGTTCATCATCAACACCAACATCATAGGCATTCTCATTCAATTTCTTTGTCAAGCTCCCATCAGCAAGGTTATCTTCCATCTTTACAGCAACAACAACATCCACAGAGATCAACGACGAATAACTTATTCACAATGAACAATAGTACTATTATTAACTCAAATTCAACTCTAAATAATCATAACCATAATTCAATCATTTTAGGTAGTACTTCTTTACCTTCTTCATCACTATCACCTAGACCTCAAAAGAAAGTCAAGTACAATAATCCTTTTGATAGGTGGTTTGGTGGTGGTAAGAAGAGGAATAAGAAGAAGAAAAAGAAGAGTCAAAGGAATTCGGGAGTTGATTTATCAGATGATGATGATGATGATGACGATGACGATGACGATAATTTATCAGACGATGACGATTTATCAGATGATGATGAATATTACAATGAGGAAGAAGTGGATGATTACGGCAATGATGAATTAAATTATGGAAATCAAAAATCTCGTCAAAAATTTAAATTTAAACGGTTTCTATTTAAGGATGTGCTTGGACCCACTTCTTCTAATCGTGATCACCATAATCGTCGACGATTTCAGACCTCCTCGAATGCTTCTGGTAGTGGTGGAGGAGGGGGAGGGGAAAGTGCTGGCGTGACGAAAGCTTTTGAGGTTATTCGACAGCCTAGGTCTAAACCTGGAGTGTTACAGCAGCAACAGCAAGTCAATCATCAGAATAACAATAGTAATAACACTAGTAATAACAATAATGATAACAATAACGATAATAAGAATAAGTATCAAATGAATGAAAAGGATGAAAATAATGATAAAAATGATGATGGAAAGCATAAGACGAATGTTAGCATTGAATCTTCAAATGTAGGAAGGTCTAGTCAATTACCAGTCGCACCTCAATTAATTGATTCGAATGGGACTAATGGTGATCCAGGAGAGCGAATAGAAGTACTGGATTTTGGGCAAGAGAGGGGAGAGGAGGAGCGGGAGGGGAGAAGTGGTGGTGGTGATGGGAATAGAAGTGGAGTTGGCGGTAGTGGTAGGCCTCCAGGTGCCGCTCCACCTTTTTATGCTTCTAAATAGGTTAAAGTGTTGACTGACTGAGTAGTGAGCTATATATAATGTATATATTGATAGATTGTCGGATGGGTAGATGAAAAGTGTAGCATTTTTTTAAGGTTTTTTATTTTATTTTATTTTATTTTTTGTTCGGGTGGAGAGGCGAGGGGGTGTGGGAAATCTAGATTTTTTGAATGATGAGGAGTGAATGATTATAATTATAATTATCAGTAATAATAATAATATTATTATTATTACTAGTGTCATTATTATTGTGGTATATTAATTAATATGATGATGATTTTTTTTTAAAAAATGGAGTTAGTTAATGTAATTTTTTTTGATTGATATTCCTATCTATCACTAGAAAAGAAAGAGAAAAAAAAAGAAAAAAGAAAAAAGAAAAAAAAAGAAAAAAGAAAAAGAAAAAAGAAAAAAATAATAATAAGAAAATAAGAAAAAGGGGGGGGGGTGGATGGACATTTGATTAGAAGAGTTTCAATTGTTTGTTATCTTTGGTTTGATACAGGTTTTGTTTGGGTATGGTTTTTCTGAGAAGAATGTGTATGTACAGTCCCCTCCAGAAAGTGATCGTCGTTTTTATGCATAAAGCCCCTTGCCCACCACATGTTTGAACTTGATTGCTGATACTGGCAGCACCTTGACACCACTTTTTATGATAGTTTCCTCTTCTTGTTCTATTCTAATAATTAAAAATAATGTATTTCTAAAAAAAAAAATTATTTTCTTTCTGTTTTTATCAAGTTATGTGGAACTCATTTTCATGAATGAATTTGGTGATTTTGCCAGAGGATGGATGACCTAAACTAAGACAGCCAAGGAAGGAGGTGAACACTGATCTGAGGTTACAGATTGTTGGCCTCTCCAAAGGGGGACACACTGTAAATTACATAGCTCAAAAATTTGGTGTCACACAAACAACAGTCTCATCATTACTCACAAGGTACTGGCTCCAGGGGACAGTTGAATCAGCCAAGCAAACTGGCCGGCCGTGTAAGATCAGTCCTTGGGAGATGAGAAGGTTATCATGTACTATTTGAATGAACCATAAAGCTAATCTTGGTGAATTAAGAAGTAAAGTGTTAACTAGAGCAACTATTAATACAGTTCAAAAGTATATGTATTCACAGTCTTAGTTTCAAAAACTAAAAGGCAATTAAGAAACGTTACCTTCGTGAAATTCACAAAAACATAAAGGCTTGCATTTGCTTGGAAATATGCTAATTGGACAGTCTAAGACTGGCCAAGAGTCATCTGGTCTGATGAATCATCATTTGAAGTTGGGTGGGCACCAAGGAAATCAGTTTGGTGAATGTCTGACAAAAAACTTTTGGAAGATTGTCTCCAACCAAATTTCAAAAGTGAACGCACCTCAGCTATGGTATGGGATTCATTTGTTGGGAGAACAAAAAGTTGTTCTCTCCTTTCTCCCTCGTAATCGATGAAAAGCTCTTGACTTTATTAAGAATGTTGAAAAAAGCTATTCTTCTGCTGTTTCTCAGCAAAAATGACCAAGCATCAAAACTTATTTTGATGGAGGATAATGCACCAAATCCTAAAGCAGCTATATAAGTAAGCAATTCCAAGCCACTTACAATATAAAAACGATAGATGACTGGCCACCACAATCTCCAGACCTGAATCCAATTGAGAATGTGTGGCATGACCTCAAACTCACACTTCACAAGCAGCATAAACCCAAGTCACTACCACACATGTATGAAGAAATCAAAACAACTTGGGATGAATTTCCAAATAAAAAGCTTGAAAATCTGGTTAAATTAATGCCATCCCAGATACAAGCTGTAATTAAGGTTGGTGGTGGCTCTACTCACTGGTAGTCACTGGAATTAAATTGGTCAGTTTTTTTTTTCCAACATTTTTTTCTCAAATCATACTTTGCATTTTTATTATAAAACCAGTCCAACCTATCTAACTATCCTAATATCAAACTCTTTAGATATTTCCTCATTGATTTTGAAAATGGCCTCTCAGAAAAACTTATGACACTAGAACACAAAGCTACTTTTTTTATATCTAATGTTATTTTTTTTTTCTATATGTCTTATATGAACAAGTTACATGTCCTTTTAGTGAAAGTACAAGTAATCTTTTTGCAATTAAAAAAAAACAAGTGATGACCACTTTCTGGAGGGGACTGTACAGTGGGTAGAAGGGTATTGTCAGCCAGGCTGCTAGACTTACCCAGTAAAATAATTAATTATTTACTGGGATGAAGCCACACCTTTTTATTTTTATTTCTTATACATTATTAATTATAATATATTTACTTTAAATTTACTTGTAATAAATTAACTAGTTACAAAAAAGTAAATTTAGTAAATAATTAAAATTAATATTAAATGTCCCTTATATTTTTATTTCCTAACACCATGCTCAATGACAGGTTAAGAGAAATAAAAATTTAATATTGAAATAAAATTTAATATCAAAATAAAAATAAATATATACAAGAAATTCAAATTACTTATTTAAAAATGACACTTACAGTAATTTTTAAATAAATCGATTTATTTCTGACATATACAGTAAATACACATTTTAAATACAATCTTTCTAGAACAATCCTATTATTTGAAAATATTTTTCTGGAATATTCTTTTTTCTTCTCTCATACTCCTGTATATAGGATTTTAACTCTGTGCTTTGTCTCTCTTTTGCTTATATAAGGCCTCCCCTTTCTGGTTGTTTTGATCATCCATTACTTACTTATTATTTTATTTAACCACTTCTACAAACAAATATTTATTACTATCTTTTATTAGTTTAGTATTTACAACTACGTAATTCTAATCATTAGTTATAATAATATTTATAAAAAATTTTACCTCTTTAAATTGAGTAAATAAAATAGAAAAGAAATTATATGTACTTTGACTTTGAAACCCCAAAATACACCTATCATTGCTGTTGGACCTCTGTTAAAATCTTCTAGACCAAAAGGACCCTTCAACACCTGAGGCTTTTTCCAAATTGTTGATGGTGCATCAATATCTTGAAGCTGGAGACCAAGGGACTATCAACAACAAGGTACCAGTAGGAGGAATAGAAAATAAAAACAACAAATGTCATTGACCATGTGACTTATCTTTTTGCTGTGACTAGGAATTGAACCTCACTCCAAAACTTAGGTTCATATATTGGAAATAGTTGTATATAATTGTGGTAATTGTATTAATTACTAATTGTGGGTCACTTTGCACGTTTCATTGTCTACGTATATCTTTCTTACTCAGCACTCTGTAAGTGGCATTAACTTGCTCATTTTACAGGGGGAGGTGCCTGGTAAATAAAATAATTTTTTTTTGTAGTTGACCAAGATAGAGCACTATTGTTCTTAGTCCCAGAAGTAATATAAATTAAATTAATAATATTATATATATATTTTTTTAATTATTTCAGTTGACCTCTGTCTTGATAATTAAGAAATTATATTATTGCCTCAGTTGACAAATTGTCCTGGAAGAAAAATAATAATATTTAAAAATAATTGAATTGATTATATTAAAATTATTTCAGTTGACAATAAGTCCTGGTAATTAAATTATTTCAGTTGACATTAAGTCCTGGTAATTAAATTCTTCAGTTGACTTTTAGTCCTGATAATTATCAACATATACATTACTAATTAATAAATTATTTTATTATTTTAGTTGATTTATTTTAATCCTGGTTATAAAATTATTTTAATTAATAAAAATTGTGATTATTATTTCATTTGATTTTTGTCCTGAAAAACATTATATTTTAGTTATTCCAGTTGATTACAAAATCCTGATAATTACTTGTATACTAAAAAAAAATTTTTTTCCTTATTTTTCTTTAAATAAAGTAAAAACAATAAATAATTAAATTTTAATATTTCTTTCTCTCAGTTCAGGTTAATCACAACTATGACTGATCAAGGTGCTTCTGCTGGCCGTGATGAGGAACTTAATTTAATTGAATATGATTAAACTTCTTCTGTAAGTTCTCCTTTGACTACAAAACTGGCTCAAATTAATCAATTACTGGACCAATCAGGATGTAGAAATGCAGGAGATGGAGATATTGGTGGAGACAACTTCTCAGGATCAAAAACCTTCTATCAACCACCCAGATGAGCTTTCAAAAGGCTTAAAAATAAAAAAGATGCCCTTGAATCAGCAAGTCAAAAATATCTCCACTCACATCAAGGAGTTGAGTCCAGAAAACCTCAAGCAGAGGTCAAAAACAGACTCTCTAGAAGACAAGGTAAAAAAAATAGAGTCCTTCCTTCAGGAGAAGAAGAAACCTCCTCCCCCAAAAGCACTTCCACAATCGGCCCCCCAGCAACAAGAAAAGGTGGAAGTCTCAAAGTGGCAGTGGGATTGGCTGAACACCCAGTGGGATTATCTGTCCCAAAAGCAATAACAAGTACCTCAGGAAGGTCTTTCAAAAACCAATCAGTTCAACCCCACACCTCCTCACCCCTATCAAAAAGGAAGAATGAGAAAAAACAATCACATTCGATTCTTACCCAAGCCATGGTAAGCCCCTCTATTGAATCTCAAGTACCATTTCTTGTTACTGATTCAGTTCCTTCAGGTAATTCTGGAGGAGGAGATGAGACTGTGAGACCAGTAGAGGCTGATAGTAGTAGACAAATTGCTCAATATTCTTATGTATCTAATCCTTTGGTTTCAATTGCTACTTCAATGATAAATCATGATATGGCTGTTATTGATGAGACATTTGATCCTGAGTTTTATGAGAATCTGGAAAGTTATTCTGTTTCCCTATTGAGAAATACTTCAGATGTAGCTAACATTAATGATGAATATTTGAGGGATATTATTGCTAAACCAAATCATATAATGAAAAACATGAAATTGACTCAGAAATATAATAGTTTGTTAACTGAGCAGGGTTATCAAGCATTAAGAAGTGAATCACAGAGTCTCTGATGAATTGTCTCATTACAAAGCAACCCATGAAAAGAAAGTTGCTTTATGGAAAAATATCAAAAATGATTTGTCTAAACTGAAAGATACTGTATCTGCCTGTTGACAGGAGGTGGAGATAGACAAGATGAATCTGAAAAGATTGAATGACCAATTTTCATCTTTTCAAAATAAGAATCAGTTATATTTTGCAACAATCAATGAAGGTTTATCTAGTCTTCCAAGATTGAAAACTAGACTAACAACCATTGAGGAGAAATTGAACTCATTGTTTATTGATCAAAAGTATTCTGAGATTTCTTTGAAAGAACAAATAGCACAGGATTCCCCAGAGTTACCTGTGGCTAGTTCATCTAAAAGTAAATTAGTTCCAGAAATACATGTTGATACCCCTGAGTTTCCATTAAAAATTAATGATGCACCAGGACCTTTAACAGAGGGATTAAAAAATGAGATTACTGCACAACTAGAGAAGTTACAGCTACTCCTTACTCAGAAAGAAGCTTGTACTAAGGAGACTCCTTCAAATTAAAAGAATTGGCCAAAACTTGACCAGTACCCAACATTTGATGGTGATTCTTCTTCTGATTGGCAGCAATTTATTTGCAGAATTGATAACTTAAAAAATTCTTACAAACTCCCAGATGAGGAAATTGTGTCCAAGTTAATTTCTTTGTTTACTAATGTTGCCCAAATGTGGTATGAATCTGTTCTCCTGGATGGGAATGACTACTCATGGGATGATTGGAAGAAATTGATTAAAGCACAATTTGGTGGCTCCAAGTTCAGAATGGCTCAACAAAGGCAGTATGAGGAAACTAGATATAGCTCTTCTACTGATAAAACTATTGAGTTCTTAATGAAACTTGTAAAAATCTTAAGGGCAATGGACCCAGATATGGAGTTTGAGTTATGGAAGGACAGGATCCTCTATAAATTACATATGTCTCTGAGAGACTTAATAATTGCTAGGACTGAGTTCTCAAGAGAACTTTTGTCTTTCATTAATACTTGTAATGAGATCCTTTTAAACAACAAGTATTATTCTAGAAGATTAATTCCTAGAACATCATTGTAGAAAACCTCCAACTACCAACAAAAACCTCTGCAAAAGGTTGGTAAACCTTCTGCCCCTGTTGCACCAAAAAAGTATGCAACAAACACTTGCTTCAAGTGCAACAAGCCAACAAGAAGATAAATCTTGTAGAACAAACAGAGGAGCATGCTGATGACACAGTAGCACTGGATGATACTTCAAGTGATTGTGCCAGCAATATTTCATATGAATCTCAACAAGAAATCTTGATGCTTGAAGAGGATATTCATTATTTAAATACTATTGATATTGATAATAATGCTTTATCTACAGTTGAAGATGCTGAGATCATAAAGAACATTGAGGATAGCTCAATTGTTATTGCCCCTCTCAAGGCACCAGTCTTGATTAATGGAACCAGCATTGAAGTTGTTCTGGATTCTGGAGCTGGAGGAAGTGTAGTTTCTGAAAGAGCCCTTGCTTCAGTGGATCAAGACTATAAATCAAAACTGATGCCTATCATTTCTGAAAATTGGAGAGGTTATGGCTCTGTTTTGTCCCCCATTGGTAAATACAAAGCCACAGTGTTTTTTAAATATAACCATGGTTTTGTAAGAGCTATTTGTGATTTTGTTGTCATGAAAAATGATAACTTAAGCAATTGGTTTATTGTAGGGAATGATATTTTAACCAAATATGGCATAAAATTGGATCCCTCAAACCAATGCTCCACAATGGCGATGAATGGGAAGAGAAAATTTAAGATTTCCTCCCACAAATAATTATTAACACCAGGATTGAACACATTTCATTCTTTAGTTCAATATAGAGGAATATCTACAAATGAAATGCCTGCCCTTGTGCCTGAAATTGACAATGCTTCTTTTGGAGAACAACTTTCTGGTGAGGATAGAGATTCCATCATTAAATTGATCAAAACTTTTCCTATGGCCTTTGCTCATGGATCACATGAATTAGGATTGGTAAAATTAGAAGTTAAGCTTTTATTATCTTTCCCATAAACTAAAATACCACCTAGTTTAAATAAGAAGCTTTATCCTTCTTGTCCCACAAAGAGAAAAGATATTGTAGACAATATCTCTACCCATTTAAAAATGAATATTATTTAAAAGGTAGTGAAAACACCTAAACATTGTGTTATCTCACCTGTCCTAATTTCTTATGAGATAGATAAAGCCAGGTTATGTGGTGATTATAGAGCATTAAACACCAATACTGTTGATGATATCTATCCTTTACCCAGAATTAGCTCTATACATGCTACCCTACAAGGTGCTAAATATATCAGCTGTTTGGATGGTAACAAGGGATATAATCAGGTACCTTTTGAGAAGAATTCTCAGAATTTTTTTGATGATTGCTACTCATATGGGTATTTTTAAGTATATTAGGATGCCATTTGGCATTAAAAATGCCCCTTCAGTTTTTCAAAAAGTTATGGATAACACATTCCATCAGGAAATTATTGAAGGATGGCTGATGGTTTACATTGATGATATCATCATATTCTCTAAAACATTTGAGGACCATCTTAACCACCTGTGTAAAGTTTTCCATAAGATGGATGAGATAAATATGACACTTGCTTTGAAGAAATTCAAATTTGGTTTTCATTCCTTACAAGTGCTTGGTCATTTTTTTTCAGGTTTACAGATATGTGTTGACCAAAATAAAGTGGAAGCCATACAGCAGGTGAAGGCTCCTACCACGGTTAGAGAGCTCCAGAGTTTTTTGGGAAGGTGTGGATACTATAGACAGTATAATAAAAATTACCAAGTCATAGCATTACCCCTTACCCAATTGACTAGGAAAGATGTTGCTTTTGTCTGGAACAGTGAAAGACAAAGAGATTTTGAATCTATGAAACATTGTTTGATGTCAGCACCAATTCTTGATTTACCTGACTTTAACCAACCATTTGTTTTATACATTGATGCCAGTTTTATTGGTCTTAGTTGTGCCCTCCATCAGAAACAAGTGATGAATGATAAAGTTTCAGAAGTAGTAATTTGTTATATTTCAAGAACCTTGGGAAATAGTGAATTAAAATATGGTTCCACTCAACTAGAGTGTTTAGCAGTAGTGTGGACTCTAGAGAAGCTACATTATTACCTGGATGACCAGAAATTTGAACTTGTCACTGACTGAAGTGCAGTTAAATACCTCTTAAACATCAAAAAACCTAACATACATATGTTCAGATGGCAGCTGGCTGTTAAGGAATACAGAGGGAGAATGAAAATAATTCATAGGGCTGGTATTGTTCACTAAAATGTCAATATGTTATCAAGGTTACCTTTGCCAAATGATAACTTAAATCCTGCATATGATCCTGAGTATAAACTTTTTCATATTCATGGGATATATGTGGTTGATATGGAGGAAGAGCTATTACAGCTTATTCTGGATTCATATGTTAAGGAAACTGACTTAAAAAAGTTATGTACCATATTAAATGCTCCAAAGAATGCTTCAATACAAGCATTAATTAAAACCCTTCCACTAAATTACTAGAAGGCTTTGGAAAAAGGAATATTTTCAATTGATGAAGGATATCTATATTATAGAAGAAAGTTGAGTAATGTTATTGTTATTCCTCCTTCTATGAAAGAGATAATCTTAAAAATTTGTCATGATGACATATTGGCTGGACATTTTGATCTTGAAAAAACAATGATAAGAGTTAAAAACACTGCTTGGTGGGTTAATATGTCTGAGGACACCAAATTATATGTTGAATCTTGTGATTCTTGCCAAAAATCAAAAAGATTAACTGGTAAGAGAGCTGGATTAATGCAACATATTGAACCTCCTGAGGCACCATGGCAAATGATAAACATGGATTTTGTAACAGGATTACCTATTGCTGGTAAAGACAGTTATAACTCTTGTTGGGTTATTGTGGATAGATTCACAAAAATGTGTAAATTTATCCCTACCCACAAGGATGTTTCCACTAAAGAATTAGCTTTCTTATGGTGGTCTCATATGTTTAATACTGTGGGTTTTCCTAAAGCCATAATCTCTGACAGAGACCCTAAATTTACTTTTGAATTTTGGATGTCTCTGATGGATGTTTGTGGTTGTGATCTGAAACTTTCTACTGCCCATCATCCACAGACTTATGGCTTAGCTGAAAGAATGATTCAGACTTTAGAGGACATGATTAGAAGGTATTGTGCCTTTTCCCTTGAGTACAAAGAAAATGACAGATTTACTCATGATTGAGTTACCCTACTTCCTGGTTTGGAATTTTCTTATAATAACACTGTTCATTCTTTTATTCAGAAAAAGCCTTTTGAGCTCTGGCTTGGATATGTTCCAAATACTCCTGCCAAAATTCTCAATAATAAAATACCAAAATTGGATTTACATCCTGGTGTAAAATCTTTTCTTCAAATGAAACAACTTTGCATAAGTCATGCTCAAAAATGTATTGAAAAATCTTTTGTATATGAGAAGAAGAGATGGGACAAATCCCATAAAGAATACAATTTTAAAAAGGGTGATGAAGTACTGATTTCCACAGTCCACTTCAATTTACAAGGCAATAACAAATTGAAAGACCCATTGGTAGGTCCATTTGTTGTCAGAAGAATGGTTGGTGATAATGCAGTTGAAGTTATTTTGTATTCTCCATATGACAGAAAACATCCTTTTTTCCAATATCTCTTTTGAAACCTTACAAATCCAATAATGATTTATATCCCAAAAGGAGGGGAAGACCAAAAAAGACCCCTAATGAAATCACTGAGACAGCAGAAATTGATAAGATTCTAAATGAAAGAATAGTTACTGCTGAAAAAAGTACTTAATACTTATTGAGATTCAAGAATAAATCTTCTGAATACGATTCTTGGATACCTGGGAAAGAGATATCTAATATTCCTACTCTGCTAAAGAAATATAAAAAGAAAAAATCATAGCATTTTTTTATTGTTTTTTTTAGAGTGAGGGAGTGTCAGCCAGGCTGCTAGACTTACCCAGTAAAATAATTAATTATTTACTGGGATGAAGCCATGCCTTTTTATTTCTTATACATTATTAATTATAATATATTTACTTTAAATTTACTTGTAATAAATTAACTAGTTATAAAAAAGTAAATTTAGTAAATAATTAAAATTGATATTAAATGTCCCTTATATTTTTATTTCCTAACACTGTGCTCAATGACAAATTAAGAGAAATAAAAATTAATATGAAAATAAAAATTTAATATTGAAATAAAATTTTATATTAAAATAAAAATAAATATATATAAGAAATTTAAATTACTTATTTAAAAATGACACTTACAATAATTTTTAAATAAATCAATTTATTTCTGACATATACAGTAAATACACATTTTAAATACATTCTTTCTAGAAAAATCCTATTATTTGAAAATATTTTTCTGGAATATTCTTTTTTCTTCTCTCATAATCCTGTATATAGGATTTTAACTCCGTGCTTTGTCTCTTTTTTGCCTGTATAAGGCCTCCACTTTCTGGTTGTTTTGATCATCCATTACTTACTTATTATTTTATTTAACCACTTCTACAAACAAATATTTATTACTATCGTTTATTAGTTTAGTATTTACAACTATGTAATTCTAATCATTAGTTATAATAATATTTATAAAATTTTTTACCTCTTTAAATTGAGTAAATAAAATAGAAAAGAAATTATATGTACTTTGACTTTTAAACCCCAAAATACACCTATAATTGACTTTGGACCTCTGTTAAAATCTTCTAGACCAAAAGGACCCTTTTACAGGTATCATTATCACTTTTATGCATACTTTTGATTTTTTCCACATTCTCATCTTTTCTTTATTCAACCATCATCTCACCAATAAACTTGATAATGGTATTGCTTTCATTATTTATGTTCTTCTCTTTCATTTTATAAGCTCTTTTTTTCATTAATTTTAAAATTGACTAATTTTCAGGCTAATGAAAACTATGTTCAATTTTGACCCTCATGGATCAACTTCAACTTTTTCTAGGTCTTCCCAATGGCTTCCCACACCCAAATGGACACCATAGATTCAAAGAAGATAAGTACTTGAATCCAAAACTCAAGTATCAAAGCATTATTTTCTCCCCTCACCCCATTTCTACATCAATTTTGTCAAATCTTCATCCCTTGAAGAGTGCTGAAACACTGCCAAACTTGTGCTGGGAAAATGCATATGGTGGATTCCCTGCCATTTACACCAAAATTTCTCTAATTCTTTCACCTCAACTTTTTTTTTCAAAATTCTTATTTTGAACTTGAGGTTATCAAGAAGGTGCTATCTAATGGTAAAGGTATGGTTTCTCTCACCTCACTGGTTATCAAGTGGCAAAAATGTCACTTTCCAAAAGCAATTAATATAATATAAAATAACTTTTTTTAATTTTTTTTTCTTGATGGGTAATGAGTCAGGGTAGTCTACTTAGCCAGAATACAAATTTTGATGTCTTTTTAAATTCTTTTGGGAGAGGTATGTCAAGTTAAAATGTGAAAATGATACCCTTCTGTCCACTGTACATACATATATATATATACATACTGAACATTGAACATTGAATATTGAATATTGAGGGTGTGAAAATGTTAAATACTAGCTAGATTTGTGTGGTATCACTTCTAAAATTCAGAACACTTGGTGCAAATTGTAATTTTTTTTTCAGATTTTTCACAGCTATTTTAGTGTGAAAAACTTGAGATGTCTTTCAATTTTTGCACATCTCTCAGGCTGAGTAAATATTCTTTGATCTGGAAATGTAATTATTGGACCTTACCATCACCTGCCACCCACTCATCTGTCCCATCTGTCCCATCCCATCAACGCCCACTCAACTACCCAAGGCCATATCTGGCATCTTTTGTCAGTGTGTGCTAGTATCTAAGTATGATTTAATAGTAAATATTAATGGTCCTACTACTTATTGATAAATGATTTAGTGCTTAAACCTCAGAGGAAGACTAATAAAATAGTTATTCTCAATATAAACTCACAATACATAGATTTTTATGCATGCTAGTGGTGGAAAATAGATCAATAAAGTATAGTTATAGATTATATAAATATAATATCAATTTTTAACCACTTTAGAATATATTTATATATGATAATAATTGTTTAATAGTGTTTTTTTAACATTTAGTAGGTAAGTGATGTCTAATAACCTGTCAAATTCTCCCTTACTTATACCAAAATCCACTGGAGTGCACAGACCTTCAATCCAGATGATGTCACTGCTATCCCCATAAATTACAGCACTTTGAGGGCCCATCACCTCCCCATGGCGTCCACTTCAAGCTTTTTCAACACCCAGACCTCCAGTAAGGACCCTCCATCATAATTAATGATGCCACAGACCAATACCATAAATAGAATAAACAGATAAAAGTGGATACCATATAGAAACAGGTAAAATAACTCATCCAAAGAGTATATAATGAACCCAAAGCATATAAAGTAACCAAATTAACTTTCCAAGCCCCCAATAAGATCCCCAAGCATCTATATTAACCCAGTAATCATATCCCAACCCATAAATCCTTGAAAATCCATCCAAGGAAGCAGATTAAGTTGACCAAACTGGATATATGCGCCTGAAATAGGTGTATATGCTTGTGTAGGCATTGTGAGTCCACTGAATATATCTATATGACCTAAAATAAGCAGAAAAATAAAGGTTATAGGCTATTAAGAGGTTAAAATCTACTTATAGACCTAAATATACATAATAGGGAGTGTCAGTTCTGGCAAATCCGCACTTAACTTAAGTGCGGATTTCAAATCAAATCAGCACTTAAATTTTCCAAAAATGTCACTCATTTCAAAAAAGGGTGTCAGTTATGACCTCAAATCAGCACTTTTTTCCCATTTTTTTTCACAACCACATTTTGGCCACAAAACATCCCTTCCTTTCTTACCCCATCCCTGTCACATGTGACACACTGACCTTCCTCGCTACCTACCCATCAATCCTTGGCACACACCCCTTCCTGACATTTTCAATATTTTGACCAGGCATGTTTACATTCTTTTTTACTTATTTCTTCTACTTCTTAATCTTTTTTCTATGGGTGTCAGTTCTGACCTCAAATCAGCACTTTTTTTGTGATTTTTTTTTCAAAACCACATGTTGGCCACATCATCCCTTTCTTTCCCATACCATTTTGTATTCTCCAAATGTCCTCTTTGTGTACTTCATTCACTTGGGTTGGTATTTTGGTTTGTTGCATATTCATTTTTTTTTGGAATTTATGGTGAAAATTTTTTTTTTGGATGGCTCATTGGTTTTCTTTCACCAGCTCAACATGAAATCACATATTTTCAGAAATCACATATTTTGTCAGTGATTTTTTTTTCATTCATCCATCATATCCTTTTCCTATTCTCCTCCAACATCCCTCAAACAATTTGGTTTCATTCATTTTGTCATCTCATCTCTCCAGGTAAGTCACTTTATTCTTTTTTTTGATTTTTTGATTACTATTATAATTTTTTTTGTTTTTTTCCGTTTATTTTATTTTATTTATCTAAATTTTTTTTGTAAGTGGTTATTTTGGATTTCAATGGTATAGTTAACCTTTTTTTTCTCTCCCTCTTTACTTTCTTTTTTAGCTCCATCACCCTACTCTTCATCCCTCCTTGGCATGGTCATTATCCCCCCTTTCCCTTATTTCACTTTTTTTGGCTCCATTTCATTGAAACACATACATTGCACATTCTTTATGCATTTCACTTACTCCATATTCAATTTCCCCACAATTCTAACATCAATCTTTCTCACTCTATTTTTCCTACTTTTCAATCAAGGTAAGTTTTATCTCCTTTTTTTCATGCCTATATGATATCTCATTCCTTTTATGAAAAGTTCATACTTAAATATATGTATGACTCTTATCTGGATAACAGTGAACTTATAAAACTCCTTTTGATCTCATCTTCATTACCACTTTTCAAGTTTTTGTAAAATTTTGAAAATCAGACTCGGAATTAGGGTTAGGTTTATTCAAATCTAATGTTCTTTTTACTGAAGATTCTCCTGAAGGCTACCTTTCATTTCCCACAAACAGATTTGAATTTGATTCAGTGGTTGCTGAGATATTGACCGCTAAAGTTGAGCCTTTTTTTCCCAATTTAAATTTTTATTTCATTTTTTTATGTAACAAATTAGGGTTAGGTTTATTTAAATCACATTTCCTTTAAGTGAAGATTCTGCTAAAGCATATCTTTCATTTCCCTCAAACAGGTTTGAATTAGGTTCAGTGGTTGCTGATATTTTGACCTTTGAAGTTGAGCCTTTTTTCCAAATTTCACTTGTCTTATTTCACATTTTTATATTGCATATTTAGAGGATAAGGATTCTTAAACTCTTATATGATTATTATCTAGGCATTTCAATTATATAGGCATGTATTTGTTGCTCAAGAATATCACTAAAGCTCAAAAAGATGAAAATTTTTGCTTATGGGACACTCTACCTTCCTTTAACTCTTTTCTTGCTCTTTGACTCAAAAAGCACTGTAATAAAGCATTTGAAAAAAATTATGAACTTGCAACCAAAGTTGGAATACCGAATCGGTGTGACTCCTAATGGGAAGATATCAGCCACGAATATCTTTTATTTTCTAATGTTATTATCACTCATTCTGGATTTCACAATAAAATTCACACTGATACCAAGGACACCAATTTTCTTACTTTTGGTATATTCTCATATATCAAACCAATTACTGGCCAACCAATACCATCTCCAGCTAAAATAAAATGACATGGTTTATATTTTCCAGACCACTGGTGCATCATTGATTTTGGTTTGGGAAATGGTATCATCGAAACTATTTGGAATTCTTCTAAGGATAATCATCAAACGACCAAAGCTCCTCCTGGTTTGGAATCCCGTCAAGATTTAACACATTTTGGTTGCTCATTTCAAATCAGTCATAAGTTGATTCAAAGAATCAATAAGGTAAAGAAAGAAGGTAAAGTTAATCAATTTAAAAAAACTTTATTTAGATCCAAAAAGTATGGGGATTAGAGTTGTCATCGAAAATTTTATATTTTTTCGTAAATTTTTAATAAATATTTTTTATGTATCAATTTCCTCAACTAAAGTAATGGGCCCACGACTTTGTGTTGTATAAATGGTAATCATGATAACATTTATTTGTTTCATGGGGTTCCTCTAGCCTATACCTGTGGAAAGTCCCAAACTTTTGTTTCTAGACTTGGTCTGCATTTTGGCTTGAGGGATTGTCATTACTTTAAACTAGGGAAAGTGATATATATTAGATATTTATTTAATAATTTACGTAATTATATTAAATTTAGATGACTTCCACCACTTACTTCAATAAAATGCAGGGGGGGGGGTATTGCCAAATTTTCAAATCTGACATGTGAAATTGATGACTTAGAAAAATTTTGGTGATATCCACCCCTTGCTTCAATAAAATGCAGGGGAGAGTATTGCCAATTTTTTAAAACAGATATAGAATTTTTTTGACTTGTAAATATTTTGGTGAAAATTTTTGACAAGAATGTGAAAGTAATTGTTTCCACCTTGAGCAGGTTTCTGGCTCAAAGGAATAGCAGTACCATCAACAAAACCAATACATCCTGGGAAGCCCTCTGCTTGCATAACCTTAAATGATTCAAGTCGCTCTTCTTTTGTTGGCCAGGTGAGAAGTTGAGATTACAAAGAGTTGATGGCAGTGATACATTGTTTGGTATAAGTGTTAACTGAACCATACCCTAGATCAAAGACATTTTCTAAACATTTCAAAGCGGCTCCATTACCATTTGAACCCAAATGACATAGTGTGATGGCCAATTGAATTGAAGGATGTTGTTGTTCTTTTTGAGAATTATTGTGAAATATGGGATGATCCTGAATAAGCTCAAGTAATTTAAGGAAACATTCCTGAGAAGTCCTGAACAGCTGTCTAAAACTGGGTGTAGATAGTTTAAGAAGTGTTTGGATGGTGTACTTGGGGGTATGAAGTACTTGAGGCTTTCTGGGAAGAAGGTAACGTTTCGTGGCCATTTTTGATAAAAAGACAAAATCTTCTTCTAGATCAGAATCAGAATTGCAATCAGAGTCCAAGAGCAGTTCAAGAGCCATGAAAGTCATTGCTTTATGTAATTTATCACAATTTGAAAGTGAGGAAGGTATAACTCTTATATGATATGATATGAAGATGTAAGTGATGTATGATGTTTTGAGTTATGAAGTGTTATGCTGTGGAGTGCTGCGTATGAATGGGATGATGCTGACAAATCAGTGAAATGGGACTTGATGGTGAAATCAGCACTTTTGGTTGAGAAAGTGCGAATTTGAGTGAAATAAGTGACTTATTTCATTTTGAAATCCACCAGTATTGGGGCTAGTGTGTTTTGGAAATCCGCACTTATTTAAGTGCGGATTTGGTCAAATTTAAATGCGGATTTGTAAGTGCGGATTTGCCAGAACTGACACCCCCTAATATAACTACATATTTCACTGAATAGGGGGTGTCAGTTCTGGCAAATCCGCACTTACAAATCCCCACTTAAATTTGACCAAATCCGCACTTAAATAAGTGCGGATTTCCAAAACACACTAGCCCCAATACTGGTGGATTTCAAAATGAAATAAGTCACTTATTTCACTCAAATTCGCACTTTCTCAACCAAAAGTGCTGATTTCACCATCAAGTCCCATTTCACTGATTTGTCAGCATCATCCCATTCATACGCAGCACTCCACAGCATAACACTTCATAACTCAAAACATCATACATCACTTACATCTTCATATCATATCATATAAGAGTTATACCTTCCTCACTTTCAAATTGTGATAAATTACATAAAGCAATGACTTTCATGGCTCTTGAACTGCTCTTGGACTCTGATTGCAATTCTGATTCTGATCTAGAAGAAGATTTTGTCTTTTTATCAAAAATGGCCACGAAACGTTACCTTCTTCCCAGAAAGCCTCAAGTACTTCATACCCCCAAGTACACCATCCAAACACTTCTTAAACTATCTACACCCAGTTTTAGACAGCTGTTCAGGACTTCTCAGGAATGTTTCCTTAAATTACTTGAGCTTATTCAGGATCATCCCATATTTCACAATAATTCTCAAAAAGAACAACAACATCCTTCAATTCAATTGGCCATCACACTATGTCATTTGGGTTCAAATGGTAATGGAGCCGCTTAGAAATGTTTAGAAAATGTCTTTGATCTAGGGTATGGTTCAGTTAACACTTATACCAAACGATGTATCACTGCCATCAACTCCTTGGAATCTCAACTTCTCACCTGGCCAACAAAAATGAAATCGCATATTTTCAGCAAACGCATATTTTTTCAGTCACTCTCTTTTTTTTCTTCACTCATATCCGTTTTCTCCTCTCTTCCTACATCACTCAATCAATTTCACTTATATTTCTTTTTTCTCAACTCATCTCTCCAGGTAAGTCATTTTATTCTTTTTAAACAGAGTGTGAAAATAGGAGGATGAACTCTGTTCTTCGGGCGAAGAACAGAGTTCACTTCCATTCACTTATATTTCTTTTTTCTCAACTCATCTCTCCAGGTAAGTCATTTTATTCTTTTTAAACAGAGTGTGAAAATAGGAGGATGAACTCTGTTCTTCGGGCGAAGAACAGAGTTCACTTCCATTCACTTATATTTCTTTTTTCTCAACTCATCTCTCCAGGTAAGTCATTTTATTCTTTTTAAACAGAGTGTGAAAATAGGAGGATGAACTCTGTTCTTCGGGCGAAGAACAGAGTTCACTTCCATTCACTTATATTTCTTTTTTCTAAACTCATCTCTCCAGGTAAGTCATTTTATTCTTTTTAAACAGAGTGTGAAAATAGGAGGATGAACTCTGTTCTTCGGGCGAAGAACAGAGTTCACTTCCATTCACTTATATTTCTTTTTTCTAAACTCATCTCTCCAGGTAAGTCATTTTATTCTTTTTAAACAGAGTGTGAAAATAGGAGGATGAACTCTGTTCTTCGGGCGAAGAACAGAGTTCACTTCCATAAAATATTAGCTGAAAATGTAAAATTATTGTTTTTCCATCAAAGAAAATTCTTTAAAATTTTTTGTATTATTACATGATTGAGTTCTAATGCAGCGAGCATGTTGTTAGAGCATTATTGCCCCTCTTAGTAACTCAATCAAGTAATATATACAAAAAAATAACCAAATATTTAATATTCTTCCATAAATTTTTAATAAATAAATATTATATTTCAATTTATGAAATTAAAGTAATGGGCCCACGACCTTGTGTTGTATAAATGGTAATCATGATAACATTAATTTGTTTCATGGGGTTCCTCTAGCCTATACCTGTGGAAAGTCCCAAACCTAGTTTCTAGACTTGATCTGCATTTTGGCTTAAGGAATTGTCATTACTTTAAAAGTAGTATACTTGACATATCTTATTTATATATTAATTAATTTATGTAATTATATTAAATTTTGATGACTTTCACCCTTTACTTCAATAAAATGCAGGGGAGGGTATTGCCAATTTTTTAAATCTGACATGTGAAATTGATGACTTAGAAAAATTTAGATAAGCAAACTTATTGACTAGAAAGTAAAGATAGAAAATTTTTATTATACATTCAAATTTTTGTCAAAAATAACGTACTATATTCTTTTCCTTTTATAAGTCAGCATATAAGAAAATATTACCAAAATTAAATTAACTAGAAAAACAATTTATCAATTGAAAAGGTCAAGTAATTTTTTAATGTCCTCATAAGATTGGCCATTTTTAACACATTCCATAATGAAATTTTTTTTTTTTAAAACTCTCTTGTTTTTCCAATTCACAAGTAGCCATTTCTCTTTGAAATTGACGGTCATTTACTCTTTCCATCTGCTCTACCTCAAATTTTTTTTCTTCCAAATCTAAGGCTTGCTGATCTTTCCTTAGCATATGATCAAACTTCATCTTCTCAAAGTCAAGGGCATTATTTGCAATAGTTGATTTCGCTGAGAAAATTAAATTGAAATAAATAAATAAATGAGTTAATGATTAAGATATATAGTAAACAAAACTTACTTATATCTTTTTTTTCAAAATAATCCTCAAGGGAGCCAAATGAGCTTGTTGAAGTATTACCACGTTTTAATAGATGGTTCAAGTTCATTGAAGTTGAGGCTCGACGCTTTAGTTTGGAGTTTGAACAAGAGGCTTCAGGAAGTTCTTCTAAAGCAGCTTCTAAAGAGGTATTCACATTTCCAGAATTGAGATTATTTAATGGAGATTGAGTTTGAGTAGGAGGAGACTAGAAAGAAAGAGAAATTCAGAGAAGAATTGAAGAAAAAACAAAAAGTAAACATACATTTAAATTTTGGGCCTCTGAGGATTCAGATCTTCTGCGATATAATTGTTCTGCTTGATAGTTGGGATCATCTTCAGCTGAACTATGGTTAGAAGGTGGAGGGGATTGATCTTCTTCAAGTAAAGGTGTTAAAAAAGAATGTAAACATGCCTGGTCAAAATATTGAAAATGTCAGGAAGGGGTGTGTGCCGAGGATTGATGGGTAGGTAGCGAGGAAGGTCAGTGTGTCACATGTGACAGGGATGGGGTAAGAAAGGAAGGGATGTTTTGTGGCCAAAATGTGGTTGTGAAAAAAAACGGGAAAAAAGTGCTGATTTGAGGTCATAACTGACACCCTTTTTTGAAATAAGTGACTTTTTTGCAAAATTTAAGTGCTGATTTGTAAGTGCTGATTTGGTTTGAAATCCGCACTTAATTTAAGTGCGGATTTGCCAGAACTGACACCCCCTAATATGAGGCTTATGTATACATATAAGCTTATGTATGTCTATAATTACTTAATATCACTTAAGAAAAGATATTATGACTCCATTAACACCTTAATAATTATTATTATGCTATGGATAAGTTATTTAGACTACTATAAGTCATATGATAGTGTAATAATTATATATATATGTATTATAACCATATATATAAGTATTTTAACCTTATTTTTAAGTTATAAGCTTAATTTCATTAGGGTTATCTTAATTTAAAAATAAGAAATACTCAGTCCTGGGGATACCTAGGCTGACACTCCCTCACCCAAAAAAATAATAAAAAAAATGTTAAGACACTTTAATTAATAAGTAAGGAGTGAATAGAAGAATAATTTTAAGTTATCTATGATACATATACTGAGTTAAACAGTATTATTTGGATTTAAATTTTTTCAAGAAATTTTTAAGATCAGAGATTTCATTTTCTGGAATCCAATGGTCATATTCACTTGATTTATTTTTTGACCTTAAAAGATACTCAACTCACTTTTATTTTGTAAGGTGTCTCTTTTTAAGTATCTTTTCAATTTCTGCCTTTTCAACTATTTCTTCAGGTTGCTGTTTATGAATTCCTGATCTTCTTGGAAATAGAACAGTATCATTAGAATGGTATGGTTTTATAAGAGAAATAGGAAATAATGGATGTTTTCTATCATATGGTGCATATAGAATAACTTCAACAGCATTGTTACCGACCATCTTTTTTACTACAAATGGTCCAATGAATGGATACTTCAATTTAACATTACCATTTAAATTGAAATGTAGTGTAGAAATAAAGACTTCATCACCCTCTTTGAACATTTGTTCTTTATGGGCTTTATCCCATCTTTTCTTCTCATACTCAAATGCCTTCTTTATACATTCTTGAGCATGCTTTCTGCATAATTCTTGCATCTGAAGAAAAGATTTTGTACCTGGATGGATATCCAATCTAGGTAATTTATTAATAGTTTTAGCAGGGGTATTAGGTACATAACCCAACCATAACTCAAATGGCCTTTTTCCAGTGACATAATGTACTGTACTATTGTATGCAAATTATAAACCTGGGATAAGGGTTACCCAATCATGTGTGAATTTTTCATTGTCTTTAAATTCAAGACCAAAAGCACAATATCTTCTTATCATATCTTCTAAAATTTGTATCATTCTTTCTGCTAGCCCATCAGTTTGTGGATGGTGTGCTGTAGAAAGTCTTAATTGACACCCTGAAACATCCATAAGTGATGTCCAGAACTCAGAAGTAAATTTTGGATCTCTGTCTGAAACTATTGCTTTGGGGAAACCTGATATATTTAAAATTTGTGTCCACCATAAAAAGCTAAGTCCTTTGCAGAAACCTCTTTATAGGTAGGAATAAATTTACTCATTTTTGTAAATCTATCTACAATTACCCAGCAGGAGTTATAACTCTTATTCCCTGCTATTGGAAAGCCTGGTACAAATTCCATGTTAACTATTTTCCATTGAGCTTTTGGTTACTAAAGTTGTTTTAATAAACCAGCTCTTTTTCCCCCTAATCTTTTAGATTTTTGACAAGAATCACATGTCTCAACATATTTTTGAACATCATCAGACATGTTAATCCACAAGGCTGTATTTTCTACTCTGGTTAATGTTTTATGGAAGTCAAAATGACCTTCTAAGATATAATTATGACATATGCTTAACATTAACTCCTTCATTGAAGGGGGATTTACAATTACATTGCTTAATTTCTTCCTGTAATATATAAAACCATCCTCAATGTAAAATTTTCCTTTTTCTAATGCTCTTTTATACTTATGTGGCAATGTTTTTATTAAAACACTCATTGAAGCATTAGATGGATCATTTAATATTGTAAGAAGTTTACTCAAGTCAGGATCTGAAGCAAAATTATTAAGAATTGATTGCATAAATTCATCCTCAAGATCTACAATATAAATGTCATAAATGTTAATAATCTCTGTTTCAGGAACATAAGCAGGATTATCATCATTGTTTGGTAGAGGTACTCTAGATAACAGATCTACATTAGAGTGTAAGGTTCCTGCTCTATGTGTAATAGTCATCCATCCTCTGTATTCTTGTACAGCTAATTGCCATCTAAACATATGTCTATTAGGAGTTCTCATGTTTAAGAGTGACTTAACTTCACTACAGTCAGTTATTAACTAAAACTTTTGTTCTTCAAGGTAATAATGTAGCTTCTCAAGAGCCCATACTACTGCCAAACATTCAAGTTGAGTAGCACCATATTTCAATTCACTGCTTCCTAGAGTATGTGAAATATAGCAAATAACTACTTCTGAAATTTTCCCTTCAATAAGTTGTTTTTGATGCAAAGCAGAACCCAGACCAATAAAACTTGCATCTGTATACAGTACAAAAGGCAATTGTAAATCTGGTAATCCCATGATAGGAGCTGTCATCAAAAATTCTTTCAACTTATCAGTAGCCTGTTGTCTTTCATTATTCCAAATGAAAGCTTCTTATTTCTTTATCAGTGTGGTCAATGGTGCAGCAATTAATTGGTAGTTTTTTATATATTGTCTATAATAACCACACATACCAAGAAAATATTGTACATCCTTTTCCTTTTTAGGAACTCCAATATTCTTGATTTCAGCCACCTTATTTTGGTCTACACATATCTGTAAGCCAGATACAATATGACCAAGCACTTTTAAAAACTCACACCCAGATTTACATTTTTTCAATGCAAGGGTCATATTTAATTCATCCATCTTCTGAAATAACTTCTTTATATGGTTTAGGTGTTCACCATATGTCTTAGAGAACACTATGAGGTCATCAATGTATACCATTAGCCATCCATCAATCATTTCATTATGGAATGTTATATCCATTAACATCTGAAATACTGAAGGAGCATTTTTTGGTCCAAATGGCATCCTGAAATATTTATACATTCCCATATGTTTTGTTATCAACAAAAAGTTCTGTGAATTATTTTCTACAGGAATCTGATGGTACCCTTTATTTCCATCTAGGCAACTTATATATTTAGCACCTTTAAGGGTAGCATGTATAGGGGCAATCCTTGGCTAGGGGTAAATATCATCTACTGTAAATGTATTTAATGCTCTATAATCACTGCACAGTCTTATTTTATCTTTTTCATAAGAAATTAGCACAGGTGATATTACACAATATTTTAGTTTAGTTTCAACCTTCTCAAGAATTTTTATTTTTAATAACATCTTAATATTTTCCTATTTGTCTTTCCTCTTCATTGGTGAAGCAGGGTATGGCTTCTTTTTAAGACTAGCTGGAATATTATCCATATCAGAGGTTAAACTAATTCTCATCTAATGATCTTTTACAAGGCCAATTTCATTGGTTACAAGTGAAAAAGCCATTGTAAATGCTTTAATTAAGTCCAAAATATTTGTTTTCTAAGCTTCACTTATCTGAGTTCCAAATGATGATTTTGAAATTTATGTTTCTAGAAGATCCATCTCATTGGATTCTCTTCATTTGCAAGGAATATCTATGAGTGACTTAATGTGTAAGACTGTTTTAAAAGAATTCATTTTAAATTTTATTTTACCATTCATTTCAATTGTAAAATTGTTATTAGAAGGGTCTAATTTCACACCAAACTTAGTCAGAATGTCATTTCCAATGATAAAAAAGCTACTACAAAGTCACAAGTTACTCTAAAATAACCATGTTGATGTTTTAAGAAAACTTCAGCTTTGTATCTACCAATGAGGTGTAGTACTGATCCAAAACCTCTCCAATTTTTACTATGAAGGGGTTCAAGCTTTGACTTATAATCACTATCAAATTTCTGTAATGTATTTGTAGAAACAACAGAACCAGAAGCTCCTGTGTCCAATACTATATTTACGTTTTTTCCAGAAATGATAGCTGGAACCGTGATAGGTGTCATTTTTAAGTTATCAGCTTGTATATCCTTAATGATTTCAGCATCCCCAAAATTCATCAAAGATTCATTTGAGTCCATACTTAATATTGAATTTTCAAAGATGGACAAATCATCTTCCAACATACAGACTTCATTTTCATCACTATATGAGATATTCCTGTCATAATTACTTGAATCTTTACTTTTTTGTGTTTCAATTTCAAATTCATGTTGGTTTTCAACAATATTTATATTTTTCTCACATTTGTGACCTTTAACCCAAGGCTTATCACACTTATAACAAGTATTAGTCTAATACTTTTTAGGTACTACAGGTGCAGTAGGTTTTTTCTGTTTTTCCTGCAGTGTTTTTGAAGTCTGATTTTTCACAGGTTCATTGTTTTATTTATAAGTGGTGTATCTTGCTTCATACTTATGGTTTAATAATATTTCATTAAAAATATCAATTAATTCAGAGTATTCATTAGCCATTATTGTTCTAGTTACAACAATGTCTCTGACAGATATAGGTAATTTATATATTATTTTATCTTTCCATAAGTTAAAATCCATGTTTGGCTTAATGGCATTTAATATTTTATTTAAATTAATTAAAAATACCATAGGCTTGTCACCATTCAACAGATTATACCTAGCTTTCTCATTTAATCTTTGCTGAGTTAGTCTGAATTTAGAACCTCCAAATTCTTTTTTAATCAGGTGCTTCCACTCAGCCCAAGAGTAATCTTTACCCTCACTTAATAAAGCTTCAAAGCATAATAAAGCAACATCCTTAAATAAAGACATAAATTTTGATGTTATTTCTTCATCTGGTAACTTATATAAGAATTTTAATTTATAAATTCTTTGAATAAAATTCTGCCAATCAGAGCAGGATTCCCCATCATAAGTTGGGTACTGATCAATCATTGGCCAGTTCTTCTATTTGGATTTAGTCTCACTAATCTTAGGTAAATTAAATAACTCATTCACTCTGAAAAATGGTCTTGTATTTCTTCTTGCATGGATTTGTGACTTACATTTTTATTCTCAGACTTGACACTTCTACCAGATTGTTGTACTTGTGGTGGCATTGGAAATGATTGAGATTCATTTTTGAAAATGAAAGGATTATTATTATATGGTGTATACTTATGATTATCCTGATTCATTAGTAGATTAGAAGTTTTAATCTCAACTTTAGTTAATCTTTGTAACAGATCAGAGACACTCTGATTTGTTTGTGCAAAAGATAACTTTGTTGATTCATATTCTAATAAATGTGCTTCATACAATTTTTCAAACTCACTGAATTTGTTTGAAAGTTCACTATATTTATTACTTAAAGAATCATATTTAAGAGTTAGAGCCAAGTGTTCATTCTCTGATTCTTTATTTCTTGTTGCCAATATGGTAAGGTAAACTCTTACAGTCGCCTTTCTTTAAGCAGAATCTGGAGGATATGTGTGGATTTAGCTGAAAACCCTGTCCTTCCAATAAAAATAACAAAATGGGAATTCTAAATCACTAAGCTAACCAGTCTACTTGGATCTGATTGATAAAAATAATGAAACTCTGATATATTTAACGCTTATTGAGATTTAATGAAAGTGGCTGTTGAGAAAGAAATACTGATTACAACAATTAAGGTGTATCAGTGAAAGATCTGAAAAGATTGACTTTTATGTTTTTATAATAATTTGAATTTTTATGAGACAGCAATAATCAAGTCCCAGTGATGAAGACCTTTCTAAAGATACCCTGTATGAAGTGTGATTTAAATTGTTTAGTAGTATTTCTAAAATGTTATATATAAAATATAAAGTTATAAGGGTATTACAATTTTATTTAATTTGTTGAGTAATAAAAAATGAGACCGTGGTGGTCAAAGATTAAGCTGTATGATTTTTTGATGATTCTAAGATGATGCCCAATTTCGAGTCTGAGAGACTCTTAAGTATACCTAGTCATGTGCCTAAGTTTTCCCTCCAGAGCTCACCCAGAGTCAATCCGGAGCCTCCAGAGTCCAAACGGAGTCCGTCCGGACCTCCAGAGTCCAAACGGAGTCTGTCCGGACCTCCAGAGTCCAAACGGAGTCTGTCCGGACCTCCAGAGTCCAAACGGAGTCCGTCCGGACCTCCGGACTCAATTAAAACCCTTTAAACTAAAATAAAAAATATAGAAAAATTACACATGATAGAGCCACTTCCCTTTTACATTCCCAACTAATTTTCGTAGCCTGCGCAGCTCTAATCACCCTATGAATATTCATCGAAGTTAAGTATTTTTCTAAAAACGTAAGTATTTCTATAAAACTTTAAAATTCATTTAAAAATATAAGAAAAATAGTAAAAATTCTGGGAAAATTTCCCAAGGTTCTTGATTGACTTGACTTGATACTTATAAATTTTTCCGACCGTAAAAAATAAGTCTTCTCCATAAAATATATTGTTTTTGCATAGGCATTTGCTTTTAACCAATTTTCTTTATATTTAAAACTCAAATAAATTGAATAAAAGCCTTTTATAAAAAATAATAGCACTAATCTTGCACACCATAATAACTCCATTTACGTACTTAGATGCCATACTAAACTTTAGGCTACCACATCTTCCCTCCAATTGAGAATGTCCCCATTCTTAAAACTTTGCATAAGTGGTCGAACACAATATTCATCTTTTAACCTTCAACCACCATCTTCTTTAATAAACTTTAAAATTCATCTTCATCAATATGTCTTTCAAAGAACTTGTCGCTCCATGTGAACTCTGCGCTCGCTACCAGGTACCTTGTTTAATGTCCAACCCTAATCTTCCTGGAATGACAACTTGCGACTTATGCCGTGTGAAAAAAGTCAAATGTAACTGGCCAATAGTTCCTTCTAAAACAAATGTATATTTAGGACCAGCAGCTCTCCCTGATCCCACAACTTCTAAAAAACAATCAAAAATTCCTGTCTTCTTAAAATGAATAAGATCAAAAACAGCTTCAACATCAAAAGTTCAATCTTCATCAGCGGATCCCGGCCTAATTTTGCCTTCACAAGATCCTAATCCTATAACGCCAGTGCCCCCAACCAACTTTTCTGAGACTATGTTTCCTGGCTCTAAATGTAAGACCCTATTATCTTACTAAAAAAAACTTTTAATCAAAATTGACTAAACCTATAACTTAATAACATATTTGAACTTCTAGCTGTCAAAATAACCAACACTGATGACGTTGGCAAAGTGAAAACGGACTATATCAATCATTATCCAAATTTTCATTGCTATCTTTTTCTTGACTTTACGAATGAGTTGAAACAAAAAATGCTGGCCTATTTTCAAGAAACTCCAGCTAATAACCATGAAGACCTCATGAAAAGAAGAATTTTAATGCAAAGCTTTGATAATGATGTTGAACAATTTCAAAGAAATTATCTTTTCTAACAGTATAACTTGATAAAATTTTGTTTTTGCTTGGTCTTCTTTAACTTTAAAATAAATGTTGTTTTCTTTCTTCTCTGGCTTAACATAACATAAAATAATAAATAATATAAATATTGTGATGATTCCACTACTGAGAGCAAGGTTTGAATCCCTTCAGACTCCCATATACCAGTCTTCCTTCTTGTCACAGCATTGAGAGAGTGGATCTTCCTATCAGCCAAATACTCCTGATTCCAACCTCATAGGGCCCCCCACTGAGCCGAATTCTATGATTCCAATCTCGCCATAAGGTCCTCCAAGCTTCAAACCAAAATTGGCCTAACACTGAGGCGCTAAAAAAAATCATTCCCTAAAATCCAACTACCATCCTAACTTCTGATTCCTTCATCACAATTTTCAAACTTTGCTATACAGCAAACCCATAAAATACTTTTGCCAGGCTTCCATTAATAATATTAACTTTAGACCATGTTAAAGCGCCACAAATTTCACCTAATTAACCATTATGCTTTCTTTAGCATCATCACCACCTAAAATTTTAACCTCCTAAAGCTTATCAGCACCCAATTCCAGAAATTTTTGAATAACCAGTTTAGAGTCTAAGTGGACAGTGATAAATTAAAAGATTGAATTGAGTTATCCAAAAAAGATTGACATTCCAGTTTAAAGTCTTGGTGGACCAAACATATAATCGATTTACAGTTTATGGTCTTGGTGGACCAAAGATCGTTTAAGTGCATAAATAACTTGAAATATTCCTAAGTAAGGCCTAGGCTTGACCAAAGATTGAATAAACTTGATAATCCAGTTTAATGTCATAGTGTACCAAACATTTGATTGACAAGTAATCCAGTATAAGGCCATAGTGGACCAATGAATGTTGAATTATCCTGCAGATATTAATTTTCCAGTTTAAAGTCATAGTGGACTAAACAATGAATGAAATACCAGTTTAAAGTCATGGTGGACCAAACATTTGATTGATAAGAAATCCAGTTTAAGGTTATGGTGGACCCAACAGCTTGATAATAGTCCAGTTTAGGGTCTTGGTGGACCTAACAACTTCTCTATCCTTGAACCCAGATTTTGCCACCAGCTTTCTTCATCCTAGTTTCAAGTTTTCTTCTTCAAAAAAAATATCTCCTAACAAGATGAAACCTACTGACTTCATTGCTTCAGCTGATCAATCTTGCAAATATTGTGCTTTCACCCATAGGGAATGTATCTTCACTTTCAACTGGCAAAAGCACACTTATCACCACGCAATATGGGGGGCGGACTTGCTAGCAAGTCCGCAACCTTGAACCCTAATTCATATCTTTTTGAGCACACATTGAGGAAGTGATGAAACCATCATGAAGAAGTATTGAATTTACTTTGAACACACCTTGAAGCTCATATGAACACAAATGGGGCTACAAGGGCTGGAAAGGCTGGAGAGAGGGGTGAGGAAGGGTGTATGGGGTAGCGAAAAGGTTGGGAAAGAGTTGGAAGGGAAGATTAAGGGTTCCGAGGCATTTTAAATGAAGAAAAGGGTCTGGGAGAGGTTGAGAGGGGTGAAATGGGGATCAAAAGAGGATGGCATACAATGGGGCTGGGAGGATAGCGAAAGGCATGGGAAGGGAAGACAAGCATGTGTTGATAGAATTGAAAGGGATGGAGATTGGTGCAAACAGAGTGTGAAAATAGGAGGATGAACTCTGTTCTTCGGGCGAAGAACAGAGTTCACTTCCATAAAATATTAGCTGAAACATAGTTTTCAATTCTGTAAAAACAGTTGTAAGTAATAGAAAAAGTCACTGATTTTTTTTATATGTAATCTGAAATTTTTTAATAAAATTATTGTATTTAAGAATTGCAATATTTTCAATCAATTTTTATTGATCAAATTAATTTAATAAAGTATTATTTTAATAAGCTGTTTCAAAAAATACTTTGCATTGAGTAGACTCATGGAATGATTTTTTCTGGCTTCCATTCAGTTATCCTCACACTTTCACTATGTTTTCAATATAGATCCATTGTTATTTGTGTGATACTTCAAGTGAAAGTTCAGTATTACTTCAGTCTGAGTTCCATCTGATTTCCATCTGACTTCAAGTTGCGGACTTGCTAGCAAGTCCTCCCCCTATATTGCGTGGTGTATAACAGGGCCTGTTTATCCTGTTATGAGAAGAAAAGAAAATTTTCTGGCTTGAATTGTGGTTCTTTCCCCATTACTGCTACTAGCTTTGCCTCCTTCTGCAAACCTCCTCCTTCTTCTTCAACTTCTACTCCACCCCCTATTCCATCAACTTCCAAAGATCCCATCCCTTTTTCTCCATCAGCCTATTTAAATCTTTCTTCATCACCTAATCCTCTGGGTCCTTCTCTCCAATCTAGACTTGCTGCTACTCCCCCAAGAGCTCTTACTGCTCCCAGGTCCATGCTTCAACCTTCAAAAAATTCTTCTCCTACTTCCAACATCTTGAAGCACAAAAGGTCCTATAATAGCCAGCAATCTTCATCTTCTCTTGTTTCATCCAAAAAGCCCAGAACATCTACTTCAAAATCCAAATCCAACACCAGTCCTCCTCATCTATCAAAAATTAAAAATCCCTTTTTAAACATAAAAAATCCCACTCCATTACCAAGTAGGCCATTTATCTATGATCTTGATAGTGTTGACACAGGTTAGTTGTCCCTTTTTATTTTCTTAATCTTCAGGTTTTAATATTGCTGATATTTTAATTTGATAAGCGTCCACCGGTTCTCCAATTCCATATTCAGCTTATGAACTACCAGAACCTAATCCAAGCTTCCCTAGAGTTCCAATTCACCTAGTGTCTGAAAAGCTCTTTGCTAATTTTAATAACCTTATCGCTTATTTCCAACAATACCTGCCCTCTGATAGATCAGAATCTTGGATGAGAGAGCAACTTTTAAGAGACCTTTTCAAAATAGCCAACTGGCTTCAACACTATCGTGACCGTGAAATAAGATTTGAATCCCAGGAAATTGATCAAGGTCCTTCTAAATTTTCCAATTTCGATTATTCAAAAGATAACAACCCTTGATGGTGTTCTTCCTGGTACATAGCTTTCTTGAATAATGTTTGAAAAATAATAATATAAACATCTAAACTACCTAAAACTAAAATACCTTTTATTTTTATTTTATTTTATTTTATTTTTTTATATTTTTAGTTATTTTATTATTTATTTTATTTTATTTTTATTATTTTATTTTATTTTATTTTTATTTTTTTATATTTTATTTAATTTAAAATAAAAGATTTTTAAAAAAGATAGTTTTGAAATAAAAGTTAAACTTTAATTTTTAAAGAAAGATAAACAAATGTGAAAAGAAAGATAAAAAAAGTAATAAAAAAATTTCAAAATAAAATTTTAAAAGATGCCCCCCGGCCATTTGATGAGCCGTACCCTCGACATCATACCCACATCCAAGTGCAACTTGATGTGGTTACACAATTTGAGAAATTGAAAATAAATGAAAGTTTTAGAAGATAATTTTATAATGATGATCACTGGGTGGGCTCCCTCCAGTTTATAAAAATGATTAGAGACCACCAGTGAGCATCACATTTACAATAATTCATAATATATATTAAAGAAAAGAAATCACAATCTAATCATAAAAAATTCAAAAACAAAATAAAATAAAAAGAATCTTGAATCCGGCGTTGAGAGCGGTGTCTCTCGATTTGTTCCAGTTTATAGTCTTAGTGGACTTCCTATAATTAAAAGACAAAGCCAGGATTCAAATAGAAACTGGGAAAATTTTGGTAACGAACATTATGGGGTAATTGTGTATAGAGCAGCCAGCCCATCAATTACCCCCACACTTGCCAATATTAAATTAAGAAGGTTCCCCTGTGAACACTTCTTCCAATAAAATTTTAAAATTTTCCAACACTATCTTCACCCATATTTTAAGAATTTTAAATTTTGAAATTTCAAAGAAGGTTTTCTTGCATTTTGTTAAGTTTCATCACAGTTTCGTCGCCCATATGCACTGTAACGACAGCAAAGTATTTTGATAAAAGATGATAGTTTATCCTCATTCCGGAGCTGATAAAATTTGATAAATGTCATAGTTTATCCTCATTGCGGAGGGATCCATAAAATTTTTTTGATATCATAGTTTATCCTCATTGTGGAGGAATGACATTAAATTTCATAGTTTATATTATAGTTTACCCTCATTGCGGAGGAAGACTTCGGCACTCCTGGTGCCTCTAGGATAGAACTGTTTCACTTGATCGGCCGCTACCCTCTTCTTCAATACTACTCCATCCAACTCTTCTAACACATATGAACCGCCGGAAACTTGCTCCTTGATTTTATACGGTCCATTCCACCTATCTGAAAACATCTTTCCCCACTGACTTTACAAACTCCTATTATACACCAAGACCATATCTCCTGGATTCAAAGGTTTCCTTAATCAATGTTCCAACCACTCATCCCAATATCTAACTGATTGATTTCGGATCTTCATCATCTGCGAATATGCCTTTTCTAGCTGCATCATTCTTGCACACAATAATTCTTCAGTAGTTTTGGCTGTGTCCCAGAAAGCTCCAAGATATGATTCAGCTTCTAAATCAACCGGTAAAACTGCTTTCTGTCCAAAAACAAGTTCATAAGGTGAAAATCCGGCCGTCCTTTTGGAAGTGATTTGATCAGCAAATAAAACTAAAGGTAAATAGTGCCTCCACTTTTCGGCACTTGTCCCACACATTTTAACTAAAGCATCCTTAATAACTTGATGCCCTCTTTCAACCATGCCTTCAGCTTCAGGATAATATGGGGTTGCTACCCTAACCTTTGATCCAACTTTCAATACGGCCTCTTTAAACTCTGTCCCAAATTCAGGACCTCCATCTACCGTCACCAACTTCATCACCCCATACCTATATACCCAATTATTCAACAAAAATTCTGCCACATTTTTGGCAGTTAAATTAATACGAGGCTCTGCCTCTACCCAACCAGATAAATCATCTCTGGCCACAATTAAATATTTATACCGTCCCTCTTTTATATGAATGGCATCTAAACTAACTCTCCCAAAGAGCGTATATTCACCTGTCGCGCGTCCAGGTTCTTTTGGCCTTAAATAACTTTGTCTTCGACATTCTTCGCATGACTGAACCCACTGTTTAACAGCCATCTTCATGCCAGGCCACCAAAATCAATCAGAAATTCTTCTAAACGTTTCTCCAACGCCTCTATGCCCGAGATCTTCATGCAGTGATTTCAAAACTAATTCTTGCCCCTTCTGTTGAGTTATAACTACTTGAGGATTTGGATACCTTCTCCTCATTAAACGTCGACCAGATAGGTAAAACATAGATGACTTCCTCTTGATAGCCACCCATTCATTGTCTTCACAATCTTCTGGCCTCTCTAAAGTCAACAAATATTTGACTAAAAAAAATAAAAACCAGTCTGACACCAGACTTCATCTTGAAAATCAATTAATATAACATCAATAGGGACTTCTCTATCACCAATATCACCTGCACATGAATGAGCCAATAAGCGCTGACCCCTAAATAAATCTTTAATCAAGCTATGTCGACGTTTTTCTTCTGAACCTTTGGATTCTTCGTAAACCGTATTTGAAAATACCTCTTTCTCTTTATCCACCTTTTTATTTAAATTCTCTAATTCTCCAACATATACACCATTCCTTAACTTACTACTATCCCACACTACCAATCCATCTTCCTCTACATACACCACATCTTCTTCTATCTCCTTTCTACCGAGTTTATCTACACCTTTTCCAACACCTTTATTAACATAAAAACTATTTTCCAGTTTATCCTCTTGGTGGAGGTCATCATCACCATAATCTAAACACAATAATCCTTCCAGTTTAACCTCATGGGGGAGTTATGGAAAGTCTTCAGCTCCTTTAGTGCTGGCTTTGATAATAGGTATATCTTCATCGAACTCTTCTGAGTCTGAATCTTCTTCAGTGGGTGGTCTCCTTGATAAACCAACTGGCATAGTGAAAGTCTTGCCAGGCTTATGAACTAAATCAAATGAAAAATCTTGAATAAAAGCTACCCATCTTGTCATGGGTGCGTTCCGTGAACTTGGGGAATTAATCATCTGGATTAAGGATTTTGCATCCACTTGCAACTCAAAATGTTGCCCCCACAAAATATGCTGAAGTTTCTTCAGTATTTTTGCCACACCACATAATTCCAATTTTGGTTGAGAATATATTGATTCGACCTCAGTAAATACTACAGATTCATACCTAACTGGCCTGATGTAACCAGCTTTATCCATCTGAGACAAAACCACCCCAGATGCAACCTGACTTGAATCAACTGCTAAATAAATTCTTCCAGCATCTTTTCCATAATCCAACTTGTGCAGGACTAAATACTTCCCCACAACCTCCTTCTCACACTCTTCATCCCACTCCCAGTCTGCATCCTTTCTCGTTAACCGTCTCAATGGAGCTGCCAATGAAGAAAAGTCCTTAATAAACATTCTAACATATACAAAAACACCTAAAAACCCTCTAACTTCAGTCGTATTCTTGGGTCTTGACCAGGACTGAATTTTGTTAACTTTCTTCTTGGACATAATCCTACCCTCTCTACATACCACATGGCCTAATATTTCTAGGGCTGGCACACAACATGAAAATTTTGAACCTGAAATAGTTAAACCAGCCTCTTCAATTCAAAACAAGATTCTTTCTAATATATTTTCAAACTCCCAAATGAATTTGCGTATCCCGGGATTCTCTTCCAACACCTAGTTATCATAGTTGGTTGTTGGTCCCTTAATTCCTCCATCATCTATAAAGATTCCAGCATATTGTGGAATTTCATCTTGAAGGATCCAAGCCATCTGAGCTTGATAAACTGCAACCAAATGTGTTGCTCCTTGAGGTAATCTTGTTAACTGTAAACGTCCTAGTGGTGTATCGAATGTAATGAGAGGCCTTGAGTCCGGATGTAACTCTCTCTCATCATATCCACCCATAATATCTCCCAAACCATAACACACTCTCCCTGAAAACGCTTCAACAAACTCCTCAGCACTAGGCGGTATCCCAGCATCCTTTATTGTAACCCTATTTAATTCCCTAAGATCATGAACAACTCTAAGCTTGCCATTCGGTTTCTTGATACAAAATACCGGACTAGAATAACTTGATGTTGATTGCTCATACAGTCCAGTGCGTATCCGTTCTCTGAAAACTTCAATATAGGCTTCTTTTAATGCAGCTGGAATAGGAATTGGTTTCTGCTGCCACGGTTCATGACATACCACAGGAATCTTGTAAGGCTCCCCATAGGAATGCTTCAACACACCCCTCTCCTCTTCTACAAAAGCAATGGCCTTCTCTCGCTTGACCATCACATCCAACAACAACTTCTTCTCTTCTCCAGACAACCAACCATCAGGTCCAAAATTAACAACACCCAGTCTCTCAAAAGTGATTCTTGACATCTCAGAAAATTCAGGTGGATTCTTTACCAAGAGACTTTCATAAGGATCTCTTGATAACCTTGGTCTTCTCAAGGGTGGATTTAATTCGGCAGGTAGCGGTTCATTAATAGGTCAAACTTTATTTGCTACCTTCTTATATTTGGCTGCGTCCACATCTAAATAAGCTTGAGTTAAATCATTTACTTTTGTTTCGCCATTAAAAATTTCATCAAATGAATCTTCTTCATTGTCAGAATCGGAGTAAGAAAAATTAGAAAAATATTTTATTTCATTTTTAAATTTCACCCTTTTCTCCTTTCCCTCGTCTAATTTATAAACAGATTTTCCAACACCTTTGCTTCCCTTATCCAACAGTAAATCTCCCGTAAAGAAGGTTGGCAGTTTAACCTCTTGCTGGAGGACCGGAATTGAATTTTCACAAAAATTATTTTTTTGTGTTTTAATTATACTGAGATTTTTAATAGGATTTTGATAAGATTTTTGCAGTTTACCCTCTTGCTGGAGGTCCAGAATAGAAGGAGATACTTGCAGTTTAACCTCTTGCTGGAGGTCATTAAACATACCCTTCCAATTTTTATCCAACCTAATTTGGCCCATTTTGCCTTTTTCACTGTTTTTAAATTTAATAGAAAAACTGGGTAAATCCAATAAACATATAGAAAATTCCAAAACGTATTTGCACTCCAAAGTAATATTAACAGAAAATAATTGAGAATCCACTTGAATTATCTCCAAGTGAGCTGACCTATTGCAATCCGGGATCTCATCTTGAGGAGAGATTACAACATTAGAGTGATCAGCCCCTGCTACCCCAAAAAATGAGGGCATTCATCCCTTTCCAACAAACATAATTCACCATAAGCCATCTGTTTTATATGCCGCTTCTTGGTGCAAACACAACACTGGCACAGAGTAGTAATCCCTAGCTGTGTTTCCCAACCTTCATCTCCAGGAGGCGCTAACCGCATATGTAACCTCTGCATATCTTCACCAGTGATCTCCAAACTAATCCCCATGCTAGCTTGATACCCTATCCTGGCCTCAAAATCCATCAAAAAAGGACCACCAAGAACAGTTTTGACTGCTCCTCTGGCCACATAAAAGTGAACCTTACCAACAGATCCACCAATGCCTAACCTGACATGCTCAGCTGTACCCATCAGCTCTGTTGCATGCCCTCCGATGCCTCTGAGGTTTCCCCCAGTGCCACTTTTAATTGATAAGCCTATACTCGTCGCTTGCTCCAATGAAATTAAATTCATTTGAGACCCTGAATTGACCAAGGCCTTTACTTCTTTACCATTAAGAGTTACCAACAGATAACCCAGGGGAGCGGAAAAATGCGTATCTACATCTTCCCCAAACTTTTAAGCATTTTCACAAATATATTCCACCTCTCCAGTGGAAACCCGATGCCTCGTCAAATGCTTCTTTTGCTTTTCAGCAAGTGCCGGACTAATTGTAAATAACTCCCCCAAAGATAAGGGAATCTGCAGTTGATTCACCCTATTCAAAACTTCGTCCATCCCATTAGCTTGACCAGAAACCACTGGCCGCTCATACTGGACCTTTGATTTAACAACCTTGGCCCTGGGTACCTCTTGAGGTCCAACCGAGCCATCTTCACTTTCTATAACCCTAACTCCGTCATCAGCTTCTTGCACTAATCCTGATCCATTGCTAGTCCTTCTTACACCCTCCATTGGGATGGGACCACTAAAACTTGGTCTGGGTAGAGACGCCAATGGTACGTCCTCCTCAGAATCCAAATCATCCTCTGGCATAGGCTCACCATTTAAATTAAACTTGCCATAACTAGGGGGACCCATATCAGCAATCCCCTTTTGCATTTTATATAATTTGTCCTTAGAGTAAGGGTTCAATTTGTTGGCGGCAGCTTGAGCACTAGAATTTTTGTCCTTAGAGTAAGGCTTCACTTTGTTATTAGCCTTGACAGGATTAGCCCTCAATTAACTCTGAATGCTACTCTTTGCCTTAGTAGCAGCTGCTCTTCTAGCAGCATTAACATCGTATTCGCCGGCCATACAACTACCCTCCACTTCGGCAAACGTCGCCAGCTCTAAACCTCCAAAAGAAGTAGAAAATGTGGCTTTACTGACCTCTTTCTCCTTGCCCTTGTCAGCTTTACCACCATTACCATTACCATTTTTTCCGCCCTTGGCATTAACATCTTCATCCATCACCTCTTCAAATCTGGCTCTCCTTTCAGCCGTTAAACTTTTTCTGACCAAATCAGAAGGAGACTGTCCATCACTGGGCTTGATGAACAAACCATCAAGAAATTTATAAACTTTACCATCAAATAAAACTCGCCCAGCATCCATATCCTTATCAAGAGCAAAACAAACTGTTGCTATGTGCCCCCTCCTATTACAATAGGAGCACACCTTTAGCTCATCGTAGCCACCTCTATAACTACTACCACCATTCCCACCATTTCTCCCATTGCCTAGGAAGCGGTTACCATTATTTTTGCCATTATAATTTTGACGTTCATAACCTCTGGACTGATAAGAAGTTGACGTCTACAAAGAAGCGATTGGGGCCTTGTTAGCCTTCTGTGTCTCTTGAACAAATATTTCTAACTGTTTAGTTAAATTGGCCAGGTTATCGACCATCTTATTATCCACATTACCCTCAACTTTTGCAGCCGGTAGTCCCATTTGAGCCTTCTTGGCCTCCTGGGCTTTGACCATAATATCGTTGTTTTCGGCCAAAACTTCACTAACCTTGCTAACATATTGAGTGCAGGACTCTTGATATTTGTCCAATGCTAAAAACTTGAGATGGGCCTGAATGTTCTCTTTGATAACCTCCAGAGCCGGAAGTTTCTGCTCACCATTAGGCAGTTCCTTCATCAAATCTTTTCTTGAAAGATCCTTCAAGACGTCCATTCAAATATCCCTACTGCATGCTGACCAAAACAAATCTTTTTCCTGGTTCTCATGCACTAACTCGTCCACCAATATGAGATATTCCACCACTTCATCAAACTGAACACAGAGCTTTTTGAAGTCAGCCATAGAAGAAATTCCACCTTTTGCTTGCCAGTCCCCAACAATTTTATTGAGGTCCATCATAGTAAACCTAACACCTCATCTATCAACCATAGCTTTAGAAAGCTTAACCCAATCCTTGCCCTTAAATGCCTGCATAGCAATAACCTCTTTTTCCACCTCCCTATCAGCAATAAAAAATCTAACTTGCTTCACCATATCCACATGAGAAGCACCATCAACAGCAGCAGCAGCTTCATACCTGCTAATGAACCATTTAACCTCCTCCCCATCAAACTTTGGGCCATCCCAAGAAACAATCCTAACAGAGGGAGTAAGAGTTTGAGGAGATCCAGAAGCAACAGCTGAAGAAGACATCCCAATAAGTAATGAAAAGCATTAACAATTGATAAAATAACAAGCCTCTTGCAGGCCAATAACAAAAATCCAATTAGAGTTCCAGAAAATTAGCCTCTTGCAAGCTAAGAACGTTCTTGATCCAAGTAAGTCTTTAAAGAAAGCTAGAGAAATTGAACCCCATGTTGGGCGCCAACTATGGTAAGGTAAACTCTTACAGTCGCCTTGCTGTAAGCAGAATCCGGAGGAGATGTGTGGATTTAGCTGAAAACCCTGTCCTTCCAATAAAAATAACAAAATGGGAATTCTAAATCACTAAGCTAACCAGTCTACTTGGATCTGATTGATAAAAATAATGAAACTCTGATATATTTAATGCTTATTGAGATTTAATGAAAGTGGCTGTTGAGAAAGAAATACTGATTACAACAATTAAAGTGTATCAGTGAAAGATCTGAAAAGATTGACTTTTATGTTTTTATAATAATTTGAATTTTTATGAGACAGCAATAATCAAGTCCCAGTGATGAAGACCTTTCTAAAGATACCCTGTATGAAGTGTGATTTAAATTGTTGAGTAGTATTTCTAAAATGTTATATATAAAATATAAAGTTATAAGGGTATTACAATTTTATTTAATTTGTTGAGTAATAAAAAATGAGACCGTGGTGGTCAAAGATTAAGCTGTATGATTTTTTGATGATTCTAAGATGATTCCCAATTTCGAGTCTGAGAGACTCTTAAGTATACCTAGTCACGTGGTGATCTAAACCTGGGTAGGCCTTTTGAGTGCATATTTGGAGGTATTTGGTATGTAGGGTGTTATTGGGGTTATGGTGTTATTAGTGGTTTTTTTCATCTATAGGTGATATTTAGTAGTGTTTATGGAGGCTTAAGCTAGGGTCACTTATTATGTCTCAGCTTAATGTCCTTTCTTTTCTCTTCATTTTGGTATCCCTTATGGGTGGTTACCTTGCTTTATAGGGTAGTTATGGTGTTGTTATTGGTATTTATTGGATGTTTATTGCTTAGTGGTGCTTATTTAGGCTTAAGCTAGGGTCACTTATAATGTCTCAGCTTATTGTCCTTCATTTTCTTTTCATTTTGGTATGTCTTATGTTTGTTTATTTTGTTTATTAGTGAAGTTATGGGTTTTTATGGGTTGTATGGGTGTTTTAAGGCCTAGAAGCGGCCTGCCTGCCCCAAAGCGGAGCCGCCTCCAAGCGGCCTGGCCACCTGGGCGCTGGGGAAGCGCTAAAATGCACTTTTATGCATGAAAAAGGCTGGGAAAGCTGGATTTTGGGCAGGGAATTGGTCAGGGTGGTCTGTGCACTGGCTGTATGATGCGTGTGTGGGAAGATTTTTAGGGGAAGGATCTTATCTCTTTATCTCATCGCCTCTCTGTTCCTCACTGTCTCATTGGCTGGTTTTTTGTTGGAATATATTACTGTTCATTTCAACTCTTTCTGGCAGTCTGTCTGGGACTAATATCTTCACTTTTAAAGAAGTCAAGAGTGTTTAATTAGAGGGTCTAGCAAACAGATCTCCAATTTGCTGCAACAGGTCAATCTCACTTATTTTTCTAAAGGGACAGGGGATTTTCTCTCTGGTTTTTCTCCAACTCCCTTGGTCAAGGCCTATATCTAGTACTATAGGATTGTCTACAACGTGCCTAAGTTTTCCCTCCAGAGCTCACCCAGAGTCAATACGGAGCCTCCGGAGTCTGTCCGGACCTCTGGACTCAATTAAAACCCTTTAAACTATAATAAAAAATATAGAAAAATTAAACATGATAGAGCCACTTCCCCTTTACATTCCCAACTAATTTTCGTAGCCTGAGAAGCTTTAATCACCCTGTGAAAATTCATCAAAGTTAAGTATTTTTCTAAAAACGTAAGTATTTCTATAAAACTTTAAAATTCATTTGAAAATATAAGAAAAATAGTAAAAATTCTGGGAAAATTTCCCAAGGTTCTTGAGTGACGCGACTTGATACTTATAAATTTTTCCAACTGTAAAAAATAAGTCTTCTCCGTAAAATATATTGTTTTTGCGTAGGCATTCTCTTTTAACCAATTTTCTTTATATTTAAAACTCAAGTAAATTGAATAAAACCCTTTTATAAAAAAATAATAGCACTAATCTTGCACGCCGTAATAACTCCATTCACGTACTTAGGTGCCATACTAAACTATAGGCTACCACACCGATTGAGAAATATTTAAAGTCAAGGATGAAATTGTATCACTTGTGAGCTTAATTGTCTTTTCCTCACACTCAGTCATTCTATTCCATAATGCTGAAACAATTCTATGGACAGTTGGGTTATTATTAAAATAATCCATGTCTTCCTTCTAAATTTTTTCACTATTTTGTAAAATTCTCATCTTACTAATAAGTGGTGGCAACTGAGGGTTAACTGTATTATTATTATAAATAGTACTGTTGTTATTAATAAAAGATAAATCAGGTGTATCTACATCAAAACGTAATTGTCTTAAGTCCTCCTCAATTTTCTGTACAGATATTACATCAATAACATTACCTATATTGTAATAATTGGTATTGTGTTTAATCTGAGAGGGTAATCTACTTACAACGGGATAGGAGCAAGCCCTGAATTTTGGCGCTTTTACTTTCCTTCATAAGGGTGAGCTGAGGCAGTCTGATGAGGGGGTGGATCCCTGTTGAAATTGTGGCTGGACCACTGCTGATGGAACCAATCCCACTTCCATTTTTCTACCAAGATTTTTCCTGGGAATGATGTGACCCTCCTTGGGTAGGGAGTTTTTGGCTTGGCTGCCCTACCTTTAACTCTGCCAAAGTTTGACTCATTTGTTGGAACCCCACCTTGCAGTTGTTTTTCAACTGCTCTACCTCCTTTAGCATGTTAGACCTTGATTCCTCTAGTTTCAGAACCAGTTTAACCAAATGGGACAGTTGATCCTGCAGAGGAGGTGAAGTCTTTTTTATTGTTATCTTTTTTAGAAGGGAATCCTTTTCCTCTATGCTCATAGACTCTGGTTGTGGGTAAGATTGGCCCTCCATGGTGATGTCCTGGAGCGATTTTTTTTAGCTTTAGACCTGGTGTTATAAGCAGTTTTTTCACTTACATTGTCCTGTGAAGTGCTAATTGTGTCTTAAATAACAATTCTTCATGTCTAGGAAGGGGAAAACCTATATGGTAATTATTAGACAAAAATTATCAGCAATACAATTACTAATAAAAGCACTGAAGTTACCCTGAATTTATATCTTTATTTATTTAAATAAAATATATGAAAAATTAGAAAAAATCTGTTAAAAATAATATAATAAGTTTAGCCAGACTTTAATAAGGGTAAACAATTAGCTTACCAAGCTTTAACCAAATACCAATTAAATTGGGTGTTGTATTGTTGTCCAAATACCAAGTGAAATTGGGTTTATATTGGGTACAGTTACTACTGTAAATACCTAATTTTTATAATAAAAAATTAGTACAATTACTATAAGGGTTCTTTTCCTAAATTACTGATTTATGATGACCCAATAATGTGCTGAAAACCCAAATATTTGGTTTTTTTGAGATATGCTAGAGTAAGAATCACATCCTATGGCTTATACTAAATAATAAGTAATAATTAAGGAAAGTCCCCCAATTGTCAGTGTGTGCTAGTATCTAAGTATGATTTAATAGTAAATATTAATGGTCCTACTACTTATTGATAAATTATTTAGTGCTTAAACCTCAGGGGAAGACTAATAAAATAGTTATTCTCAATATAAACTCACAATACTTGGATTTTTATGTGCGCTAGTGGTGAAAAATAGATAAATAAAATATATTTATAGCTTATATAAAGATAATATCAATTTATAACTGCTATATAATATATTTATATATGATAATAATGGTTAAATAGTGTTTTTTTAACATTTAGTAAGTAATTTATGTCTAATAACCTGTCAAATCCTCCCTTACTTATACCAAAATCCACTGGAGTGCACAGACCTTCAATCCAGATGATGCCACTGCTATCCCCAAAAATTACAGCACTGTGAGGACCCATCAACTCCTCATGGCGTCCACTTCAAGAAGTTTAAACACCCACACCTTCATTAAGGACCCTCTATCACAATTAATGATACCACATACCCATACCATAAATAGAATAAACAGATAAAAGTGGATACCATAAAGAAACAGGTAAAATAACTCATCCAAAGAGTATATAATGAAACCCAAAGCATATAAAGTAACCAAATTAACTTTCCAAGCCCCCAATAATATCCCAAAGCATCCATATTAACCCATTAATCATATCCCAACCCATAAATCCATGAAAATCCATCCAAGGAAGCAGATTAAGTTGTTCAAACTGTATATTTGGCATGAAAAAGGTGTATATGCATGTTTAGACGTTGTGAGTCCACTGAATATATCTATATGACCTAAAATAAGCAGAAAAATAAAGGTTATAGGCTATTAAGAGGTTAAAATCTACTTATAGACCTAAATATACATAATATAACTACATATTTCACTGAATATGAGGTTTATGTATACATATAAGCTTATGTATGTCTATAATTACTTAATATAACTTAAGATAAGGATATTATGACTCCATTAACACCTTAGAGAATCCACACTTGTTTGGTTGTGTAACTCCTGCTTACATGCATATTACTTCTGAGTTGCACAAATTTATGATATCATTCCACACTCATTTTTTGAAAAATTCACTATTTGTGAGTTACATGAAATATTCATCACTTGTGTTTCTTGGTTTATTCAATAACATCACTTCTTCCACGGCACTAATTTCCCCTATCCCAACTTCTACCATACTCATTTTTCTTCACTCAACTGTTACATTTCACATGCCTTTAAATTTCCTTGATGATTTAATAGACATGGAAGAAGAAGATCTCCTTCTTACATATTTGTTAACTACCTATTTCAACAATCAATCATCTATTTCAACTACACCAAGACCAAAGAAAAAAATGATACAACGAGATTGTTACACTGGTAATGCATGCTTAATGAAAGACTACTTTGGGCGAAACCCCCTTTACAACAATATTATTTTTGAGCGCCAATTTAGACTAAGCAAAGATCTATTTAAAAAAATTGTTGAAGATCTACAGATGCACAATAAATATTGGGTTTTAAAATCTGTGAGTATAGTATTTTTTTAATAATATCCATCACACTTTTTCTCAATTTTTTATGAACTACATTACTACAGGATTGCTGTGGGAAGCTTGGATTGACACCTCACCAAAAGCTAACTAGTGTACTTTGCCAGCTTGCCTATGGGATTTCAGCTGACTCCACTGACAAGTATGTTTTCATAGCTGAAACCACTTCACTAAAGGCATTGAAAAATTTTGTTAGAGACATCATATCTTTATACAAAAGCAAGTATTTATGAGAACAAAACGCTGTGGAGAAAACCAAGACTTTGAGGGAGCACAATGACAGGGGGTTTCCGGGATGTCTTGGAAGTATTGATGGGATGCACTGGGAGTGGAAAAATTTCCCCACACCCTGGGCTGGTCAGTTCCAGGGGAAGGAAAAAACTCCAACAATGATATTGGAGGCTGTAGCAAGCAAAAACTTACAAATTTGCCACGCTTTCTTTGGTTCACCTGGAGCTTTAAACAACATCAATGTTCTTCATTGCAGCAACTTGTTTGATAAACATTTGGGTGATAGTCAAGATGGTGTAACATATAAAATAAATAATAGAATTTATAAAAATGGTTACTACCTTGCTGATGGTATTTACCCACCATGGTCAACACTGGCCAAAACAATTTCTCATCCGCAAGTTGAGGAAAGCCAATATTACTCTAAATTACAAGAAAGTTCTAGAAAGGACATAGAACATTGTTTTGGGGTGTTGAAAATTAGGTGGGGCATTCTAACCCAGCCATGTTGTCTATGGATTATCAAAGAAGTGAAGGAGACAATGACCTGTTGTATAATCTTACACAACATGATAGTGGAAGCAAAATCAGAATCAGATCCTTACCTAAATGAACAATCCATTCAATATCAACTTTAGACAAACCACCGAGTTCCCTCTTTTACAAACAGCTTAGTGAATTTTATTCAGAACATCCAGGAGCTTCACAATTCTGACACACATTTTGAATTGTGAGAGAGTCTGAAGAAACATATTTGGAAAAATAGTGGAAGATTTGAATATATATGAAGGGAATAATTTATGATTACTAAATGTTTATAACTATTGAGCATTGAAACTAACCTAGCAATAGTATCAGGACACCCATAAGCGTAATATATTTCAGAATGAGATAAGTAGTAATACAAATGTATCTATAACTTTTATTATATAAAATAGTCTTGGGATATGTTTTGCAAGCCTTAACTATTGATCAGCACAACTAACCTATCACATGCGCACCCAATAGAATAACATGAGAATGTAACAGTGTAGTACTAAAAAATTATAAAAACTTGAAATAAATTTATATTATATATATAAAGCTTGTTAGCAAGTGCCAGCCTTTTTTGTGGTTGGTGATAGCTTTGATGCCGACTTTATATATTTCTTGGCTTCCTTGAACAAAAATATCTTACCCAGGTAATCCTATATGTCCAAACAGCCTTTCCCAAGATTTTTACAAAACCTGGGAGGGAGTCGCAAAAGATATTTGGTGCACCTCCAAAATTTTTTTTATGCATCATTGATGATTAGCAGTTATTTCTGAAACTTGTATTTTATCTTTTACAAAGTCTCTTTTTTACTCCAAAATTCTCTGATTGTTTTATTTACAAGAACATAGTGGATTGAAAGCAACTTCAAAGCCAAATCAATATATTGTTCTTGTTGATGAGGAAATGAAAATATATATATTTTCTAATAATATATAAAAATAAAAATAAGTGTGAGTTGAAAATAAAACTAAATATATATAATACTTGTAAGACATTATGTAAATAATAATTAAAAAGAAGAAAATTGAGTTGAAAGGGATGGAACAGACCAGTATATATATTATTTCTGGGCCTCCTAGAAAGCTGAAAGTGTAGTCAGAAGAGCCATTTGCTGCAAGGGCTTTTGGGTTACTGTGTGGAGTATGTGAGGCAAAAATGTAGTCAGAAAAGCCATTTGCTGCTCACCTGCAAGAAAGAAAGAAAAAGGGCAAGAGGAGAGAAGAGGTAAATATATTACCAGTAATTAATTGGAAGAGCCATTTGGTCCTTGCCTGCAAGAAATAAAAAGGTAAGAGGAAAAAAAAAAAAAATTGTAAGTAATTTCTCTCCTCTCGCCTACTTTTTTTTTTCTTTCTTGTAGGCATGCACCAAATGGCTCATCCAATTAATTTACTGGTGAGTTATTTCCCTCCTCTCTCCTCTTTCCCTTTTTCTTTCTTTCTTGCAGGTGAGCAGCAAATGGCTCTTCCGACTAATTACTGGTAAGTAATTTTACTTCTCTCCATTCAATTAATAATTATATTTAGTTTTATTTTTGACTCACACTTCTTTTTATTATTACTGCTCTTTCATATTCATTTTGACTCACTTTTATTTTTCATTAAATCATTATATATATTTTAAAATTCACAAATAAAACAATAATTAACAAACTAAATCAATAGTTACTCTTTTCAATCCACCTCCTTTTCATGTCCTCCTTCATTTTTTGTAAAAGCTCCAAGTCTTCATCAGTACAACAATTATTTTCTTTAAGTAGTAGAAGTTGTTTCATATCATTATCTCTCATTTCATTTAGATTTTTCTCTTTTTCCAGTTGGAGGCGCTCTTTTTGAATTGAAAGTTTCTCTTTTGTAAGTAGAATTTTTTTTTTGGTAAGCTCATTTTGTTTTTCCGTTAACTTCATTGCTGATAATCAATTTTCTGCCATTTTACCCGTTTGCAAAGCCAGGTTAGTTTGTTCCTTGAGATTTCTTGCTTCACTAATACAAAGTCTTTTTGAAGATTTTAGATCCAGAGGATGTGGAGAAAAGGCTGATTGTGGGCTGCCACTACGTGTTTCCACTTCGATGTCACTGCTTGCCTCTTCTACTCTATTTATATCACTTGAGTATGTGTTACTAGATTGAATATCCTTACTTAAATCGAGTCTCCATTTAGGAACATGCCTAAGTTTGTCCCACGCAGTCAAGCTTTTAAAAGATGATTTAGTTTGTTCTTGATAAAGAGATAGTGAAAGCCTCATCCAGTCACTGGGTGAGCTTCCACTAGGTGGGTTTCTTTCACTTGAGTTATAGATAGCGCTGAACTTCAAGGTGGACGTGTTAAGGGCTTGCCATCTAAGGTTGATTAATGAAAAATAATAAACAAGTTTTAATAAAAATGTAAGTCTACAAATTAAATAAAACTTACCGGATTCTATTCTTTTCATGATCTCTATATTGTGTCTTGCTATACTCATTAAAATGGCTTTTAATTTTCCTATAAAACATCTTCCCAGATTGGTATGTAGAAAATTCCGGTTGCTTGCTAATAAAAATTCAAGATATAGCGAGTTGTTACTCCTCATGTTGAGACCAATTCGGGGACCTTTTTCTCTTATTTTCAAATTTTCTGGAGCTTCGAGGTGTAGACATAGTTTAGAAAGTACTATAATATAAAAAAAAGTGATAATTTTTGTGTTATGTGATGATGAGAAGTGAGAAAAGTTATGTTTGATAAGAAAATAGCGAGTAATGAAGTGGTTGGTAAGAGTGAAGATTTAATGAATTGGAGGTAGTGAGGTGTCGTGAGGTTGACCAAGTGAGATTAATTACTGAAAAAATGGCAGGGCAGAAAATGAGTTCCACTAATGATTCAATAATTTTTTGAAAGATCCACGATTTACTGAAAAAATTACTGATTTGACCCTTTACCGAAAGACTGAAAATAGATGAGTGTGGAGTTTCAGCGGCTATTTTCTGTAAAATATGCATACCAAACAGGTTTACCAAAACAAGTGCAAATGCTCTTAATAAGTATTATTATGCTATGGATAAGCTATTTAGACTACTATAAGTCATATAATAGTGTAATAATTGTATATATATGTATTATAACCATATATATAAGTATTTTAACCTTATTTTTAAGCTATAAGCTTAATGTAATTAAGGTTATCTTATTTTAAAAATAAGAATTACTCAGTCCTGGGGATACCTAGGATGACACTTTTCATCAAGTAAGTGGTCAACTTTCACCTCAGGCCTTTTTTTTCATGTACACATATTAGGGGGTGTCAGTTCTGGCAAATCTGCAGTTAAATTAAGTGTGAATATCAAACCAAATAAGCACTTAAATTTTGCAAAAAGTCACTTATTTCAAAAACGGGTGTCAGTTATGATCTAAAATCAGCACTTTTTTCCTGATTTTTTTTTTCACAACCACATTTTGGACACATGATCTTTTCCTTTCACACCCTGTCACTGTCACATGTGACACCCAGACCTCCATCCTATCATCAATCCTTGGCACACACCCCTCACTGAGATTTGAAAAATTTCATTGCAATATTTTAACCAGTCATTTTTTTTTCCTTCTTTTTTTATGTTTTCAACCTCTTAATCTTTTTTTCTTGTAACATACCAGTTTCATAATGCCTCCCAGAAAACCCAACAATCAAAAGGCAGCACAAAAAAATGCTACATCAAAATTGTCTTCCTGTAATTGAAGCCCCTCATCTGAGAGATCAAAGTCCAGACAGATAAAAATAAAGATTATCTCATCATTATCAACTTCCTCATAATAAAATCAAATCATGATGATTTTTTTGTATGTGAGAAGTCCACCCAAATCAGATGTCCACCTTCATCAAAGGTCAATGGCCTCTTGTTGATGGAAAATGAAGTAAAAAATAAAAGAAAAGGGAAAATTGACATCAATCCTAAGAAAATGAAGGAGAGGCTCAAAAATTATCAATCCAACTATAAAAATGTTCATTTTGCTTCCACTTCCACTGGCTTTAGTATCAATGATTATGATTTTGAGAATGGAATTACTACTGTTTCTAAAAAGCTCAATGTCATGTGTCTTCTCTATGAGGAAATTGATATTCTCTTTGGTTCCCAATTAAATAGTAACTTTTAATCTTATCAAAAATAGTTATATCATGGGATTCTTATATCACCATTTTTCTTTCTGGAATCTAAAGTATTTCATTTTTGGAATTCTAGATGTTAAAATAATACTGACACCTGTGCAAAACTCCTCACCAGCATACTTTTATCAACTCACCACCATATTGCATTTCTAAATAGAGTTCATTCACAAAAATTCTATATCATTTTGGAAAATTTGACAATACCCCTCCCTAAATTTTATTGAGGTAAGGGGTTGTATCACCAAAATTTTTCCAAGTCATCAATTTTGCATGTCAGATTTAAAAATTTGGCAATACACTCCCCAGAATTTTATTGAAGTAAGGGGTGAAATCACAAAAATTTAATATGATTACATAAATAAATAATTAATTAATTAAGATAAGTAAAATTTACTATTTTTAAAGTAATGAAAATTACTCAAGCCAAAATGCAGATAATGTCTAGAAACTAAGTTTTGGACTTTCCACAAGTATAGGCTAGAGGAACTCCATGAAACAAAGCAATTTTTTCATGATTACTTTTTATACAACACAAGTTCATTGGCCCATTACTTTAGTTTAGTAAATTGAAATATCAGATTTATTTATTAAAAATTTATGAAAGAATAATAAATATTTGATGACTTTACGAATGCCCATTTTTTTAAGATCTAGCTAAAGGTTTATTAAATTTATTAATTTTCCCTTCTTTTTTTACCTTTTTAATTCATTTGACTAAATTTTTACTGATCTGATAAGAGAAGCCAAAAGTTGTGAAGGGTTAGACATATGAAAATGGTAAGAAAACAAAAAAACACCTTGATAAAAGGGAAGAATAATAAGTATAGAGACAGGTAGTGTCAGCCTAAATATACCCAGGACTGAGTAAAAAATACTTATAAATATGTTAAACATATGTAGTATACATGGGAACAATAAATAAAGGTACACAAGTTGTATACATAAGTGAAATTTATGATAAAATATGTCAGCCTGTATATCTCCAGGACTGAGTAAAAAGTGATTATAAGTTATGTTAAACACATGAACTATACATGGGAACAATAAATAAGAGTACACAAATAGTATACATAAGTAAAATTATGATAATACACAAAAAATGCCATTATAACACCTTATATACATGCATATATCCACCTTTTATAGGTCTTATGTACTTAATATTAAGTTGGAATATGTTAGGGTAATCTTAAGAACCTTAAGTATAAGGCTACATAATTTTTAAGTACACTTAAAGCTGTTATATTCATTGTTTTATGCAAAAAACAAGAAATGCGCTTTATTTCACTTAAAAGTTGACTATATGCGCTATAAAATTGAGAATATCAAAATTGTGCTTTGACAGATCAATTGGTCTCAATTAGAACTATTGATTTGGCTATTTAAATGCATAAAAATAACACTTTACAAATTTGGTGTTTTTTATGCCAGAAATGGCTTCTGTGTACTGGCAACATACTGCCTGCTTTTTTCCCGTGTGAATAGCTTCATTTTTAGCAAAGTTAGCTTTTTCACACTATAAATACCCCACATTCTATGCCCACTGTGGGGAAACACACTAAAATAGGCAACAGGCGCTTATTTAGTGTCCTAGCTTAATTAATAATGCATTGACCTTGTTTATATGCACTAATTTCATTAATAACCTCACTCTTGGCACTTTATTTCATCAGCACGCTTAAATTCGCCTAATTTTAGTCAAGGATTTACCCGTGCAAGCGCCTTCCAAGAATTGCATGTAGTTACCCCACATCTCACGCTCTTTTTTAAGTTTTTGGGTGGTTTCTCAGTCAATTTTGGTTATTTTTGAATGGGAATTTCACGTAGTATAATGTCAGGATTAGCCCCATTATTTCTACAGTAAATCCCCCTTATTATGAAGCTATTATTAACCTTAAAAAGTCTCCTTTAGTCTTTTATATCATTGTTTTATACGCATATACTCTCTTTTTGTCTTTTTCTTTAATTTTGATGGATCTCCCTTATTATTACAGTATTTTGGCGGTTGTTACTTGTCCAATTATGTCATAGGTCACTAGGGATGTTGATGGGAAGGTCTATTAGTTGTTTGAGGCATAATTAACTGTGTATTGGATGGTATATCAAGGGATTTATTGGGGAACTCAGTGTGTATAAAAGGAGGGGGTTTTTGGGTCTTGTTTCTACATTCTTATCATTACAATTTAACCAATATAACCAAATCAATTACAATACATATCAATTAGTACTTTCATAAGACTTTTGAATAGTATCTGAATTATATAATCTATTTTTCTACCAACTACAAAGATTGTAAGCCATATATAAGAATAGTGAGAATTATATTACTGAGACCTTTATATTTGATTATATTTTACAACTTAGTGGATTAAAATTACAGTATTCATATAGGACCATTAAAATCTTCTAGACAACTGACCATTCAAGCTAGTTCACATCCTTGTACCTGACCTTAGCCTGACAAAATACAATATATGCCACTATAACACCTTATATACACACATATATCCACCTTTTATAAGTATTATGTACTTAATATTAAGTCTTAATATGCTAGGGTAGCCTTATAAACATCAAACATAAGGCTAAATAATTTTTAAGTAGACTTAAATCTGTGGTTTCATTGTTTTATGTGAAAAACAAGAAATGCACTTTAAATCACGCAAAAGTTGAATATACATGCTATAAATTTAATAATATTAAAAATACGCTTTGACAGATCAATTTTTCTTAATTAGTACTATTGATTTGGCTACTCAAATGCATAAAAATAACACTTTTCAAACTTGGTGTTTTTTATGCGAGAAATGGCTTCTGTGTACTGGTCACATACTGCCTGCATTTTTCCTGTGAATAGTTTCATTTTCAGCAAAGTTAGTTTTTTCACACTATAACTACCCCACATTCTACACCCAATGTGGGGAAACACACCAAAAAAGGCAACAGGCACTTATTTAGTGTCCTAATTTAATTGTAGGTGCGTTGACCATGTTATAAGCACTAATTTTATTAATAACCTCAAGCTTGGAGCCTTTAATTCACTACCACACTTAAATTTGCATAAATTAGTCAAGGATTTACCTGTGCAAGTGCGTTCCAAGGACTGCATGTATTTACCCCACATCTAACATCCTTTTTTGTGTTTCTCAGTGGTTTCTCAGCCAATATTGGCCATTTTTGGATGGGGATTTCATGTAGTAAATTGGAATAATTAGTGCCATCTATTCTACTGTTTATCCCCCTTAATATTGTGTAATATTTAGTGTAATTCTTTCTTTTTTTATTCTTTTATTTTAAGATATTACAGGCACATACTCTTTTTTTTCTAATTCTTTTATTTTGATGGATTATCCCTATTACTCCAGGATTTTGGTGGGTGATATCATTCTAATTATGTTATTGTTCATTCTTTATGTTGTTGGAAAGTTGAATTATCTAGAAAGAGGTGTCATTAGCCATGTATAGGACTAGTAAATAAAGGGGGTTCATTGGAGAATTATTGGGTACAAAAGTAGGGGGTTTTTGGTCTTGTTTTCTACATTCTTTATCATGATAATCAAAATATACAACCATTACCATTAAAATACATATAAATAGCAATTCTAAAGTCTTTGAATAGTGTCTTAAATATTTAATCTATTTTTCTACCAACTATAAGTTTGTAACCCATTTATAATTAGTGAGATTTAAATTACTGAGACCCTTATATTGAGTTATATTTTAATACTTCTTGGATTTTTACTACAGTATTCATATAGGACCATTTAAATCTTCTAGAAAACTGACTAATTAAGTTAATCATGTCTCTGTACTTGAACTCAGCCTGAAAATTGCAGACCTTTCCTCAAGAATTCTGTTGGTTATCTTCCAGTAAGTAAAAATTCAAAAAGAGGCTACAAGTAAATAAAATACTTATAGAAATATTTGGATAATTACAACAGGTTGGGGTCAATTTTGTAGTTATTTCAGAAAAATAATATCTGATTAATAATAAAATTGTGATATTGAATCAAAAATTTTACCACCAATTTAACATAAAAATTTTTATTAGTGGCAGTCTGTCAATAGACCAATTAATTTTTTGATCTTTGAAGATGATAAACCAGATAATAAAAACTGATTAATTTCTTTCTCTTAAAAAGGACTCTTAATCTATTTCAACTTATTTTTTGAAACTCAATTTTTATTTAGAAAGAATATTACTGACAAATTTTCTATTTTAAATATAAACACATGGCTACATATTGTAGACCAGTTGTCTGCCCCCCATATTTCATGGTGTTAGAATCCTTATTATCTAATTATGAAATTTAAAAATATGAAATAAAAATATCAAATTGTGAAAAAAAGGCTCAACTTTAAAGGTCAATATCTCCAAAGACAGTGAAAAAATTCAAATATGTTCATGGGAATTGAAAGATATCCTTCAGTAAGAATCTTTATCTAAAAGGACATTAGATTAAAATTAACATAACCCTAGTTCCAACTCTGATTTTCAAAAATTTAAAAAAACTTTAAAAGTAATATTTAAAATGACAACATGAGGAGTTTAATAAGCTCACTGTTATTCAGATAAGAGTCCTACATATATTTAATTATGAAATTTTCATAGAAAGATAGAGATATCATATAGACATGAAAAAAAGGAGATGAAACTTACCTTGATTGAAAGGTAGGAAAAATAGAGTGAGAAGGAGTGAAGTTGGAATTTTGAAGAAATTGAATATGGAGCAAGTGAAATTCTTAAAAAATGTGCAACCTATGTGCTTCAATGACATGGAACCAAAAAAAGTACAATAGGGAAGAGGGGGAATAATGACCATGCCAAGGAGGGATGAAGAGTAGGATGATCAAGCCAAAAATAGAAAGAAAATAGGGAGAGAAGAAAAAAGGTTAATTTTACCTTTAAAATCAAAAAATAAACACTTACTGAAAGTTTTAGATTCAAAAAGAAAAAAAAACAAAAAATTTATAATTAGCAAATATATTTAAGTAAAAGTGAAAAAATGACTTACCTGAAGGGTTGAGTTGAGAAAAAAATTGACTTCAAATCATTTAAGGGACAAAATAGGAGAGGAGGAAATGGATATGAATGATGGAAGAAAAAAATGACTGAAAAATTATGCGATTTAAGAAAAGATTCAATTTCATGTTGAGTTGTTAAAGGAAAACAATGAGACATGAAAAAAAGAGACTATAAAAGAAAATTCAATATCAAAGTTAATATACAAAAAAAATAACCATTCTAAAGAAAAATTCCTGATAAGTCCTGAAAAAATTTCTAAAACTGGGTACATATAGGTTAAGAGGTTTTTGAATGGTGTAATTGGGGGTATGAAGTACTTGAGGTTTTCTTTGAAGAAGGTAACACTTCCTGTACACTTTTGATAAAAAACAAAAATCTTCTTCAAGATAAGAAGCAAAATCACAATCAGATTCCAAGAGGAGATCAAGAGCTGTGAAAGTCATTTCTTGATATAGCTTATCATGATTTGAGAGCAAGTAAGGCATGGCTCTTATATGGTATAAAAATGTAAATGATGTAAGATGTTTTGAGTTATGAAGTGTTATGTTTTTTATTGTTGTGTATGAATGGGATGATTCTGATATATCAGTGAAATCAGAACTTTTGGTTGAGAAAGTGTGGATTTGAGTGAAATAAGTGACTTATTTCATTTTGAAATCCACCAGTGTTGGGGCTAGTGTGTTTTGGGAATCTACACTTAAATAAGTGCAGATTTTTTCAAATTTATGTGTGGATTTGAAAGTGGATATTTGCCAGAACTGACACCCTCTTTTGCCTTTTTTCTTTTTTTGTTTAATAATTGGGTTTTTTCTTTTCCTGGTTAGAATTTCCCATCTTTTGCTATCAATCATCAAAATTACACAGGGGAAAAAATGGAAATTAGATGTCTGGTTCAGTTCACACCCTTATTTGAATCAATTCAGTGTGTGAACTGAATCTGAGATCTAGTTTCTATTTTCCCCCCTTGTGCTACCTTCTCTACTGGTTTTTGGCATGTATATTTCCTTTTTCCTTTTCCCCCCTTCTTTTGATGTTGTTGTCTGACATTTTCTTTCTTTCTTACTTATTCATTGTCTGGTTAGATGTTCCAAGCTTTTTCTATTAATCATCTCATTGATCATAAAATTTTTAATTTGACTCCCATTTCTCCACCTCCTAGCTACCCAGGCCATTATGAACATACAAACTATGATGTTTCTAACTTAGACACTTTATCCCCTCAAATAATGGCACATTAGTTAGCTTCTGTCAGCAACAGTGTCAACAACACAACCAATGAAAACTTAACTGAAAAAATTACCATAAGTGTCATGTTTTTAATTTACATCAAAAGTAAAGAAAAAAAGTTAGTTGGCATGAAAAAGAAAGATCTTCTGAAGAAGCTACCATATCTCATGAAAGAAATTCTTCTGAACCTAACAGGATGTCTTTGGTCTGAGAGGTGTCCAAGAATAACTTGGAATCCTTCAAACAACATTTAATGCAAACTATTTGAGAAGTGTTCTAGTTATATGAATAAAAAAAAAGTTGATCAAGGATCAGTTTCTTGGTGTGGAATTATCCCTCAAACAAGGGATTTATCATCTCAAAGTAAGAAGAAAATCAAAACTTTGGAGATCTTCAAGAAATATCTTTCCATGGAAGTATTATTGTCAGGAAACAGGAGAGTGACCATTCACTTGGATCACCAAGATCCCTTTTCTGATCCAAAAGTAGGTTCTTTCTCTCATTAGCTGAGTTTTGAATATTAAAATTCATTAATTTCTATGTTTAGAGGGGATCAACAATCAAATGACTCAAAGTATTTGACATTGAAAACTCATTTAAAGAAGATGAAGATAATGCATCTAGTATAAGTTGTAGAATGAAAAGGATGATTTTCATATAGAGAGAGTTAAAATTCTTTTAAATGTTCACAAGAAGAGGAAGGATATTTTAAAAGGAAGACTTGTGCACTGTTGTATTAATCTTGCTAATCCTCAAAAGGTACTTATTTATGACTTATGATAAAGCTAAAATTTTTGGCAGAAGCCATGGTAAATTAACCTAATGTTTCATTTTTTTATAAATTTCAATGTAACTGAAGTTTTTCCTGTAATCTGCATATGAATTCATGCAAATTCACCTACTTGAACCCCCAAAAATCACCAGATTTTCAATTTAAAAAAATGTTCTCTAAATCATATACAATGAGTAATCCATTAAAACCTGACCCTTCTTTTTCTTCTTCTTCTCCTGCTATTTGTCCCACCAGTGATATTCTAATTTCTTCCTCACCTGATTTTCCCGAAAATGAAGTGAAAATCCGAATTCTATAATATCTTTGTTTGCTGAGGCTTTTGTTGATAGAAACAACACAAAGTTGAAAATGTGCCTCAATAATTTGGGACTCACTTATTGGTATTACTTCCAGGATTACACATTCTTAATTGATAAAAGCAGTAGTACCTGATGATCTAAAAGGGCTTGTTTGTGCACCTCAAAGAATATGTTACACATCTTAAGGAACTCCAAAAAAACAAAAACTAAGAAAAACAAAGGTGAAAAAGCATTGGTAAGCTAATTTTTTATGATTTTAAGCATGAAGAGGTGCCAATATCATACTTTTTTGGTACTATTGTATATAGTTAGCACATATAAAAGAGACCTTTTATTGAAACTCACTATTTTATGATATTGCACTCTTAAATTGCACAAGTTGAGAGATTTTTGAGAATAGGAAAAATGAAAAAAGATTCTTAACTAAATATTAAATAAATTCTTCTCTTTACTATTGATTAATCACTTCAACCCAAATTTTTTACACATCTACTATACATATCCACTATCTCTAAAAATATTGTGCATTAAATCAGCTGTAATCCATCTCTTTACAAATTAACTAATAATATATTCATCCTCTGAGCCCCTAGTTAAATCAGAATAGTATTGTAAGTTGATTTTTAAGAAACAAAAACACTTTTATATAGGATTTAGGTAAGGGGAGTAGGATGGGAGGTAGAGGAGTCAACATCCAAATTTTTCTACTAAATCTCTTATCTCCCTCATTATGAAAGGCTGCATTTTAAATCACAAGAACAACTCTGGATTCTGGAAATAGTGACATCACAGGGAGCTTTGACACATTCACAAAAATATTTAGTGTATGAATGTATGTGTTGGTATATGGTAGTACTTAAGTATGATTTAATAGTAAATATCAATAGTCCTCTACTTATTAATAAATTATTTATAGATTAAACATCAGGGAAAGACAAATAAAACTTTTATACTCAATTTTTAACTCAGAATATCTGGATTGGTGTGGACTAGTAGTGGAAAATAGGATAATAAAATATAGTTATAGCTAATATAAAGATAAAATCAATTTATAAGGGCATTAAATTATTTTTATATATGCTAATAATTGTTTAATATTGTTTAATTGATGTGTAATAATTAAATGATATCCAATAACCTGTCAAGTCCTCCTATACTTATACCAAAATCCACTGGAGATCACAGAACTTCAATCTAGATGATGTCACTGCTATCTCCAAAAATTACAGAACTGTGAGGTCTCATAACCTCCCCATAGTTTCAACTTCAAGTGGTCTCAACACCCAGTCCTCCAGTAAGGGCCCTCCATCACAATTAATGATATCATACACCCATAGCATAAATAGAGAACACAGATAAAAGCGGATACCATAAAGAAACAAGTAAAATAACTCATAAAAAGACATTAGCCCAGTAATCATATCCTAACCCATAAATCTGTGAAAATCCACTAAAGGAAGCAGATTAAGCTTTCCAAACTGTATATATGTGTCTGAAAAAGGTGTATATGCTTGTGTAGGCATGGTTAGTCCATTGAATACATCCATATGACATAAATTAAGCAGAAAAATAAAGGTTATAGGCTATTAAGATGTTAAAACCCACTTATAGACCTAAATATACATAATATAACTACATATTTCACTGAATATGATGTTTATGTATACATATAAGCTTATTTATGTCTATAGTTACTTAATATCACTTAAGATAAGTATATTATGACTACATTACCACCTTGATCAGTAATATGGAGATATTCATAAGCTATTCAAACTAATACAAGTCATATAATAGTATAATAAATATATATATCAGCATAATAACCACATATATAAGTATTATAACCATATATTTAACTTGTAAGATTAATAAAATTAAGGCTATATTATTTTAAGCATAAGAAATAATCAGTCCTGGAAATACCTAGGCTGACACTCCCTCACTCAAAAAAAACAATAAAAAATGCTAAGAAATTTTTATTATTTAAGGAAGAAGTGGATAGAAAAAATATTTTTAAAATTTTTATATTACATATACTGTATTTTTAACAGCATTGTTTGGTTTTAAATTTTTTAAAGAGATTTATAAGATCAGAGATTCTATTTTCAGGAATCCACAGTTCATACTCACTTGATTGATTTTTAAACCTTAATAGATACTCAAATCCCTTTTCTTTAGTTAGTTTTCTTCTTTTAAGTATCTTTTCAACTAGTTCTTTAGGTTTCTGTTTAAGCCTCCTGATCTTCTTGGAAATAGAGAAGTAACATTAAAGTGGTATGGTTTTATAAGAGATATAGGGAAGACTGGATGTTTTCTATTATATGGTGTATATAATATAACATCAAAAGCATTTTTACTAACCATTATTTTCACTAAAAATGGTCCAATGAATGGGTATTTTAATTTAACATTACCGTTTAATTTGAAATGTAGTGTAGAAATAAATAATTCATTACCCTCATTGAACATTTGTTCTTTATGTGCTTTATCCCATTATTTTTTCTCATACTCAAATGCCTTATTAATACATTCTTGAGCATTCTTTCTCATAATTGTTGCATTTGAAGAAAAGATTTTGTACCAGGATGGATATCCAATTTTGGTAATTTATTAAGAGTTTTAGCAGGGGTATTAGGTACATAGCCCAACCATAACTCAAATGGCTTTTTTCCAGTGACAGAATGTACTGTACTATTGTATGATAATTCTAAACCAGGGATAAGAGTTACCCAATCATAAGTGAATTTATCATTGTCTTTAAAGTCAAGAAAAAAAGCACAATATATTTTATCATATCTTTTAAATTTTGTATAATTCTTTCTTCCAGCCCATCAGTCTGTGCATGGTGTGCTGTAGAAAGTTTTAATTGACACCCTGAAACATCCATCAATGATGTCCAGAACTCAGAAGTGAATTTTGGATCTCTGTCTTGAACTATCGCAATAGGAAGTCCTGCTGTGTTTAACATCTGTGTCCACCATAAGAAAGCTAAGTCCTTTTCAGAGACCTCTATATGGGTTGGAATAAATTTACACATTTTTCTAAGACTATCTACAATTACACAGCAGGAGTTATAACTCTTATTCCCTGCTATTGGTAGACCTTTTACAAGGTCCATGTTAACTATTTCACATGGCGCTTTTGGTTGCTCAATTTGTTGTAACACATCAGCTCTTTTTCCTGTCAATCTCTTAGATATTTGACAAGAATAACATGTCTCAACATACTTTTGAACATCATCAGACATGTTAATCCACCAAGCTGTGTTTCTTTTTCTGGTTAATGTTTTATGGAGGTCAAAATGACCTTTCAAAATATCATCATGAAGTATTCTTAAAAAACTCCTTCATTGAAGGGGGAATAACAATTACATTACTTAATTCTTTTCTATATTATTTAGAACCATCCTCAAAGAAAAATTTACTTTTTCCAATGCTTCCCTGTATTCTTGTGGCAATGTTTTTATCAAAAAACTCATTGAAGCATTAAGATGGATAATTTAATATTTTAGTAAGTTTACTCAAGTCAGGATCTGAAGAATAATTATCAAGAATTGATTGCATAAATTCACTCTCAAGATCTACAACACAAATTACATAAATGTTAATAATATCTTTTTCAGGAAAATAAGCAGGATTATCATCATTATTAGGTAGAGGTACTCTAGATAAAAAATGACATTAGAGTGTAAAGTTACTGCTCTATGTGTAATAGTCATCTATCCTCTATACTCTTTTACAGCTGATTGCCATCTAAACATATGCCTATTAGGAGTTTTCATGTTCAAGAGAGACTTAGCTGCACTACAGTCAGTTATCAACTCAAATTTTTGGTCCTCAAGGTAATAATGTAGCTTCTCAAGAGCCCATACTACTACCAAACACTCAAGTTTAGTAGCACCATATTGGAAATCACCACTTCTTAGAGTTCTTGAGATAAATCAGATTACTACTTCTAAAATTTTAGCTTCAATAAGCTGTTTTTGATGCAAAGCAGCACCCAAACCAGTAAAACTTGCATCAGTATACAAGAAAAAAGGCAGTTGGAAGTCTGCTAATCCCAAGATTGGAGCTGTAATCAAACATTCTTTCAAGTTATCAAAAACCTTTTGAATTTCATTGTTCCAGATGAAAGCTTCTTATTTATTAATCAGTGTGTTCAATAGTGCAGAAATTAATTGGTAGTTCTTAATATATTTTCTATAAAAATCACAAATATCAAGAAAATATTGTATATCCTTAAAATTTTGAGGAATCTAATATCCTTAATTTCAAAAACTTTGTTTTTTTCAACACATATTTTTAAGTCAGATACAATATGACCAAGCACCTTTAAAGACTCAAACTTAAATTTACATTTTTTCAATGCAAGGGTAATTTTTATTTCATCCATTTTCTAAAATACCTTCTTCAAATGGAGTAAGTGTTCACAATATCACTTAGAGAGAACTATGATTTTATCAATATATTCCATTAACCACCCTTCAATAATTTCAATATGGAATGTTATATCAATTAATTTCTGAAATATAGGAAAGAGCATTTTTTGCTCCAGATGGCATTCTGACATATTTAAAAATTCCAATATGTGTTATTATCAATAATAAGTTCTGTGAGCTCTTTTCAACAGTAATTTGATGGTACCCTTTATTTCCATATAAGCAGCTAATTTACTTAGCACGTTTCAGGGTAGCATGTGTAGAGGAAATTCTTGGGAAGGGGTAAATATTATCTACTGTAAATGTATTTAATGCTCTATAATCACCACACAGTCTTGCTTTATCTTGCTCATAAGAAATTAGCACTGGTGATATCACACAATGTTTTGGTGTAGTTTCTACCTTTTCAATAATTTTTATGTTTAAAAATATCTTAATATTATCTTCTATCTCCGCGCAATATGGGGGGCAGACTTGTTAGCAAGTCCGCAACCTTGGACTCAAATTCACCACAGATTGAACACACATTAATCTATTGACAAAGGAACCATACAACCAGGGATGAACACCACTCAGTAGAACAGTTTTAGGTGGGTGTTCAAGTAGATTTCAGTCTGAGTTCTGGTTGGGGACTTGCTAGCAAGTACACCCCCTATATTGTGTAGTGTATTTCTTTCCTCTTCTCTGGTAAAGCAGGGTATGGTTTATTTTTAAGACTAGCAGGAATATTATACATTTCACAGGTCAAACTATTTTTCATTTCATAATTTTTCACAGGGATAAGTTCATTGGTCCCATGTGAAAAAGTCATTTGAAATGCTATAATTAGATCCAAAATATTTGTCTTCTCAGCTTCACTTATCTGAGTGCCAAATGATGCTTTGGAAATTTCTGTTTCCAGAAGTTCAATCTCACTGGTTTATCCACCTTTTCAAGGTATTTCTGCTACTATCTCAATGTTCAAGAATGTGCTAAAGAATTTATTTTAAATTTTCTTTTACTATTTATGCCAATTTTAAAAATATTATTAGCAGGGTCTAATTTTACATCAAAAATTTTTCAGGATGTCATCACCAATGATAAAATAAGTACTAAAATTAGTATTATCCATTACTACAAAGTCAAAAGCTACTCTAACATGACCATTTTGGTGTTTAAAGAAAACAGCAGCTTTTTATTTACTAATGGGGTGTAGTACTGATCCAAAACCTCTCTAATTTTAAATTTGAAGGGGTCCAAGCTTTGACTTCTAATCACTATTAATTTTCAGTAATGAACATGTAGAAACAACAGAACCAGAATCTCCTGTGTTCAAAACTATATTTAAAGTTTTTCCAGAAATTATTGCTGGAGCTGTGATAGGCGTCATTCTTAAGCTATAAGCTTGTATATCTTTAATTATATCAGCATCTTCAACATTCATTAATGATACATTTGAGTCCATACTTAATATTGGATTCTCAAAGATGGAAAAATCATCTTTCAACATACAGACCTCATTTTCATCACTATATGAGATATTTTTGTCAAAATCACTTGAATATATACTTTTCTCTGTCTCATTTTCATATTCTTACTGATTTTCAACAATATTTATTTTTCATCACACTTGTGACCTTTTACCCAAGGCTTATTACACTTATAGCAAGTATTTGTTTTATACATCTTAGGTACTACAGGTGCAGTAGGTTTTTTCTGCTTTTCCTGGAGTGGTTTTGAATTTTGAATTTTTACAGGTTAATTATTCTGTTTATAAGTGGTGTTCTTTGCTTCATATTCATGGTTTAATATTATTTCATTACAAATATTAATAAATTCAGAGTATTCATTAACCATTATTGTTCTAGCTTCAACAATGTCTCTCATAGATATAGGTATATTATTTTATCTGTCCATAAGTAAACATCCATATTTGGTTCAATGGATTTTAATATTTTATTTTAGTTCATTAGAAATACCATAGGTGTGTCACCATTTAATGGAGTATACCTTGTTTCCTCATATAATCTTTTCTGATTTAGTCTAAATTTAGAACCTCCCAATTTTTTTTCAATTGTTTGTTTCCATTCAACCCAGGGGTAATCTTTACCCTCACTTAATAAAGCTTCAAACCATAATAAAGAAAAATCCTTAAATTATGAAATTAGATTTGATTTTATCTCTTCATCAGGTAACTTATATGAGAATTTAACACCACGCAATATTTGGGGGGGACTTGCTAGCAAGTCCTCAACTTGAATTCAGATGGAATTCAGACTGAACTCAGACTGAACTCAGACTGAACTTTACTTTGAACTCATCTTGGGCTCTTAACCAAACATGGATGAGTCTGTGCTTGAGTAATAGTGAAAGTTTAATAAATAATTTATAGAAATAATAACAAGGGAAGATTAATAATCTGATCCATTCACAGAATTTTTTTCACAAAACTCATTTTCATTTTCATTTTGAATTTCACCTGATCACTTAAAAGACTGAAAATTATACTATTTATTTCAAAAACATCACTTTTAACCTCTCTAATTATTTTATTCTATTTTTTTTGAAAAAATATAAAATAATATCAGTGGTTCTCTTTAATGATAACTTCTTTTAACCAAGAATTTGAAGCTTTTATTTTTTAATTTAAACCATATTACCTGATATTTTTTTTTTGTATTTTTATTATTTCTTATTATGCAATATAATTATTTTAAACTCAATGGAATTATTTAATAAAAATATTGAACCATAAAAATTCTCAAGTTTCTATTCTAGAATACTGTGAAAAGACTCATAATTAAGAAAAATAAAAGATAGAAATATGTTTTCATAATTTCTGTTCCAATGAAGTTCTCTAATATCTTCTTTACACTTAGCACTAATAATTGATAAATTGTTTAATTATATGTCTAGAAAGAAGTATAATTCTTATACAAGTGAATTTTAATCCAGTTTTTTCCATTTTTGTATGCAAGAAGATGATTAAAATTAAAAGGAAATATCTTTTTGCTCTTTTTTTTTCTATCGAATATTCAACTACTAAGAATTTTCACAATATTAATTTATTCAATGTAATACACATATGATTTTCTGGAACTCTTCATGATGTATTTCATCAAAATTCAATGTAAATATGGTTATTTGGTAGAGTAATCTCATGAGTTGAAATAATTAATCACTACTTAGTGAATTTTTCATATGAAAGACTGAAATTCAAGCTAGATGTAAAAATTTAAAGATAATTATAACAAAGTATTATAAATTTATTTAAACTTTAATTTTAGTACTTGATTTTGCTTCAATGCTGTATTGTGGGATAATTTCAGTGTCAACCTGGGAATAAGCACCATATAATTTGAAAAGTGATCTCATGTTAAAAAATGTGCTTCAGGTAGATATTTTGATTGTATTATTGTTCAAGAACTGAATTAAATAGGTAAAAGTGGTAATTTTTCATAATTCTATCAGTTTCAAATTAAAAAACTATTATATGATATTCATTTTGTAAAAAAGACACAATAGGTAATTTAGATTATACCCATGTAGAAAAGCAGCTGTAAAGGCAATCATCTTTTTATTAAAAATAATATTATTCCATGTTTTAAATGAAAAGAAAAAATATTTCAATTCTATGGTTTTGAAAAATAAATTAAATGAAACATTTCAGGTACGCTTTTTTAGTCATTAGAATCAAAGTTTTGATAGGAGTAATTCACAACTGAACACTTACACGCAATTGTAAAATTATATATATGGGTTCAAGATTTATCAATGATTTATTGGAATTATGATATTTATGCTGATTGGTAGATCTTATATGATGTTTCTATTCAGTTTCTAAGTGTATGAAAAACAATCCCTTTGATATTTTATTTAAACAGAAGAATTTAAAAATTTTCTTGAAATTGGCCTTATCACAAAGCAATACTGGAATGGTTATATTGTTATAAAAATTAATTTAAATAGCAATATTTCAAATCTTCATAACAGATTTTAAACTAAACATAAATATTAAAATTTGACTTTTTATAAAAATATATATTGATTTAAAAGATATTTACTTATTTTTTTTTTTACAAAATGACCAATTTTATCCTGTGAGGCTTCCATTCAACTTAAATGTGTAAGTCTAAAAAATTAATATGATGCTCTGAATACTCTATATAATGTGTACCTAAGGCAAAAATAATGTTTTTTGAAGTACTTTAAATCTAAGCAGAAGAGCTGGTATCTTTTTTATGTAATATAGTTGTATAAAATTGATTTTTAGGTAGTTTTGTAATACGTAATATGGAAAGAAATCATATCATAATAATATATAATCAACTTAAAACTTTTTTTAATATAATATTATCTAAAAATAATTCTTAATATGTACTTATTTTTAGAACTTCAAAGTGTTTAATAAAAATATTTTGATATAAAAATATAATTATTTTTATATTTAAAAGTAATTAATAAAACTTCTAAAAAAGTATAAATTTTTTCATGGCTTAAATTATTATGAACCACACTTGGAAACAAGATTACATTGAGAATTCAATCTAAGTTCCACCAAAAACATGATAAATAATTTTTTTGAAAATGTATATAGTCATTGAAATGAAAAAAAATTAGTAAAAGAAAGGACTCAGATATTTTATTCTGTTACTGAATAGATTATCATAAATATATTGAGGTAGATAACTTATTGAAGTTTTTTAAATTTGCAGTTATTACAGTCAATTATCCAGTTATATATAGCAATCACAAAACAAGAAATAAGCCTAAATGGTTATATATGTGGATAAATCTTTTCCTCAACCTTTACCCTAATTATTTAATTTAATTCAAAGCTATTTTTAATCTAACCAACATATTTTACTATTACATTTAAAAATAAATACAATAAACTCAAAAAATACATAAGTTCAATAGTTTAAAATTTCTTTAAATGTTTTATTCTAGTTTTTAACTTTTTGCTACAATTTTCCTATTATATTATTTATTTATATCATGTATAGTTATCAAAAGAATTCTGTGAATTATTGTGTAAAAAAGCAAAATAGTATTTCATTATCAATTATTTTACTATATTACTTTCTTAGTCTTAAAGTGCATTGTAAATCAAAAATATAAAATAAAGACGTATAAACTATAGGTTTAAGTTAAAAAATATCAATAAAAAATAATTATCAATCATTTTCCATATCGGCAGAATAGAGCTGTAGATTGAGGGGGTGGACTCTGATGTTCGCCCGAAGAACAAAGTTCACACTCCATTTTTCACTACCTCAATGGACAACCTCTCAATCTCTCCACACAAATTTTTCTGCTTTTTCATTTCTGTTAATTCTATTACCACTCACCACCCTTTTATTGCCCTCTTGATACATTCGCTACACCCTTTAAGCTTCAAAATCTATGTTTAAGCCCTCCTCACTACTCCCCTCCACTCCATTTTCACTTTTAACACAACTACACCCCTTTTGCAACCTCTCGCTCACCTCCCATTCCCCTCACTCACCCCACTCACCTTCATTAGCCCTCACCAGCCTTTCTCTCACATTCTAAAACTATTACTCACCTCCCCAGTTTATTGTCCACATCCCCCAGCTCTCGCTTACCTCCCCTAGCCCTTTCTCACCTTCCCAATCTTTCCAGCCCTTCACTCACCTCTTCCAGCCTCCCCCAGTCCCTTACTTTGGCTGGAGATGTGAGCGAGGTGCTGTAAAGACTAAGGAAGGCTGGAAGAAGTGAGTGAGAGGCTTTTATTACCTCCCACAGACTTTCAAAGCCCCTCGCTCACCTCCCCCAGCTTCCCAAGTCCCTTAATTTGGCTGGAGATGTGAACGAGGTGCTGTAAAGACTAAGTAGGGCTGTGAGTAGTAGGTGAGAGGCTTTTATCAACTCTCCTAGCCCTTTAAGGACCCTTGCTAACCTTTTTCAGCCTTCCCGAAGTGGGTTAGGGGATTTTATAACCTCTCCCAGCCCTGTAAAGCCCCTCTCTCACCTTCCCCAGCCTTCCCCAGTTCCTTTATTTTTCTGGGGGAGGTGAGCGATGAGATTGAAGAGGTGAAAAAAGTGTTGGGGAGGCATGCAAGGGCTTGGGAAGTAGCCAACTTTTTATAAACTTGAGAATAATTAATATGTATAAATTAGAAATAACAAGGAATAAAATTTTGAGGAATTATAACCCATTCCAAGTGGTAAATAATGTAACTAAATACATATTTCAGAATTTGAGTTGCTTGTGTTTACTAAAAAAATGTGGCCAATCGTTGAAAAAGGAAGATTTTTGTAGGGAAGAAACATGAAAAATGAAAAAAATACAAAGTAAAATAAAACTAAATAATGACAGTGGGCTGGGAAAGGTGAGTGAGGGTCTGGGGGAGGTGTGAGAAATGAAGAGAAGAGAAGGGAGAGGGGGGGAAGGAGAGGAGAGTTGTTTTCTCACTGTGAAGGAAAGGAATAGGGAAAATGGGTAAGTAGATGGCAAGTTTAGAAATGAGATAAGGGGGTAGGATAGGAAGTCAGATTGAAGATAAGGGAGAATTAGGGGAGGGAGGCATCAGATGGAAGTCCCACTTGTAATTCTACCAGGAATCAATTCAGGAAGCAAAAAAAAGCACTAGACATCTAGTGCACACTTTTTTCCTGCTGTGAATATTTTTTGAACTATTAATCAACTGTGGTTCAATGAAGGTTCAAATCAGTTTCAAGGTGTTTTCAAAGTAAATTCAATATTTCTTCATGATTGTTTCATCACCACCTCAATGTGTGCTGAAAAAGATATGAATTAGGGTTCAAGGTTGCGGACTTGCTAGCAAGTCCGCCCCCCATATTGCGTGGTGTAATATCTTTAATTCTTTAAATGAAATTTTTCCAAACAGAGCTGGCTTCCCAATCATAAATTGGGCCTCTGATTAGATTTAGTCTCACTTTTCCTAGGAAGATTCAATAACTTATTTACTTTAGATAAATTGTCTTTTATTTTCTCTTGTACTGATTTATGACTCAAATTTTCTTATTCAGATTTGAAAATTCCACCAGATGTTTTTACTTTTGGTGGAAATAGGAATGATTGGGATTAATTTTTTTAAATTAAAGGATTATTATTATATTGTGTGTACTTTTTATTATCCTGATTAATTAGTTGATTAGCATTTTCAATCTCAACTTTAGTTAACCCTTGTAAAAAATCACAGACAGTCTGATTTTTTTGTGAAAAAGATAATTTTTTTCTTGATTCATTATATTTTAATATATGTGCTTCATACAATTTCTCTAACTTGCTAATTTTTTTTGAAAGTTCACTATGTTTTTTAATTAAATAATCATATTTAAGGTTTAGATCAAAGTGCTCTCTCTCTAATACCTTGTTTCTTGTTACCATTTGAGAAATATTCAATCATAAGGATGAGATTGTTTCACTAGTGAGCTTAATTGCTTGTTCCTCACACTCAGTCAATCTACTCCATAATGCTGAACCAATTCTATGAACAGTTATATTTTTATTAAAATACTCAATTTCTTCCTTTCCACACTCTTCACTATTTAGTAATTCTCTCAACTCACTGATATGTAGTGACAACTGAGGATTAACTGTATTATTATCATAAATATTACTATTGTTATTGACATAAGATAAATCAGGTGTATTTACATCAAATCCCAATTGTATTAATTCCTCCTCAATTTTCTGTACAGATTTTTTATCAATTAAAATACCTGAAGTGTAATAATCAGTATTATGTACAATTTTAGAAGTTTATTTACTCACCAAGGGATTGGAGCAAGCCCTGGCTTTTGGCACTTTGGCTTTGGTCTATAGGGGTGATTATAAGTTGTCTGGTGATGAACTGGATCCCTGTTGAAGTTGTGAATGGCCCATTGTTAATAAAACTAATCCCACTTCCATTTTTATACCAATATCTTATCCTGGGACTTACCTGAACCTCCTTGACTAGGGGGTATCTGTTTCCATTGTCCTCCCTTCAATTCTGCCAGTGTTTGATTCAATTGCTGGAATTCTAACCTGAAATTGTTCTGCACCTTCTCCACCTCCTTGATGATGGAATAATTTGATTCCTCCGGCTTCAGTACTTTTCTAAATAAGTGGGACAGTTGATCCTGAAGAGTAGGTGATATCTTCTTTATAGCTACCTTATTTAGGAGGGCTTCCTTTTCATCTATGCTTAAATTTTCTAGCTGAGGGTAAGACTTTCCTTCCATAGTTATGTCTTGGTACATTTTTTATGGCTTTAGGCCTGGTATTAAAAGCAGGTTTATCACTTAAATTGTCCTTTGGAGCACTCATAATGTCTAAAATAACTATTTAATATGCCTACAAGAGGTAAAACCTGCATGGTACTCAGTAGGAAAAAATATTAGTAATACACACCACACAATATTTGGGGGGGAACTTGCTAACAATTCCTCAACTTGAACTTAGATGGAGCACAGATGTAACTCAGACTGAACATATAATTAACTGATACTGAACTTTAATTTGAGCTCATATTGAGCTCTTCACCAATAATAGATGAGTCTGTGCTTGAATAATAGTGAAAGTCTAATGAATAATTTATAGAAATAATAACAAGGGCAGATTAAGAATCTGATCCATTTACAGAATTTTTTCATAAAACACAATCTAATTTTCATTTTGAATTTCACTTGACAATTAAAAAGATTGAAAATTATACTATTTATTTAAAAAGTATCACTTTTAAAGTCTCTAATGATTTTATTGGTTCTTTTTTTGAAAAAATATATATAAGATCACTGGTTCTTTTAATTGATAACTCCTTTTAACCAAGAATTTGAAGCTTTCATTTTTTTATTTAAACCATATTACCTTATTTTTTTGTATTTTTATTATTTCTTATTATGAAATATAAATATTTTCAGCTCTATAGATTTATTTAAAAAACATATTGAACCATTAAAATTCTCAAGTATTTTATTCTAAATACTGTGAAAAGACTCATAATTAAAAAAATAAAAGATAGCAATATGTTTTCCTAATTTATGATTCAATGAAGTCCTCTCATAGCTTCTTTAAACTAAGCACTAATAATTAACAAATTGTTTTATTATAAGATTAGAAATAATTATAATTCTTATACCAGTGGACTTTAATCAATTTTTTTACATTTTTATATGCAAGAAGATGATTAAAATTAAAGGAAAATATATTTTTACTCTTTTTTTTGTTCTATTGAATATTAAACTACTAAGAGGTTTTGCAATATACATTTATTCAATGTAATACATATATGATATTCTGGAACTTTTCATTATTTATTTCATCAAAATTGCATGTAAATATGGCTATTTGGTAGAGTAATCTCATGAGTTGAAATCATAAATCACTACTCAGTAAATTTTTCATATGAAAAACTGAAATTCAAGCTAGATGTAAAACTTTAAAGATAATAAAAACAAAGTAGTATAAATTTATTTAAACTTTAATTTTAGTGCTCAATTTTGCTTCAATGCTGTATTGTGGGATAATTTCTGTGTCAACTTGGGAATAAGCACCATATATTTTACAAAGTGTTATCATGTTAAAGATTGTGCTTCAAATAAAAAATTTGATTTTATTATTGTCCAAGAACTGATTTAAATAGGTAGAAGTGGTACTTCTTCATAATTCTATCAGTTTCAAATTGGAGAACTATTATATGATATTTATTTTTTAAAAAAGACACAATAGGTACTTTAGATTATACCCATGTAGCAAAGAAGCTGTAAAGGCAATCATATTTTGATTTAAAATAATATTATTCCATATTTAAAATTAATAGAAAAAATATTTCAATTCTATGGTGCTGAAAAATAAATTAAGGGAAATTTTTCAGGTACACTTTTTCAGTCTTTACAATAAAATTTTTGATAGCAGCAGTTCACAACTGAGCACTTACACACAATTCTAAAATTAAATATATGGCTTCAGGATCTATCAGTGATTTATTGGAATAATGATATTCATGCTGATTGGTAGATCTAATATGATGTTTCTATTCAATTTCTAAGTGTATGAAAAACAATCCCTTTGATATTTTATTGAAACAGAAGAATTTATAAATCTTCTAGAAATTGGCCTTATCAGAAAGCAATACTGGAATGAGTATATTTTTATAAAAATTGTTTTAAATAGAATTATTTCAAATGTTCATTACATATTTTAAACAGAAAATAAATATTAAAATTTGACTTTTTATAGAAATATATATTGATTTAAAAGATATTTACTTATTTTTTTTTTACAAAACAGCCAATTTTATCCTGTGAGGCTTCCCTTCAACTTACAAATATAAGTCTAAAAAATTAATAGGATTCTCTGAAGACTCTATATGATGTGTACCTAAATTAAAAAAAAATTTTTATGAAGTACTTCAAATCTAAGCAAAAGAGCTGATACCTTTTTTATACAATATAGTTGTATAAAATTAATTTTAAGTTATTTTCTTAATCTGCCATATGGAAAGAACTCATATCATAATAATATATGATCAAATTAAAACTATTTTTAATATGATATTTTATCAAAATGATTCTTAATTTGTACTTATTTTCACAAATTCAAAGTATTTAATAAAAATATTTTGATATAAAAATATAATTATTTTTATACTTTAAAATACTTAACAAGAATTCAAAAAAAGTATAAATTTTTTCATGGCTTAACTTAGCTTGAACCACACTTGGAAGCAGAATTGCATTGAGAGTTCAATCTAAGTTCCACCAAAAACATGATAAATATTTTTTTTGAAAATGTATATAGTCATTGCAATGAATAAAAATAGTAAAAGAACAGACTCAGAATTTTTCTTCTGCTACTGAATAGACTATAGTAAGTATAATGAGGCAGATAAATTATTAAAGTTTCTTAAATTTTAAGTTATTACAGTCAATCATCTAGTTATATGTAGTAATCACAAAACAAGAAATGAGGCTAAATGGTTATATATGTAGATAGATCTTTTCTTTGAACTTTACTTGAGTTATTTAATTTAATTCAAAGATATTTTTAATCTAGCCAACATATTTTACTATTACATTTAAAAATAAATACAATAAACTCATGAATTACATAAGTTCAATTGTTTAAAAATTCTTTAAATGTTTTGTTTTAGTTTTCAACTTTTTGCTAAAATTTTCCAATTATATTATTTACTTATATCATGTATACTTATCAGAAGCATACTATCAATTCTTGTGTAAAAAAGCAAAATAGTATTTCATTACCAATTATTTTATTATATTACTTTATTAGTCTTAAAGTTCATTTTAAATAAAAAATATTAAATAAAGATGTATAAACTTTAGGTTTAAGTTCAAAAATATCAATAAAAGATAATTATCAATCATTTTTCATATTGGCAGAATAAAGCTGTAGATTGAGGGGGTGGACTCTGATGTTTGCCCAAAAAATAGAATACACTCTCCATTTTTTACTAACTCATTTGACAACCTCTCAATCTCTCCACAAAACTTTTTTTACCTTGTCATTTATATTAATTCTGTTACCACCCCACCCTTCTATTCCCTTCTTGATACATTTGCTACACCCTCTAAGCTTCAAAATCCAAGTTTAAGCCCTCCTCACTATTCCCCTCCACTCTATTTTCAATTTTGACACAACTCCACCACTTTTGCTATCATCCTCATCCTTCACCACTCCTTTCTTGCCTCTCCCTACCCTACCCTACCCTATCTAATTTTACGTCATCTCCACCCCAATCCTTTTAAAACTAATTAGAATGCTTTTGCTTTCAACCCCGATTTTTTCACTCTTCACATCAGACATTCCCCACCCCACCCCAATCCACCCATTCAATTTTTATCCAACCGCTATGGCTCTCCAAGTCACCCCCTTTTCTGCCTATAGAGTAAAAGGGGTTATAAGGGGAGCAAAATGAGTGATATCAAGAAAGTTGGGGTGGAAAGTGGAAAAGAGGGGAATAAATAGGGAGTTAAGGGGAGCAAAATAAGTGAGGAGGGGTGTAATTGGATGATTAGGGGTGGAGAAGGGGAAATAAGGGCTTTGGATGGGACAGTTCTTGGTAGACTTAAATAAAATGTAAGAGGGAAAAAATTTTAGATGGAAGAAGAATGAGATTTGAAGTTTGAGGGAGGAAAGTACTTTTAAGAAACATTTTGAAACATTGTAAGCACAAAAATTATATAATATTTTTTGAGATTTTGAGATCATAATGGCATGAAACATCCAAAAAAAAGTCAAAAATATTTTTCAATATTTATTAACCATTGATTTTATTCTCATAAGAGTTGGATTTTTTATTCTTTTGATATAATAAAGATCATGGTAAGTTATATTTTTAATGGGATTGGGCCCATTTCCTATTTTAAATTATATAAATATGGGATGTAAATCAATCTTACAAATTTTTCTATTGACTAAATTTAATGTTAAATTATATTAAAGAGTGTTTCAACTTCCACAAATGTTTTAAAAATTGATGAATAAATAATAATACTAATTGATATAATGAGAAAAGGCGTTTATTTCTCAATTGTTACTGATAAAAATTTAATGAAATATAGAAATTCAATAAATATTTCTTAATGAATAATTTCTTAGAATATTGGATGTTTTATCTATATAATCATAGGGTGAATACCCTAAAAATTTTTATGAAATCTCTTATAATTCAAATTATCTGAGAGTTTCATTAGATTCAAAAAATGAAAATAATTTACTATTTTTCAAAATATTATGATGCCACAAGGCTATATTGATAGTAGGGCTCATTTATTTTTTTATCCCTTCAAGAAATCCTCTAATTCAAGTATAAATATTTTTTGAACTATTAATCAACTGTGGTTCAATGAAGGTTCAAATTAGTTTCAAGGTTTTTTCAAAGTAAATTCACTATTTCTTCATGATTGTTTTATCACTGCCTCAATGTGTGCCCAATTAGATATTAATAAAGGTTCAAGGTTGCGGACTTGATAGCAAGTTGACCCCCCATATTGTGTGGTTATAAATACTAATAAAAGCACTGGAACTTACCCTGAATTTACATTTTTATATATTCAATTAAAATATAATAAAAATTTGAAAGATTCTGTTAGAATTTTTATAATAAGCTCAAATAGACCTTTATAATAGTGAATAATTATCTTGCAAAAATTTAAACAAATACCAATTTAATTGGGTGTTATATTGGTGACCAAATACCAAGTGAAATTAGATTTATATTGGGTGCAGTTACTGTTGGAAGGTCATCCAGAAGAAGAAGGAAAAATACAGCAAAGAAAGAAGAATAAGAAACAAAAAATAGCAAAGAGAAGTAAACGGCTAATATAAAAATTTATAAGGAAAACACAGATTTAAAAAAAACTAATTGGATGTAAGTATTTAATTTCAAAAAAAAGTAAGTTTTATTCCCTTTACAATAACAAAACAAATTTAAAAACTTGAAACACTCTTAAAGCAACCTTTGTATATAGATCTATACTTTAATTTTAGTATTCTATTCAAAATAATAAAATTGTAAGAAAGAAGCTTGTATTTGCAGAAAAAATGTGTAAGTTGTAAATTGTAAAGTAATGTTAGTAATGGGGACTACAAAGTGAGAAACCAACACCTTTAAATAGATAAACAAGGCCCTCAGAGATGTTACTAAGGGAACAAATAAAAAAAACAAATAAAATGAAGTGTTACTGAAAAATAAGGTTTCTATGTAACTATTTTAAAAAACAAAACAAAAGAACCCAATGTATCCATCCCTTTAAACTCTGTAACAGTGTAAGTGATGAAATAGCATACTAGCTTGATCAAAAACAGAAAATATGTAACTATAGTAAGTACAAACATGTTACATTTTGTTGTATTGTAAAAAATCCAAATTTTTAATGAAACAAATATTTTTTATACTATTTGGAACATAAAATTTTTTATATCTTATTAATATGGCTTAAAGAAATATTGAGTAAGAAATTTAATTAATTTTACTAGTATAATAATCATTGTAATTAAAAAAGTATTTTAAAAAAACAGTTTTATTAAAATAAAACACTTATATTTAAAATAAAGGTTTTACTTGTTTAATGTATTTATTTTATTATTTATTTATTTATTTTATTTTATATTATTGGTCAAATTGTGAGAAAAATGGAGTTCCTAATAAATTGGTAAAGTATTTTTATTCCAATGATTTAATCTATATAATAGGGGGTATCAAAGCTAGAAATTTGTAATTATTTAAAAGAGATTTGACAACACAGAGCATAAAGCCACAAACCTGCCTTTAATTCTCAGTAAAAAGATGCTTTGGGGAAAAATATAAAATATTTAAAAAAATAATCTTGATTGATTTGCTGGAAAAAAAGGTATCTTGAAATAGAAGATTTCTAACTTTGATACCCCCTAATAAATTAAGTAATTAATTACATTATAAGTTGATGATGTACTTATAATATCTTGTAATTAATTAATCATAAATTTATACTAATTAACCACATAAAAAATACTAATTTTTTTATAGAATATAATCTTATATTTTATTCAAATATATATACATTATATATTATAATAAAATTAATATAAAAATTTATTTAAAACATTGTTTTATAATTTTATTTTAGTATAATATTTAATTTGTATATGTTTTAAATGCAGTTTTTCATCTTTTAATTTAATTAAGATTTTACTTACCTCTCAATATAGCCTAGCTGACACTCCCTCACTCTTAAAGAAAAATTTAAAAAAATGCTATGATTTCTTCTTTTTATACTTTTTCAAAAGAGTAGAGAGGTTAGAAATTTCTTTTCCAGGTATCCATGTATCATTCTCAGATAATTTATTTTTATATCTCAATAAATATTCAGTACCTTTTTCAGAAGTGATTATTCTATCATTGAGAATTTTATCAATTTCTGCAGTTTCTGTGACTTCTTGAGGATTTTTCTTAGGTCTACCTTTTTTTAGGAAATAAGTCACTGTTGGAAGTATAAGGTTTAAGTAAGGAGATGAGGAAAACAGAATGTTTTCTATCATAGGGAGAATACAATAATACTTCTATTGCATTATCACCAACCATTCTTTAAACAACAAATGGCCCCACAAATGGATCCATGAGTTTGTTATTTCCTTGTAAGTTGAAGTGGACTGTAGATATCAGTACTTCATCACCCTTTTTAAATCTGTATTCCTTATGGAATTAATCCTGTCTTTTCTTTTCATATTCAAATGCCTTATTAATACAAATTTGAGCATGTCTTATGCATAGTTGTTGCATTTGCATAAAAGACTTAACACCAGGGTAAATTTCAAACTTTGGTAATTTATTATTGAGAATTTGAGCAGGAGTATTTGGGACATAACCTAGCCAGAGCTCAAAAGGTTTTCTTTCAGTTACAGAATGTACAGTGCTATTATTAGCAAATTCAAGGCTGGTAATAAAGTAACCCAGCTATGTGAAAATCTGTTATTGTCTTTATATTCTAATCCAAAGGCACAATACCTTCCAATCATATCTTCTAGAGTTTGAATCATTCTCTCAGCTAATCCATCAGTTTGAGGATAGTGAGAAGTAGATAATTTTAACTCACAGCCACATATATCCATTAAAGACATCCAAAATTCAGATGTTAAATTGTGGTTCTCTGTCAGAGATAATGGCTTTTGAGATATCAATAATGTTAAACATGTGTGACCACCATAACAAAGCTAAATATTTGGTGGGAAAATCTTTATGGGTGGGAATGAATTTACACATTTTAGTGAATCTATCGATTATTACCCAACAAGAGTTATGACTGCCTTTTCCTGCTACAGGAAGACCAGTGACAAATTCCATATTAAAAATTTTCCATGGAGCATCAGGTGCTTCAATATGTTGCATTAATCCTTCTCTTTTTCCTGTAATTTTTTAAATTTTTGGAAAGAATCACAAGATTCAACATACAATTTTGTGTCTTCACACATATTAACCCACCATGCAGTATTTTTTATTCTGACCATGGTTATTTCTAGATCAAAATGACCTGCCAATTTCTCATCGTGACAAAGTTTTAAAATGGTTCTCTTTAATAGAAGGATGAATTACAATAACATTAGTAAGTTTTCTTCTGTAATAAATGTAACCATAATAAATTGAAAACTTTCTTTATTCAAAGCATTTTGGTACTTTTGGGGAAATTTCTTTATTAATTCTTGAATTGAAGCATTCTTTGTATCATTTAAAATTGTAACTAATTTATTTAAATCATAATATTTTTCATATGAATTCAGAATTAATTTCAATAACTCCTCTTCCATATCAACTATATATATACCATGTATATGAATTATGTCAACTTCAGGTACATAAGCTGGGTTGAAGTCATCATTTGGTAGAGGTAATCTAGAAAGCATATCTACATTGGAATGAACATTTCCAGCTCTGTGTATAACTCTCATTCTACCCCTGTATTCTTGAACAGCTATTTGCCACATAAACATATTCCTTTTTGGTGTTTTTAGGTTTGATAGGGATTTAACTTCACTGAAATCAGTAACCAACTCAAATTTTTATTCACTTAAATAAGAATAAAGATTTTCCAAAGCCCATACAACTGCTAAACACTCTAATTGAGTGGCAAATTATTTAAATTCACTATTTCTTAAGGTTCTTGAAATATAAAAAATAACTACCTTTGAGTTCTTATCATTAATAATTTATTTTTGGTGAAGAGAAGCTCCTAGTCCAACAAAACTTACATCAGTGTATATTACAAATAATTTATTGAAATCTGTGAGAGTGAGAATTGGAGAAGACATTAAACATTTTTTTCAATGTATTAAATGCTCTCTGTGATTCATCATTCCAGATAAAAGCAACATCTTTTCTGGTTAGTTTAGTAAGAGGTAAGGCTATGACTTGATAATTTTTATATATTGTCTATAATAGCTATACATTCCTAAAAAACTTTGAATTTCTCTTACAGAAGTTGGTGCTTTCAAATTTTGAATTGCAGCAACTTTATTTTTGTCTACACAAATTTGTAAACCTGACACAAAATGACCTAGAACTTTCATGGATTGAAAACCAAACTTACACTTTTTCAAAGATAAATTCATTTTAATATCATCAATTTTTTGAAAAACTCTATTCAAATAATTCATGTGATCATCAAAGGTTTTAGAAAAAACTTTTATTTCATAAATATAGACTATTAACTATCCTTCAATTATTTCTTGATGAAAAGTATTATCCATCACTTATTGAAAAACTAAAGGAGCATTTTTTGGGCCAAATGGCATTCTATCATACTTATATATTCCCATGTTTGTAGCAATTAACAAGAAATTTTGAAAGTTCTTTTCAACAGGAATTTGATGATAACCCTTATTACCATCTAGATAACTAGTAAATTTTGCATCTTGAAAGGTAGAATGTATTGAAGTTATTCTGGGTAAAGGATAAATATCATCCACTGTATAAGTATTCAATTCCCTATAATCCCCACATAATCTAGCTTTATCTTTTTCATAAGATATTAAGACAGGGTAAATGACACAATATTTTGGGGTAAAATAAACCTTCTCAATAATGTTAATTTTAAGAGGGTAGTGATATTCTCCTCAATATCTTTTCTCTGTGTTGGAGAAGCAGGATATGGTTTTTTCTTAAGGCTGAGAAGGATTTCATTCAAGTTAAAGGATAAATAAATTTTCATTTCTTCCTTAACAACTCCTAATTCATGAGATCCATGAGAAAAAGCCAAAGTAAAAGATGTAATCAAGACAATTATAGAATCCTTTTTATCACCACTTAAATGATCACCAAATGATGCATTGTTTATTTTAGACAATAAACTATCCATTTCTTCAGTTTCCCTACCTTTACATTGAGCTTATCACCACAGAAAAACTTGGGGGGTATCGCTAGCAATACCCCTTGCTTAAACTTTGTTGAGCCACAAATCTATGCCTGAATTATGCACACATCATCACCATGGAGGAGATTGTTTGGCCTTACATTTAGGCAGAGATTTGTCACAAATTGAGCTCAAGATGAACCTACATTGATCACCGTTTGATCTTTCAAAATCCGAATTTGATCATGAGTTGAACTCCCTTTGAGCTCACTTTGATCTAACATAAGATTTTGCATATCCAATATGTTAACTATTCACTTTCAAAATGATTTTTAATGAATTTCACATGGAATATCAGAACCAATACCAGTAATTTTGAGTAAATGTCTCCTTAACATGATTATTCTACAATAAAATACCATCAAAATTCAATCTGATTACTGAAAACTTTTGGTAAAATGACTAATAGATATTTAAATTGGAAAATAATATTCTATTCCTCAATTTCAAATTCAAAATATAAATCCTTGTTTCAAATGTGAATTTTGTAGATTCCTCGCCTTTTTATATTATGAGTAATATTTGAGGTATTGTAAACCTTTGTAAAAAAGGTGTTGTGCTGCTAGAAATTGTCTCTGTTTGAAGTCAACTTTATTGAAGCTTGATTCCAGAATGATACATATTTTATAACTATTTTGAGAAAAAATTCACTAGTAATGAAGTTATCCTTTTATCTGTCCTTTATTAAACCTCACTTAATCCTACTTAAATTCAAATTGACTTACGAAAACCTTATTCAAGATATTTTTTAGCCCAGGTTGATTCAAGGTTGGAGCAAAATATTATTTTTCATATCCAATATTCCTATTGATCTAATTTATTCAAGCTTACTTAAAATTCACATTAACATTAACTTTCACTGGAAATATTAAACAAAAATCTTGAAAATATAGTATGTAAAATCAAAATAAATCTAATATAATATGCTTACAACAAAATTTTTTTTCTGGATTTATTGAAATAAAAAATTGTTCATTTGTGAAAATAGAAAAAATACTATCCATCCTGAATTTAGAATTTATTTTTAAAAATTTAATGCCCACTCACTTTCAAGTTTAGCATGTATTTCAAAAATTATATTTTTAATAATTTTGTGAATAGTACACCTGAGATATAAACCTTGGGGATATCAAAAACTAAAACATCAGCAAATTGAAATGTTTTTTATTGATATGAATGGAAATAATGATTGAAAAACACCATTAGAGCAAGTTTCATTTTGATTAATAGGCATAATTTCTCATGTAAATTTCAATAAAAATAATTATTATTCTTACATAAGTTGCAGTGGATATATTTGAGCTCAAAAAGAATTAAAATTGACAAAATAAGACTTCTACAATTCATATTCAAAAATGAAATCACCCTTCATTATCTGCCTGTAAACTATTTTAAATTAAACAATTTTAAAGTCAATATATACTGATGTTATTCTTTCTTCTAAAAAAATTTATTATATAGATTACTAGTCATAAACAGTTGACATAGATGTTAACTTTATATAAGCAATATTTAATGCATAAAATGATAAAACTATCTTTTATGTAAAAAGTGATGTAGGAAAAAAATATTATTAAATTTTTGATGCACTATCAATAAAATTGAAGATAGAGCATATCAAAAGTTTAAACTTAATTCAATTTTGATATCACCATTTTATTTTATTTTACTTGAGTAAAAAACAGATTTTAAATCTCAATATAATTTTAAATCCCATATGTTTGTAGATTTCAACATTTGAAACTATGAAGTAAATATTTATGAAAGAATTATACAATATTTGCCCTTCTAAAAACTCATAAATCCAACTTCAAATTTTCTAACCTTCACAAGTAATATATATATATAATTGCTTAAAAAGTCTATGAGGGAACTTTATAGCGGTTGTGGCATTAGATATATAGATTCAACTTTCAAAAAATTTGTTTGGAAAAAATTACAAAGAAAAAAAGGATATATTTTGATGAAAGAGTACTGATTTAGGTTCTCTTAAAATTTTATTAACCATTTTTATGGAATATCAATCCATGGTTATTATTCTTTATGATATTATCATAGAATTTTTTCTGTTTTTAATATAATGATTTTCTATTGTGTGGTATTCAGGTTAAGATAAGTTTAAAAGATTTATTGAAGATATATATACCAGACACAGTATAATCTGTAGATTTATAACTATAACTTACTTTTCTGATGTTTTATATCATTGATAGATAGCTCATGCATTACACAAGTAAATAATTATAGTCCCTGGAAATAAGTCCTTGTGAATTTCAAATTTTTTTTATTCTTAAAATCATTACTCAAATAAACTGAAAATTTCTTCAATCATTTATTGAAAGAAGGAGTTTCAAAAACTTATTTTGTATTTATAAAAGTTTGAGTTATTTTTCATATTATCAAATATAATGAACATTTGTAAATTTTAACTTCAAAACTAGTGATCATAGCAAAGTAATAGTGGAACAATCAGATAAACAGGGTGGAATATAGTCATAGTACAACAGGAAATGATACAAAATTGTTGATTTTTGGCTCACAAAATTCAACATATTTTTGACATATTTTTCCACTTTTATATAATGTTTAGTTGATTTTAACATTATTATAACAAACAAGCTTAACAATGATTTTGATTTTTTTATCAAAAATAAATATTGTTAGATCATTTTTTAAGAAATATAACTTATCTTGATGCTTTTTCTACAAAAGTTGGTAGTTTTTTTTGCATAAATCACTTGTTTTGATATTCTATTTTTGAGTTATTTAAGAGAGTTCATTGCATTAAAGTTTTGTATTAATTTTTCATTAAAAAAATCATATTTTAAATCTAGAGATTTGGGTTTGAAATAATATATATTTTTATGTTAATTGACTTATTATTTTTGGATTGATAAATTATGTTAAAGTTGGGATTGCTTATTTCTAGTGAGTGTACATCATAGTTGGTTTTCAAATCAAAGATTAATAAATGTTGAAATTTTGTAAAATTCTAAATATCCTTTAAAACTTTTTGATTTAAATAAATTTTAATGTTATGTAATCATTCTATAAGTAAAACACAATTAAAATCAGATAATGGTAAATTTCTTTCAATTTCTAATACTATAATTCTATTCTACTTGAAACAATGTAAACTAAAGCTTGGTATCTCATATAAGAAACTCACAATTTTTAAAAAATCATATTTCCAACTTTTTAAACATGATACACATTAAAATATATTATTAAAATAATTTCCTAATTAGTTTCAAATACAAGAAAACAATGACCTCAAATCATTTTAATACTTAAACCATTCTGATGAGTGAATTTCACAATACTCTAAGTAACATATGGTTACCATTTATACACATATTCATGATTTCTCCTTTTGTTTAATTTTAGCTGAATCTAAAAAGGAACATCTCATGTTGAATATCAGCTATAGATAAACTGCTTATATTAGAAGCTAATATTTCATATGAGAAATTTGTTATTGAGTTTGGGAAACATTAATAAGTGTTGGGCATTATAATTGAGCCATTTATTCAAGTAAATAAAAAAGGATGAACTTTAAATATTTCATATATATATATATATAATAAAAATTAATTATATAGTAGAATTTAACCATGGTTTTATACCAATGTCATATAAAAAAGGGGATTGAACTAAAAATTTCAGTAAAGAAAATAAAAATAAGATAAGTTAATATTCTTATTTATATTTTCATATTTTTGAAAAGGCTTACTTAAGGGAGAAAATTATTTGGTTTTAGAGTACAATAATTTCTAGATAAAAATCTTCACAATATAGTTTGCCACTCTCAAAATGAAAATTCTAAAAATTTTGCTATCACATTTTATATATTTGTTAAGTAATAGAAAATGGAGTAGTGTCTTTGAAAATGAAGCTTTAGAAAATGAAATAAATTATTTAACTTTATAATATAATTTTTGAAACAATAAATCATGTATTCAAAAAAAATTATATATCTTACAATCAACATAGCAGTATTAATTAAGCTACTCTAACAACTTTGGAAAGAAAACAAGAAAAAAATAATTAGTAAAATGCATATGTTATCTTTAGAATTTAAGGAAACTTTATAGCTCTACCTGTAAACTAGCCTTAAAGCAGGTTATGATTTAACATGTGGAAATTCATACATAGTACCCTTGCATCATGAGAGCAGAAATAAATTTATGTAGTTTTATTTTATTAATTTATAATAGTATTTATATTTTTGGCTTTTTCATTAGTATAACTATATATTTTTTAACTTTTTTGTTTTTCAGAACATAAGTTCAAAGCTGCTCATCACTACTTCAAGTTGAAGCTCCATATGATGTAATAAATGAATGATATATTATAATGAATTTTTCTAGACACTTTTCAAAAATGGTGATAAAGAATACTTATTATAATTTTTTTAAATTTTTATTATTATTCTATCTCTTGAAAGGAGATGGCCATATCTCAATTTAATTAGTTTTTCTTCAGAAAAATTTATTCTTGATCTAAATAAAATTGCATCACTATTAAATAGATGTTATTATAAAATTTTACCAATGTTTTTATCTGAACATAGTTGAAAGTTTTTATAAATTAAAGTGTTTCCACATAGTCTTACTATTATCCCTCAATTAATTTCACATTTAGATTTCATTATAATTGTAAAATAAGTTTCTCAATAATTTTAATAATACCTTAATATTTAATAATTTAGTAACATAGTAGATTTTTTATCCTTTTTTTATATGAGCCTTATTACAAAACACCACTTTTAGATTTTTTCCATTTTGAAGTCTAATAATTTAAATTTTCATTTAAATACCCAAATTATATTAAAAAAATTCAAAAGGATATTTTTTAATGTACTATTTTTGATAAACTTATCATCTCTTATAGGCTATTCTTCAACTATTTATTTTAATTAATTACCCACTAATTTATGGTCTGTTATTGTTGTTAATTACATCCAGACAAAATAAGGATACTCTCATATTATATTGGAGTTTTAAATTAAAAACTAAATACTAGTGGCTGGTATTAAATATTAATTTGTTATAACTAAGTTGACCAATAATTAATGATTAAATGGCATTGTATATTACAAATTTTATTGAGTGTATATAAAAATAACACTCAAGAAATATATATTAGATATAAATATAACCATTTAATATCAAAAATGAAGTACTTATCAACATGGTCTTTTTTAATGATTTTCAAATTTACTTAAAGAGACATTAATATTACCAATTCAAATTTTTTTATCAAATATAACAATATTATTATTTCAATTTTAATTATTTTACAAAAAATTTGAGTTACAAAGTAATTTAATTCAATATTTAATGAATGATTTTCAAAAATATTTACAAAAATAGTAATAACCCATCACAAAAAAAATATAATTTTTTTTACTTACAATTTTCACAGTATTTCTAGCCTTAAAATATTTTTATTCCTCTAACAAAAATATTTTTTAAATAAATTTAAATTTTTTTTCATTATTATATTACAAAATGTCAAATTTATAATTTATTTTACCTTACTAAAAAAATTTAATTGAAAATTTAATTTTGGATTTCCAAAATATTAACGTAAAAGTCAAAAATTAAAAAACAAAAATATAAATATAAATATGAGAAAGGGGTAAATTAAATTTATAATATTCATATAAAAAATTTAATATATTTTATGGTGTTTGAATTTTAAATTTAATGTATTGAAAAAATTATTATTAAATAACCAAGCCAAGTGAAATTGGCTTGGGTTTTTGGTGTCACTAGCACTTATTTTTTTCCTATACTTATGTTTTAAAATTTTTTTTGTTTCATTTTCTACCCTTCTCATTTTTTTTATGATTTTTAATGTTTTTAATAACAAAGTTGCTTTCAAACAACGTTGGTCTAACTTGTCTCTCACTTTCCCACCAGATTTCACCTGGTGGAGAAAATGGCTTTCATTTTAGAAACCAAAGTCCCTTGCAGGGAATTTGGTTTCTCTGTGTGCATTGCACAGCCAGAAAAAAACTGGCTGTGCAATGCACTGCATGCAGCACATGCAATGCGCATTGCATGTGCTGCCCATATCTCATGCAGCTGCATGAAATATGGAAGCAAGTGTGCAACGCATGTTGCATACAGATTTGGCCACCTCACAGCCTAGAAAATTGGCTGGGAGGGTGGCGAATGTAAAAGCAAGCAACCAAAGTTTCTTTTAGTGACTTTGGTTTCCTGAAAGCAACACTTGCAGCCAGGGGAAACCTGGCTGGAAGTACTAAATTAAAATTTAAGGGACCCAAGCTAATTTCAAAGGCTTGGGTCCTAAATTAAGGCTTCCAAAAAGCAGCCAGTAGAAATCTGGCTGCAATAAAAAGTAATTTTTCTAATTAAAATACATAAATTAATAAACACGTGTTCAAATAAGATATACAACACTCTGCAGACTGTTAGAAACGGCCTTCCATTGTTACACATAGAAAAAAAATCAAATGTTGCTTTCAGAAACATTTGTCATGTTTCGATATTTCGAGCCAAGTAAGATCAGGAAAAAGGTCAAGGCAAAAAAATTGCACAATTAAAAATCTACCAATTTAATATGGTGGGGAGGTTCATATTTTAGATATAGGTGGTGCACATTATAGTTCCCTTTAAAAAAATTTGAAAATGAAATAATTTTGACACAATGTAAATTTAAATGTGATGAGTGTATGTTTTTTAGCTACATGAAACATGGTAGCTAGAATTATATGGTATCAATTTTTTTAGATGTGAAATTCAGTGTTCCACAAATCTTCATCTGTACAACATGCAGCCAAGTAAATTCTAGCTGGAATTAGTATATGCATAGGAAAAAATGATCATGCTGCATACAGTGCCTTGGAAACATTATTCTTGGAATTTAGATAAAGTTTATCATATGACTGGGAGAGCTGCATTTTTTTGAAAAATAGATCAGTGAAAATTCATGATATCCACATCTGTTTTCCACCAAATTTATTGTTCCTTTCTCTGTCTCACTTACCTTTTTCAAAAATTATCAATCACATTTTTGCTTTATCATTTTGAATTATTGGTACTATTTTCTTGACCTTATCCGATTACCAGTAAGCAAATTTTTCTTTCTATTGCATTTCATATCATTTTTGTTTGGTACTCTTTTTTAAACTTTTGAAAAGTTAATCTAATGATTCTAATTCTGAATTTATTTTTAAGGTATCTTTTACTGTACCCTTTAAAATCAGTATCAAAAAATTCTTTTTAAGTTAACTTGAAATTTTTTATTTGTTTGTCAATTCACTTTTCTTTATTCCTTATCAAAAATTTTAAATTTATTTATCTAACTATTTATTTTTTAAAACAGTGATTATAAAATAAACTTTATAATTAATTTTTATCAATCAGCTAAAAATAGAAGAATATTTTATAGACATGTAAGTTCATGTTTTGCTTATCATTTTTCTATATTTCTTTAATACTATCTCAACCATTATATTATTAATATGAGAAGTGAAACATCATCTTGTAGTTTCTGAAAGCATACATGATAATTTTTTGCTCTTCATAATAATAATTAGATTGATTTTGCTTTACTTTTAATTTATTGATTTTAAAGTTGTTTCAAAGTCTCATACTTGCTGAAAGTATACAGGACAATGCTACAATTTAAAAATTAATAATTTATTGAAGTATAACTTTCTAAGTAAATATATTGGTCAGAGCAAGATTTTTCATTTTATATATGTGGATATGATAATTCTGTAAATTTTTTAATATTACTAGTGTATTGGATTTATACTTTCTTTATATTATTAATATTAAGTGTAGAGCCAAATCTCATACTTGCTGAACACATACAGGATAAAGCTATACTATTTATATGTATAATTTAATAAAGTATACCTTTGACACACTTTCTTAATATTTGAAATAAAGAAAAAGTATATAAATTTACTAATATTTAGATATGCTAATTTCATATTTCTAATATTGAAGATATGATAGAGTTAAAGGAATCATTGACTGATAATTGAAATTCTGTTACTTTTTCTAATTTTTAATTTTTTTCTATTTTAAATCAAAATTGAACTCTCTTAGGATTGAACAATCAATGAGTAACAATTTGAAAAAAAAATGGCCAGGAAAGAACTCTAAAAATAGGTGGGAAAAAGACATTGCTACTGGAATGAAACTTGTAAATGCTCTTGGAATGGATAAAAACAAAAAGAAGCCACATTTCAATGCATGATCTTATGCAAGTAATATGACAGATTGCAATAATTATTACAATTTTTTCCCTGGTTGTAGTATTTATAAACCAAAAGATGTCTTAATTCCTAATGTTCTTGTGCAGACTTTTGAAATTCATGAGCTCAAAGAACTAGATATGTTAGAAGCTACGGTGTGGTCTTCCAACATTGGCAGGGGCCTTTGTTGCGTGATTTGGCACTGTTTGTGCATGTCTCAATTGACATCTGTTAAGGAATTGGGTATTTATATGGTTTTATTCTGTGGATATTGGGTCTGTGGGTATGTGGGTACTATCATTGGATAGCCCCAGTTTTTCTCTATATTTTATGTCTTGAAGACATTTTTCATATTCTAAGTTTTAAGTGGTCATTTCCTCATTTTTCATTTATAAAAGATAGCTGTTTAATTTTGTTTTTTGTGTTTTACAGGCTAACCTCAAGTCTTAGGGTTAAGTGCTTAGTACCATTGGATAGAGCTAATTTTTCTCTATATTTCATGCCTCAAGGTTGTTATAGTGAAATTCTGTGTTTTAAAGGTTTTAGTAGTTGTAGCTAATTTTTCTAAGTAGATTAGTTGTTTTTATTGGTTTTCTGGCTTCAGGGAGGCCGGGCCGCTTCAGGCAGCACCTCCAACGTCGGGCGGCCCGCCCGCCTCTGTTTTAGAAGGTTGGGGAGCGCTTCAGGAGGGTTTTTTATTCAATTTGGTGGGTGCGCATGGGCTCTTAGATAGTGGTCTGTGTGTACATAGTGAATATGACAGTTTGGGGCAACTTTAATTATCATACAACCATCTGGAGGTGATATCCTTGTTCCTCACTCAGTTTTCACTGTTTTCTGGTCACAATTTGGCTGTGTTTGTTGCAAGTGAGTTCTTCATTTAGCTTAACTTTGGCAACTGTTTTCTCTGTTATAGTCTTGCAAGCTATAGCAAGTATTATTTCTGTCTCTGGTGTGGATTTGCAGTCTACATCAAGTATCTTTGCTGTCTCTGGTGTGGACATTGTTCTACATTTCAGTTCTTTGGTCTGGTAGTCTATCTGGGGACTACTTTCTTGGCTCATCAAGCAGTCAAGTGTGTTGAAAAGGAGCTTTAGCAAAACAGGAACCAACTTACTTTAGTAAGTAAATCTCACTCTATTTTTCTAAAGCGACAGGGGATTTTCTCTGTGGTTTTTCTCCAACTCCCTTGGTCAAGGCCTATAGCTAGTACTATAGGATTGTCTACATTTCTGGAGCCCAATGTGGGGTAGAAATTGCTAGTTCTTTGGAATCTCTTTTCTCTTTGGTTGGCTCTTTTTGGTGTTTTGGACTGGAAGAGTGGCTTCTGGTTCTGCTATTCCTGTGGTGACTGTTAGTGGGGGGGATGGTCCTCCTGCTGTGATGGTCAAGGAGTGTGTAAGGATTAAAACTTGGGATGGTACCAAGTTTAATGGGGAGGATGTCAAGTGGTTTCTGGAGAAATATGAAACTGCTTCTGGAGTGGATGGTGCTTCCTACCTGGACATGGTGAAGCAGATTATCTTCTTCATTGGTGATAGGTCAGTGGAGAAGGAGATTGTGGCCATGTCTGGATACAAGAAGAGGGATTGGAAATTGTTGTGTAGGGAGATGGTGGATAGATGGGGTGTCAGGTTCACTATGGTGGATCTTAACAAGGTTGTCAGTTAATGGCAATCTTATGCTGGTGTTGGTAACTTACATAGTTACAGGAAGTTTCTGCTACAGTTTGATCCTGTGGTGGAATATTTGGTGGAAGTAGAGGAGCTGGCACATGAAAATGCTGCCAAGGATGTTTTTTGGTCTGCCCTGGCTAGAGATGTCAGGATGGATGTGTTGAAGGAGTTTTCAAGAAAGGAATTGATGAGGACTCTTTCTAATGGGGACCAGAAGTTGCCTGCCTTGGATAAGGTGAAGGAGGCTGTTGAGGCCCATTTGAAGTTATTGGCTTTTGACACCTATCAGGAGGGGTGTGCCAAGTATGTCAGCAAAGTCAGTGAGGCTTTGGCTGAAGAGGAAGTTAGGGAGAAGAAGGAGGAGAAGAATTTGGTGCAGGCTCCCAAACAGGAGAGGGACCCAATGGTGGAGCAGTTGGCTGATCTTACAAAGCAGCTTCATATTTTTGTTCAGGAGGCTAAGAAGGTCAATAAGGCACCTTCTCAGCCTAGAGATTTGGATAGGAGGGCTGGTAGGAGTGATCCTTGGGTCTGCTCATATTGCAGCAGGAGGGGGCACAGGTCCAATGATTGTTGGGCATTGAACAGGGATGTGTCTGAAGGAAAGGTGGAATTTGATGGCAGGGTTTTCAATTTCCCTGATGGTTCTTTTGTTAATCCCAGTGAGAGGCAGGCTCCTGTTGATTTGGTCAGGAGAAGGGGTGGTCTCAATCAAAGGAGGCCAAGGTTTGAGGAGATTCCTGATCAAGGGAAGTCTTCTGGTAAAGAGGATGAGGTTGGCAAGGGAAAGGGAAAGGGGAAGGAGGTCAATAAGGTCTCTTTTTCTACTTCCTTTGGTGGTTTGGAGTTGTATTCTTGTGGTGGAGAGTCAAGTGGTGAATGCTTGGCTGGTTTTTATGATGTGGAAGCAGGAAAGGTGGGAAGACCTAAGAGCAGTTCTCAGGCCCAACCAAAGCCAAATGCTTCAAAGGTGGACCCTAAGCTGAGTGCAGCTAGGAAGAGGTACAGAAATGAGGAGCTGTACAAGATGCAGAAGGGTATGGCTGACATGGGCCCCCCTAGTTTTGGTGCATTGGACATGAATGGTGAGCCAATGCCAATGGAGGTGGATTCTGACTCTGAGGAGGATGTCCCTTTGGCTTCATTGCCAAAGCCTGCTGGAGTTAGAGGTTCTGGTGAGGGATCTGGTTTGGTTCCTGTTAATGGTAAACCTGTTGGTGGTGCTGGTCCTCAAGAATCTTCTAGGACCAAGGTGGTGAAGCAAAGAGCTCACTTTGAGAGGCCAGTAGTGTCTGGTCAAGTTAATGTTATGGACTCTGTCCTGGAAAGGATGAATCAGGGTCAGGTTTTCCTATCTTATGGGGAATTGTATGCTATCAGTCCAGGGTTGGCTGATAGACAGAAAAAGTTGTTGACCAGGAGAAGAGTTTCTTCTGGTGAGGTAGAATACATTTGTGATTCTGCTGAAAAGTTTTTTGAGGGGTTGGAAACTCATTTTTCTGCTCCTCTCGGATATGTAAATGTCACTCTGAATGGCAGGGAGGCAAGGGTATTGGTGGATTCAGATTCTCAGATAAACCTGATTTCTTTGTTTGAGGCAACTCATATGGGCCTCCCCATCAAAACTGGTATTGGTGGGAATTTGAGAGGGATTGGTGGCCATGTCACTGAATTTGTTGGAACTTCAGAGTTTTTGAAGTTAGATGTTGGCGGAGCCTCAGGGAAGGTTCATTTTTACATTGCTAAAGGTAATGTAAAAGCAGTTTTGGGTGGGCCATTCTTGATGGATTTTCAGGCAAGAATTGGTTATCAATTTGATTTGGGAATCAGTTTTGAGTTGATTGGTGAAGATGAAAGGAGACTTAACATGAGGTTATCATCCCCTTGAGAGGATGGTTGGGAGACCAGGCCTGGTTTATCTTCAATGTGCCAGTGCATGGACTGCTGCAGGAGAAGGAAGGAAGTGGGTGCTGCCTCTGGTTTTTTGGAGTGCAGCTCAGGCTCTATTGAGAGTCTGTCTTTTTTAGAGTAATGAGGGCTAATCACCTTAGTGCTACAACCTCTCCCCAAGATGCGGAAATCCCAGGTTGTAGTAGGTCAGCTCCCTTGGAGATATACCAAGTGGATTTTCAACTTTCTCTTTTTAATGTTTCTCTTCTCTGCAAGTATTCATCAAGTTTTTTATCAAGTCTCTGTTCTCTCTCAAGATTCTTAGTTATTTTTAATTCAAGTTCAAGGAAGAAGATTGGTTATATATCTTTATTGAAAGATATGCAGAAAAGTTTTGGGGCAGTGAGATTGGGGTCTAAAAGTAAGTCCTCCCAATTGTGCACCACTAGGGTTTCTTCTACACCTTTCAAAAACATTACCTGGGCCACACCTGTGAGCATTGGGGAAACCCCTGGTTATTTTTGTAGGTCAGAAGAAAACTCAAGAAAAGAAGATAAAAATTTCAAGATAATTCATGAAAATCAAGAAAAAAATCTGAAGATAATGAAGAAAGAAGATGCAAAATATTTTTGTGAAGATTGTCAAGATCTATTTTTGGGCCTCCAGCATGAGGTTAAACTGCAGAAAATTATGAAGAAAGAAGATCAGCAAGATCAATTTTTGGACCTCCCCCAAGATGTTAAACTGGCTGGATCTGATCTTGATTCCGGTGATCAGGATGTTTTTGTTGATGAAGATGGAGTTGTTGTTTGGGACAGCTCAAAATTTTAAAAGGGTGTTTTTGTTAGTGAACTGGATTCTCACAAGGTTCAGTGGAAAGAGAAGGACGTGCCAAAATTTAAGGATTGGTGTCCTGGTTGGGCTGCTCAATTGGCTCATGTTCATACTGGTGATTTTGATGACAGAATTTTGCCCTTGGATTTTGTTTTGTTGGATTTTGAAGATGAGACCTGGGGTCAGTCTGGGTTTTATTTTATTTTGGTGGAATATCTGTTGACCTTGGAGAGGCCACATAGTTGTGATGATGATACTTGGTTGGCAATCAAGAAGATGAGTCCTGGATTTTATGTGTCAGGAAGGCGGTTGATGAGGAGGAGACATCCAAATCCACAAGTGGTGGTGACTCAGAAGAAGGGTCAAGAATTGGTTTTGAAGTCTTTGCATGAAGACCTTGGTCATAGAGGCTTTGGGGAGACTTATAGAAGAGTAGCAGACAGATTTTGGTGGCCAGGTATGAAGTTGGCTGTGCAGGGTTGGGTTCAATCTTGTGAAGAATGTCAAAGAAGAAGTCATTTGAAACCTAAAGAGGTCGGCCATGCTACTGGTGAAATAACTGTTTTTGGAAGAGTCAGTCTGGATGCTGCCCATATTAAAGAAGGCAGGTATAAATACTTGATTGTTGCTAGGGATGATTTGTCTGGTTGGGTTGAGGCAGTGCCTCTGGTTAATTTGACTGCCAAGAATGTGGCAGAGTTTTTGAAGAAGGAGTGTATTTATAGGTATGGGTTGATGAAGTTGGTGACTGTTGATGGCGGGCCAGAGTTTGGTGCCAAATTTAATGAAGCTGTGGCTAATGTGGGTTCTAAAGTTAGAGTAGCTACACCTTATTATCCTGAAGCTGAAGGCATGGTTGAAAGAGGCCATCAAGTTATCAAGAATGCTTTGGTGAAGATGTGCGGAGATAGTGCCAAAAAGTGGAGGCATTATTTACCCTTGGTGTTATTTGCTGATAGGGTCACTTTGAAGAGGACAACTAGCTATTCTCCTTATGAGTTAATGTTTGGTCAGAAAGCCGTTCTACCAGTGGACTTGGAAGCTGTCTCTTATCTTGGAATTGATTGGGATGATGTGCACTCAACAGAAGATTTTCTCTGTGCCATGATGCAAAAGTTGGAATGTAGAGAGGAATGTCAAGAGAAGGCATACTCTAGAATGATGAAGATTAGGAATCAATCAGTCAGGTACTGGGACAAGAAGTTGGCTCATAGACTTAGGAATCCCTTGAAACCTGGTTGTTTGGTTTTGGTGTATAATAGAATTTTGGAGAGTCAGTGGGGAAAAATGTTTGTTGAAAGATGGAATGGACCTTACAGAGGCAGATCTCAGGCGTCTGGAGGCTCTTATGTTTTGGAAGAGTTGGATGGTGCAGTCTTGAAAAAGAGAGTGGCTGCAGATTAGGTGAAGAGGCTCTATCCCAGAGGGACTAGGCATGAAGAAGATTGAATCCGCAATGAGTATAAACTATGGAACATTCTTTGTTTTGGAATTTTTTTTGGTTTTGCAGAGAAACTTTTGTGTTGGAAACTTTTGTTAGAAGGTACCCATGGGTGGGGCTTCTAGATTTGATCTTGGCAAGTGTAGGGGTGAATGATGGGCTGGCTGCTCTATCAACAGTTACCCCAGATTGTCTGTTTCCAACCCTTTCTTTTAATTTGGTTGAACCCTAGTATTGGTTTCTTTTAACAGGTTTTAGTCCTCTATGACTTTAAACTGGAATTTCCTTTGGTTTTCATGTGCTGGTCTCTTCACTCTTATTGGTTTTAGTTTTTTTTGTGTTGGATGTTGTGTTTTTGTTAGAAGGTACCCAGGGGGGGCTTCTAGATTTTATTTTGGAAAGTGTGGGTTAACCGATGAGCAGGCTGCTCTGTAGAACAGTTACCCCAGAATGTCTGTCTCAAGTATTTTGTTTTTTCTAGTTGAATTATAGTTCTGCTGTTTATTATTCAGGTTTCAAGTCCACTATGACTTTAAACTGGTTTAGGACTGGCTTCTTTATCTTTGGTTTTTTTGTATTGGTGGTGGATCACTGGTGGTCTCCCATCATTTTTACTTATTGGAGGGAGCCCACCCAGTGATCATTTCTATGGACCGGACTTTCCCTTATTGGACCATCTATGGAGCTGGACCTTCTTTGATTTCGCAGTTATGTTTTTGCTAGATAGTAGTTTTAGATAATTTTTATTTTTCTCTTTTTTTCTTTTAATTTTTTTATGGGGGTTGTTTAAAATTATAAAATCAAAAATATAGGGTGTTACCACATCAGGGTCACCTGGATGTGGGCAATCATTGGTGAGGAAAGGCTCATCAATTGGCCGGGAAATGCTATTTTCTTTTTTATTTATTATTTATTTTGTTTCATTATTTTTATTATCTTCTGAATTTCTAAATTTTTTGATTTTTTTTTTCTGTTAATCATTTAAAAGATTTAATTGTGTATCCACATCAAGGTGCACTTGGATGTGGGTAAGGTATCAGGGGATTGGCTCATCAATTGGCTGGGGGATACCATTTGTATTATTTTTTATATTTTATTTCATTTCATTTTATTTATTAATTTTTAATTTTAGTATATTAGTAGATAAGAAAAAAAAATTCTGAAATTATTTTTATTAATTGTTTTATATTATTATTATGTTTCTAATCTTTTTGCAGGAGCTTATTGTCTGGATGATGAAGCTTCTGGAGGCTGGTCCGGATTGTGATGTTGTTTTTGTTTTTTGTTGAGATTGTGGGAAGCACTGTGTTCTTTGAAGTGCATCCTTCTGGAGAGATTATAGGGATTGTAATGGTCAGTAATTGGATTAGAGGGAAGTTCAGAGGAGGAAGAAGAAGAGGCAGGAATGGAGTGCTGGAGGGTGTGCTTAATGATTCTAGACATTTTCCAGTGGTCCTCCAACAGGCGCTTTCTCAGGGATTTTTCAAAGTCATTCAAAGGTCCATGGAGGGCAAAGGCTTTTAGCATGTTGGAAAACATGGTGCTTAGGTGTTTTTTTCATGTCTCCATAATCCAGGGTCAAAGAAGTTTCAAGAGGTTGGACAACTCCAATAATAGATTCAGGAGGAGGGGTGCCAACTAGACAAGAAGAATTGGATCAGTAATTATTTTTGTTGAAGAAATGTGATAAATTAATTTGGTACTTACAGATTGGAAGCTCATCAAATTTGTAAGCAGCTGGAATTTGGATCTCTGAAGATTTTGTAATGGTCATAGTGGGTGGATCAACCAGGGAAAGATATGGATTCTCTTGGTCTTCCTCTGAAAGATTTTTAGAAGGTGAACTAGGAGGCTGATGTTCCTGGGGCCTAGTTGGAGCAGTGGGATTTTTGTTGTTGTTGTGGTTGTTATTTCTGTTGGATTCAGCTGGAGGAGGTGCTGGTGATGGAGTACCAGGGTTGTTAAAAGATGAAGCAGGAGAGGTTGATTTGGAAGCAGATTGATCTCTTCTGGATGGAGCTTTTGAAGAGATGGAACTGTCAGAAGAATAGTTGGCTGACAGAGGAGAGGTGTAGTTTCTTTGTCTTAGCTGGGGACAAAGTTGTTGCTTGGGTGCAGGGTTGGGTGTTCTAGTTTCTTCTTGGGGCTCTCTGGCAGGTCTCCTAGAAGTTTGGGAAAATTTGGAGTTTTTGGACTTTGGAAGAGCTGGCTGCATTGCTCTGGGAGCAGTGGGAGGTGATTGTGTAGAGTTGTTTTTGTTGATTGATTGAATTTGGCTGTTTTCTGGTTGTTTTTGGAGGTTTTGAGCCGGATTTTCACTGTCTAGTGAGGCGGGCGGGCCGCCTGGACGCGGTCTAGAAGCCTGGTAGCTGATCTTGAAGCTTTTGGAGCTAATTTGGCAGAGATAAAAGCAGTTTCTTGGGAAGCTAAGGCTGGTCTTTTGGGAAGAGTTCTGGAAGCTGAGCTTCTGGATCTTCTGGAAGGTGCTGAAGATAAAGAGGAAGAGGAAGGACCAAGCTCTGGGGATCTGATAGGGGATTTGGAGATGTATTTATGAGAAGGTGAAGGAGGAGGAATAGGGTAGTTGGCATCTCTGTCACATCTTTTCTTTTTGGAATAGCAAGAATCACAAGCCCTGTTGTAGAATTTGGCTTCAGGAGTTGGAAGAGTGAATGTGCAAGGTCTGCACATGTGGATGCACTGTTTGCAGGCATAATCCTTGGGAGCAGTGAAGCAAGGGAGAGTAGAAGGGTTAATATCAGGAGATCCAGCCATGATCTGTGGTGAGAAAAGATGATGGAAAGGGATAGGAGGAGATTTTTTGTCAGTGATGGGTAGATGATGAAGTGAAGGTGGAAGTTCAGCAGGTTGGCTGTAGAGGTGTTCTGTATGAAATTGGCTGCGTCTATTTTATGAAAAATTCTGTTAGTCCTCCAAGACTTAAAACTGGCTGGTTGTTAAAGATTTATTCAAGAACTTAATTTTACTACTGTGGATCTGGTAGTCCTCCAAGACTTTAAACTGGCTGTTTTCAAGATTTTATCAAGACTCTAAACTGAAAAATCTATGGTATCAAGATCAGTCCATCAAGACTCTAAACTGAAAAATCTATGGTATCAAGATCAGTCCATCAAGGCTTAAAACTGAAATCTGGTTTCTGGTAGTCCTCCAAGACTTTAAACTGGCTGGTTTCAATATTTTATCAAGACTAGTCCTTCATAACTTTAAACTGAACACTGTGCTAGTCCCCCAAGACTTTAAACTGAGGATTGTTGTTGGTTGAGTCCCCCAAGACTATAAACTGAGGAATGGGTTTTGTTATTGGAGTTGGTTTTGAAAGATTGGTGGAGGGTATCCACAGGTGGAGCCTCCAAATTTAGCAAAGGCAAGTTTGGGGGTAATTGATGGGCTGGCTGCTCTATTCACAATTACCCCAGAATGTTAGTTTTTTCTCTGTGTCTTAATGTGGTTGATCTCTGGTTCTGGGTTTATGATTTAGGTTTTTGAGTCCCCCAAGACTTTAAACTGAGGTTTTTTGAGTCCCCCAAGACTATAAAATGAGGATGGTCCCCCAAGACTCAAAACTGAGGGTTGTTTGTGGTTAAATCCTATAGAGGGTGTGGTCAATTTTTCTTTTCTGAATCAAACTCAAGTACTAGTGGAATTACAGAGGGAATCAAGAGATGAAATGAAGTGTTCAGAATTAGCCTTGAACTGGTGAATGAGGTGTCTTCTGTTCTCAATGTCCTGTGGATCTCTAGCAGGAGTGGATTGGAAGTAGTGAAGCAGAAGTTGTTTCTGTTGAGATGTGTGTTGTTGAAACTTGGCCTTGATAGTGGGAAAGTGGTTTGGCGTTGGTGGTGCAACGGATCCTACATTTTTATCATCACTATCAGAAGATGGAGGAACTGAGAAGTCATCAGTTTTAAAGTTGAAGGAAGAAATGAAAGTTCTTTACCATCAGATGGACCAGGGATGGTCAAACTAGTTGTTTTATGGGTTGTGGTACCCTTCTGGGAATGGTGAAGCTTTTTGATTAATCTGGGTATCAGGATGGATGGCCTAGATCTTTTGGTGCTGGCAGAAGATGGACCAGGTTGAGGGGAAGGTGAATCTGTTGCAGATGATAGTGGACCAGGTCTGTAGCAGGTCTTCTTTCTAGATTGGCAGACATTGCAGGACGTTCTGTATGGATGGACAGGTGGTGTCACGGTGCAGATTAAATTATTGTCAATGCAGTATTGGCAAGGACCCATTTCAGAGGCAGATTTGGGAAGAAGGTTGAACATGGTGGTTTGATGAAGAAAGAATGTGGAAATTCTCAATTGGAGGGAGGATGTGGTCTTCCAACATTGGCAGGGGCCTTTGTTGCGTGATTTGGCACTGTTTGTGCATGTCTTAATTGACATCTGTTAAGGAATTGGGTATTTATATGGTTTTATTCTGTGGATATTGGGTCTGTGGGTATGTGGGTACTATCATTGGATAGCCCCAGTTTTTCTCTATATTTTATGTCTTGTAGACATTTTTCATATTCTAAGTTTTAAGGGGTCATTTCCTCATTTTTCATTTATAAAAGATAGCTGTTTAATTTTGTTTTTTGTGTTTTACAGGCTAACCTCAAGTCTTAGGGTTAAGTGCTTAGTACCATTGGATAGAGCTAATTTTTCTCTATATTTCATGTCTCAATGTTGTTATAGTGAAATTCTGTGTTTTAAAGGTTTTAGTAGTTGTAGCTAATTTTTCTAAGTAGATTAGTTGTTTTTATTGGTTTTCTGGCTTCAGGGAGGCCGGGCCGCTTCAGGCGGCACCTCCGAGGTCGGGCGGCCAGCCCGCCTCTGTTTTAGGAGGTTGGGGAGCGCTTCTGGAGGGTTTTTTATTCAATTTGGTGGGTACAGGCGCCAGATTGGTGAGTGCACATGGGCTCTTAGATAGTGGTCTGTGTGTACATAGTGAATATGACAGTTTGGGGCAACTTTAATTATCATACAACCATCTGGAGGTGATATCCTTGTTCCTCACTCAGTTTTCACAGTTTTCTGGCCACAATTTGGCTGTGTTTGTTGCAAGTGAGTTCTTCATTTAACTTAACTTTGGCAACTGTTTTCTCTGTTATAGTCTTGCAAGCTATAGCAAGTATTATTGCTGTCTCTGGTGTGGATTTGCAGCCTACATCTAGTCTCTTTGCTGTCTCTGGTGTGGAAATTGTTCCACATTTCAGTTCTTTTGTCTGGTAGTCTATCTGGGGACATCTTTCTTGGCTCATCAAGCAGTAAAGTGTGTTGAAAAGGAGCTTTAGAAAAATAGGAACCAACTTACTTTAGCAAGTAAATCTCACTCTATTTTTCTAAAGGGACAGTGGATTTTCTCCCTGGTTTTTCTCCAACTCCCTTGGTCAAGGCCTATAGCTAGTACTATAGGATTGTCTACAACGGTGCAATGCATTAAGGATAATTCTTACTGTGAACATAAAGTTACAAATAATGGTCATCATTGAACAGCTGGTGGTTTTTGAAAAATGTTTGGTGTTTGCTTTATTTTAGATAGGAATAAATCTTTATATATTTGTAAGTATCACTTTTTTTGATTTAAATACTGAATTTTTGAATGCTTTTCATTGCAGATGAATACACTGATGATATTTTACACACGGATGAGTATAAAAAACAAATGAAGAGGATTGCAATGTACTTTGAATATTTTTTTAAAAAAATATCATATGTAAAGTACAACAAGGCAACTAATCTTTTTGCAAAACTTGGTATTCCTGGATTTTCTAAAGTTTCTAGTGAAGGAGAGGGTGTACCGTTTGCTAGTAATTTAACTTGGACATCTTGAGAAAATGGTAATGGGTTCTCCAATGAGGTTCATCTTGATAAGGATGCAAGTGAGTATACTTTAGGAGTATTTTTGCCTAAATATACAGAAAACAATACCATTTATATGAAGTACGATAAGACACAACCACGACAAACAGGTGGGGAACTAATGTTTCCCAAAATTCAAAGTAAAATCAACTTTGAAGCAACTAATGGAATAACAGTGACATTATTTCCTGCCAATCAACTGAGGCATTTTACCTCAAGATTTCACAAAATTCCTGGCTTCACGAGGATAGGTTCTTCTATTCAAATCATCACTAGACTTTTTCATGCTATAGAAAAGCTTAATGTTTTTGATATTGATATTTCAGAATACTTGGAAATTAAAGAAGAATAATATAGGTTTGAATATTTGATTAGTGCTTTGAGAGATATTTGAAAAGAGATGACTTAATAGAGAAAGAAATAGAATCAGCAAAGTATTATTTATCTAATGTTAAGACAAATCTAAAAAATTTAGATATTTAAATATTAAAAATTTATATCATATATACACAACTTAATGCAAAATTAAACATGATAAATACTGGGAGTAACTGTAACATTTTTAGTTGTGATGATTAGAGTATTATCTCTTTTTTTTATTTGTGAAATAGAATAATTTTTTTTCATAATATTATAAGAAAATTTGATTTACTTTTGAGGAAATATATAAGTTGTGAAAACTTTAAATGCCATTTTTATTAAATTGGTAGCAAAGGTTCTAAAATAAAAAAACGATAATAAAGAATTTGAAATATATTAGCCATAAAAATGTGCTTTTAATGTTACCAAATTAACTGTATAGTATTTTAGGTCAAAATGGCTTATTAATAAAAAAGTTAATAATAAAGAGTTGATGAAAGAATTTTGAATCAATAATAGATTAAATTGTATTTTTTTAAGAATACACTCATTTAATTATATAAATTTTTCTACTTCTGATTAAAAATTTTACAATCAATGAAAAAATTTGTAAAATTTAATAGATTATTCAGTATTAAAGGTAAAGTAACAAAACTAGAGCAGTTATCATATTTTTATATAACAATAAAATATTTAAGAATTTAATACAAGTATTTGAAATTATATAAGTAGATTTTAAATTCTTTGTTATTGCTGGACTTACAATAATTCTTTTTAACAATTAATTTAGAAAATCATGCCAAAGGTTTCTTAACAAATTTCAAAGATGGTCACATTTTTGTTGTATTTGAAGTAAAATGACTTTAATTATACAAGATAAATCATATACACAGAACTTTATCTATTTACATGTTGGAATATTAATTTATTGAAAGGCTATGTTTAACAAAAAAAGATGATACTGGCTGAATGGAGCTCCAGTGATTAAGAAATTCTGCAGAAATAGCCCTATCAATTCCTGGAGGACTTGGGGTATCAAATTTTAAAGGAAATGGATCACACTTGCCTATAAAAGGTTTTATTAATGTTAAAATATAGTTATTTAAATTTTTCCAAATTATTCCTTCCATCAAATGATTTTTTTTCATATAAATTAAGAAACTTAATTTCTGACATCACCTCCAAGCAATCAGCTGCTGAAGCTAATCTATGATCTTGAGAGCTCAGAAATAAACCACAGACACAATCAATTATATAGAATGTGAAATATTGATACTGGTGGTGGGAGTATTCAGAATTTATCTTGTTTAGAGCAGCCTTTTGTTTCTGTTTCATTATAGTCAGTTGAGTATTTTTGTTTTTCTGACTCGATTGTTGAGCTTTTCTAGTCTTGCCACTTGATATTGTTGCAGCACAATATTTTTATTTAAGAATTATAATTGACATAATTATATCAATGATAATGTTTCTGATTTGAAGAAGAGTTGACATTGATATATCACAGGTTTGAAGTGCAGTGGGACCAGCTTCTAAGCCATCAGGAATCGGACTCTTCAGATTTGAAAGGTGAGCTAGAAGCTTAAGACCATGTTCAATTGGAAAATCTGAGTTAATGTTTTGATGTGATGGAAGCTGGCTGAATTCCTGTGCAGTCAGATAATGTGAAGATGATATAAGAGATACCCATGAAGAACGGCAGTGATCACTTGGGATCATTAATCTCATGATCATTTGGATAAGATTGGATTTGGGGTGATCTGCTTTCTTTTTTGATGAAAGAATTTTGGTATTTAAACCATCAGGATCACATAAATCTTCCATTTTTTTGAAATCAATATTATAGAGTACCCATAGCTGTGAGCTATCAATATCTAAAAAAATATTTGCTACAAAAGGAAAAAAATAAGTAAAAGAAAAAAGTTAAGAGTAAAAATTATGGTAACTTACATAACTCAGTAAGTTTGAAAGCCAATCTTCCCCACAAGATTTTTCCCAATGAAAAGTAAACATTGGAATATTTAACATGGGCTCTTGGGAAGAAGTAGAAGAGTGTTATTTGAGGAGAGTAACAATTTCCAACCATGACCTAAGGACCTTTTCCATGCTGATTCTACCTTTATAAAATTTATGAATTTTACGGAATTTCTCCTGCAAATCAGAGTCTTTTAGAACTGAGTGTGAATAAGTTAGAGGCTTGTTTTATATCTTGATTGGAGTTGATTTCTTGGTAGAGAAGCTTTCAAAGAAGTCAAAGTAGGTAATTTAGGAGGTGATGGATATTGCTTCTTATAAATGAAGGAATTTGGTGATGAGCTGTTTGAATCATCATCTTTACCAAACATATCATCATGTCTTGAAGAAGATTTTAAAGTTTGCTCGTTTTGATGAGAAAGCATAGCTTCATATTCTGACAGTTCATCATTTCTATTTTCATCGCTATTTTCATCATCTTCATCAGGGAGAGGGCATTTATGGATGGAACAATCTACAGTAGGTGAGTTTCTGGTGCAAAATATCAAAAGAAAGATAAAAAGTACAATATGTAAGCAAAAGAAGAGATATATGATAGAATTTTATAGATAAAAGAATAAAAATAAAAAATAAGGAAACAAGAATATACTCATTATCAAAGCCTTTGCTTTTTTTGAGATTTATTATTTGATACATCAGAAAAATCATTAGCAGAAGCCGGTTTAATACATCAAACAAAAGAGGAGCCTTGGGATAATTTTATTTTCTTGGAGTGGATAACAGGTGTTTTAAGATCTTCCTTAGAAGTTGAAGCATGAGTTGAAGCTGATGGTTCATCTGTCTCATCATCATCTCTAATGACAATGACTTCATCAGGAGGAATCGTACCCTCCTCCTAAGCTACAAATATATATGAAGAAAAAAAATATGAATAATCTTATCTACTAATTTAAAAGGAGACAAAAAAGTGAAGAACATACATTTTTCAAGGCTTTTCACATATTGGAGTAAGTCTTTAAAAGGGTTAAATAAATATGAAGGAGAAGGATTATTGTTAAGGATCTTGACAAGTTCTTCCATTTTATCTCTAGCCAATTCAAGTAAATTGCAATGCTGAACTCTTGTTATTTCATGCCTCACATTTCCAAGTACAGGAGGGTTAGGTGCCATGCCATGTGGCAGACATGGTGCAAGCTCAAAAGCTTTAAAGAAATTATCAATCAGAGAGTGGGATGGAAAACATTTGGGTTCTGGAAAATAAAATTTTTGAAAAAAATTTATAGAAGATAAGTGAAATATATAAATTAAGAGATAGGAACATGATACACGTACAAAGTGGAGGTGTAGAATTTTAAATACTAGACATATTGATTAATTAATATTAAAAAAAAGTATTCAATATCAAAAAATTATGATGTACTATGATGAATAATTATTAGAAACTCTATTCTAGAAAATTGAAACTGGTAATTTAATAGGATAAAAAATTGAATAAGATTAAAATTGAACTGAGGATGAAAGAAACAGAAAACATAAAGAGGGTGATTATATATTATTTGAGCTTTTTTTAACATGTATTATTCATAGTGGGTTAAACTGAGTAACATGCTAAATCACAATCTGTTTATATTGAAGCAAAATTTGATGTAGCTAATAGAAAATACTAGGAGTTCTTTTGGGATTTTTAGTGTGAAATACAAATAATAACAAATGTATATCCCATATGTGAATTGCCACGGGTAAATAAAAAAAATTTTGAATTAGAATTTACTCATAAACAATGGAGATACACTTAATTAGTATATTTTATGAAAACAAAGGATAATGCTTCATAACTATTTGTTAAATTTACTTTCAGATTACAATGAGAAATTCACAAATATACTGATATGCCTCACCAAACAACAAATGAATTATAAATATAAAATTGGTAACATTAGAATTTAAGATAAGAATTTGTTTTTTTAGTGACAGGAGGAGTGTCAGGCTAGGGTGTGGGCCCAGTGACCAAACTATTGATAAACTTGGATACAACTAAGGGAAAAAAATTGAATAGTTTTATGTTACAATATATATTAGTCTGCACAAGATACTGCATTGTTGTCCCTAACTATACCAATATTTTTACTTTTCAAAAGTTATAGGAATACTAAGTTGATAAAATATTATTATGAATCACCCAATGAAATACCTTAAGCAACATTCAAAATTATTAAAACATTAATATTCAATTTGAGATTTGAATGAGTTAATTTTTCACCACTTACCACAGTTTTGATTAATATAATAAAACTTGAAAAAAAATTTGAGATAACCTAAAAATGGGTGCAAGAAAATTATGAAACATATGACTTGAAACTTAACTCATACACTATTGATAAACTTCATGGATCCTGATTAGTTTCTATCAAAATTTATTTTGAGAGTGTCATATTAAATTTTAGCTATGACCAAGTACTGTAAGTGCCATGGTTTGTATTCAATATATTGGTGTTGAAATTAATTTTTATAGGAATTAACAAGTATCATATGGCACCATGCATAGAACCCTGACAGAAACCACAAAATTTATGAGGCAATGAACCTCATAATTTTGATTGAAATTAATGTAGACCCCTTCATATTGAATACAAGCCATGTCACATGGACTACACAGACATAGATAAAATTCAACATGCATGGCTTAAAATTAATTTTGATCAAAATTAACCAAGGCATTAAAAAATAAATTTTTATATGGTGTACTTTATCAAAACAGTTAATCCAACTGCTTAGCTTACCTATACTTATTATAACTTTATGCATAGTCCATGTCCATATTAATTTTGATTGAAATTAATGCTTACTAATACATAGTGAATACATGCTATGCCACTTACACTTGCCAGGCATAGCTACCATTAAATATGCCAGTATCAAAATTTAATTTTAATCGAAATTGATGAGCATGATAATCATGAATTTCTGGAGTCAACTGCTTATTTTTATGCATGGTGCCTTGCCAACATTAATTAAGATTGAAATTACTTTTGATACTGGCATATTTAATGTAGATATGCTTGGCAAGTGTAAGTGGAATAGTGTGTATTCATTATGTATTGGTCAACATTAATTTCAATCAAATTTTATATTGACATTTGCATATTGAATCCAAGCCAGCAAATGACCCAAAAGATTCTTCATAAAACTATCCATTAATTTCAATTGAAATTAAGGCTGACCATATACATATTGAATGGTAGTTATATCTGGTCTCAGTAAGTGGAGATAGCTCATATTCAATATGTATTGGTCAACATTATTTTGATCAAAATTAATGAGCATTTTGATCATGAAATTTTTCAGTCAGTTAGTTGTTTCAATGCATAATGTCATTCCAACATTAATTTTGATCAAAATTAATGTTGAAATGATATAATTCTTTTTTGCATGCAATGTAAAGGACAGCAAGTATTCTTAAGTATTGAAATTTACTATACATGTTGAGGGTAAATATAATATTTACATATCCATATTAATTTCTATAAAAATTAATGTTGACCAATACATAGTAAATAGTAAATATGACTGGCTAGTGTAGGTGGCATAGCTGTTATTCAACCTGCATTTGGAAACATTAATTTCAATCAAAATTAAGGCTCATTATTATGAACAATTTATGCAGTCAGTTGCTTACTTTTATGCATGGTAACATGTAAACATTAATTTTAATTAAAATTGAATTTGACATGCCACCAAGCATTTTTCTATAAGATGAAAAGTAGGGCCCTCTATTCTTAAGTAAACACATTACAATGCATATTGAGCATTTATATATCATTTACACATTAATACTAATTTCAATAAAAATTAATGTTGACCAACACACATTGAACACAAGCTTTACAACTTACACACACCAGATATAACTACCATTCAATAGGGGGTATCAATGTTGACAGATCTGTAATTAAATTAATTGCGGAAAATAATCTGCATACCCCAATTATCTTCCGCAATTATTTTTGCTAATAATTGGGTTATTAGACACTTTACATGTCAATTTTCACCTCTTATCCAAAATTTTTTTACTCAATTATTCATAACCACATCTTGGACTACTCTCTGTATATTCCTTCTACCTTGCTGCACACTCACATTCTCATCCCATCCTGTCCATTCTATCCACTCAGAACCCCTCACCATCTCATCTGCTTGTTTCTGCTCCTTTTCATCTTCATTTATATTTTAACATGCCTTGTTGTCCTAGATCTTCTCAAAGGAAGCCATCACCCAGTTGTGCTTCAAATACCACTACTCCCTCTTTCCCCTGCTCAGCCGAGAAATCTAAGACCGTTCAATTAAAAAAAGATTATCATCTCATTCTTATCAACTGGCTGAAAACCAAATCTAACTATGATTCTTGTTTTGGTACTGAGTATTCAACTAAAGTAGGACGGCCCCCAGAATCAAAAGTTAATGGCTATCTTTAAATGGCAAATGAATTACGGAATAAGACCAAGTGAAGGATTGATCTTTTTCCTAAACAGATGTCTGAACGCTTCAAGCATTACCGAGCCAAACACAAGAAGGCAAAGACTCTTTAATCTTCCACTGTTTTTGGGGTTACCAACATTGATATAACTAAGGGTATAAAATCCATAGATGATAAACTTGAATCTTTATGTCCTTACGTTAAAGAGATGAATGTAATTTTTGGAGAGCAAGCCAATGTTAATCCTGTAAACATATTGGATGGAGAAGATCCTATCTCCGAACATGATGTTGAAGAAAATCTTTTCCGATCCTTTTCCTCCACTCAAGCCTCCCCTCATTTGAATGAGACAAATCTAGATAGCTTTTCTGTGGATCCTATTAGTGATTTAACCCAATCAAATCTAACTCAGGTCTGTTTCTTTTTTCTTTTATCGTATCATTTCTATTTTTTATTTACTTATCTTTTTCTTACACTACGCAATATAGGGGGTGGACTTTCTAGCAAGTCCTCAACCTGAACTCAGATGGAACTCAGATGGAACTCAGACTGAACTCAGACTGAACCCATACTGAACTCTACTTGAACACCCACCTAAAAGTGTTCTGCTGAGTGGTGTTCATCCCTGATTGTATGGTTCCTTTATCAATAGCTCAATGTGTGTTCAATCTATGGTGAGTTTGGGTCCAAGGTTGCGGACTTGCTAGCAAGTCCGCCCCCCATATTGTGTGGTGTTATTTCTTAAAAGGCTGATGAACAAACCCAGGATCCTCAATCAACTGAGTCTGAAGGTAGTGACAATGATGAGGAGGAAAATATGACCTTGAACAAGAAGCGTAGGGTTTCATGTAGTCTAAATTTCCACTCACAAAGAAGACGAAAAAGTGATACTTCATCACAAACCCCTTTTTTGTCTATGGAACAATTTTTAGAGAAAGGTGATGCTGGTAAGTGATACCATACCTCTTATCACTTTACTCTACTTTTCTTCTACTTTATATTAATTTTTATTACCACTCTAGAACAAGTAGAAATTGCTAAAGAGACTCTAAGCTTTGAAAAGAATAAATATGAGCTCTCTTTGAGGAGGGATGATAGGCTACAAGATTTGGAAGAGAGGAAGTATGAGCTTTCTTTACGGAAGGATGATTGGGCCCAAGATTTGGAGGAGAGGAAGTACGAACTCTATTTACAGAAGGATGGTCGGGCCCAAGATTTGGAGGAGAAGAAGTTTGAGTTAACTCTAAGTATTGAAAAATCAAAAAAGAGGAGAAACCACTCAAACATCAAAACCTATTAGAGCAGATGAAATATAAGTTTGATCATGAAGAAAATTCCAAAAAGAAAGATTTCTTGATAGAATGTGTTAAAGCTAATAAATCTGTTGAAGAAATTGAACTTTTAAACAAATTGTTGGATGACTAGTTTGTTTTATTTCTCTCACACTTCAACTGTTCATATTTATTTGTACATAAAATCTACAATAATTTCCTGTATTTCATTACTCTATCAATCATTACTTGAATTTTCATATTTTAATGTTAAATATTCTTTTTTTAAATAAAATTTTCATGTCTCCTTTGAAAATTTGACAATCCCCCACCCCTGGATTTTTTTGAAGTAAGGGGTGGGTATCACCAAAATTCTTCAAAATTCTTACATTTCAAGAATTTCACAAGTCTTATAAGAAATTTTGGCAAAACCCCCCATGGATTTTATTGAAGTAAGGGAAGGGTATCACCAAAAAAATTTCACCAAAATATTTAGAAGTAAAAAAAATTCTATATCTGTTTTGAAAAATTGGCAATACTCTCCCCTGCATTTTGTTGAAGCAAGGGGTGGGTATCACCAAAATTTTTCTAAGTCATCAATTTCACATTTCAGATTTGAAAATTTGGCAATACCCCCCCCTGAATTTTATTGAATTAAGGGGTGGAAGTCATCTAAATTTAATATAATTACATAAACTATTAAATAAATATCTAATATATATCAATTTCCCTAGTTTAAAGTAATGAAAATTCCTCAAGCCAAAATGCAGATCAAATCAAGAAACAAAAGTTTGGGACCTTCCACAGGTATAGGCTAGAGGAAACCCATGAAACAAATAATGTTATCATGATTACCTGTTATAAAACCAAAGGTCATTGGTTCATCACTTTACTTGAGCAAATTGATATATAAAAAATATTTATTAAAACTTTATGGAAAAATATAAAATTTTCGATGAAAACTCTAATCCCCATACTTTTTGGATCTAGATAAAGTTTTTTTAAATTGATTAACTTTACCTTCTTTCTTTACCTTATTGATTCTTTGAATCAACTTATGACTGATTTGAAATGAGCAACCAAAATGTGTTAAATCTTGACAGGATTCCAAACCAGGAGGAGCTTTGGTCGTTTGATGATTATCCTTAGAAGAATTCCAAATAGTTTTGGTGATACCATTTCCCAAACCAAAATCAATGATGCACTGGTGGTCTGGAAAATATAAACCATTTCCTTTGATTTTAGCTGGAGATGGTATTGGTTGGCCAGTTATCGGATTGATATATGAGAATATACCAAAAGTAAGAAAATTGGCATCATTCCTATCGATATGAATCCTATTGTGGAATCAAGAATGAGTGATAATAACATTAGAAAATAAAAGATATTTGTGGCTGATATCTTCCCATTCTGAGTCATACCAATTTGTTATTCCAACTTTGGTTGCAAGTTCATAATTTTTTCAAATGCTTTATTACAGAGCTTTTTGAGTCAAAGAGCAAGAAAAGAGTTAAAGGAAGGTAGAGTGTCCCATAAGCCAAAATCTTCATCTTTTTGAGCTTTAGTGATATTCATGAGAAATGAATATATGCCTATATAAATGAAATAAGTGAAATGATATTAAGAATGGAAAAAAAATTATTAGACATACCAAGAGAATATCATTTAACAAAACCTGGTCTCCAACCAAATACAATCATGATACCACCCAACAAATTTGTATTCCTTATATGTAATTGAACCAAAGCCATTTGATAAAGAGTTATGAAAAGATCCAATAGTTGATTAAAATATTCATCTTTTACATTATCAAATGAATGAACTTCCAAAATGATTTGAGCCTTATAAATATTACTAATAACTGCAACAACTCGATCATCACCAAATTCAGTTAGATATTTGATATCTTCTGGTAATTTTTTCGGATATTGATTTTTTTATCTAATTTAGTTTTATGAAAAAAAATGTTTGGGATATGACGAAAATAACTTTCACAGAGAATTTTTTTTCAGATATCTTTTCTTCTGATAAAACTGATTATCTTTAATTTTTTTTGATGATTTAGATGATGAATTTTTTTTTCAGATATCTTTTATTCTGATGAGACTGATTATCTTTAATTTTTTTGGATGATTTAGAAGAAGAAATTTTTTTTCAGATATCTTTTATTCTGATGAGACTGATTATCATTAATTTTTTTTTGATGATTTAGAAGATGATTGTATTGAAGTTGATTTTGAAGAAGATGATAGAGATGATAAAGATGAAGATGATAGAGAGGTAAGGGGTGAATCTTAAGAAGAAGACATTTATTTGATCTGAAAAAAATTTAAATGTCAAAAAAAAATCAACACATATTTTTTAAAAAAAAACTCATGTAATAAAATCTTTTAAAATAATATATAAAGCAATATCCTTTTAAAAAAATAAAAAAAAAAATTTTAAACAAAAAAAAAATTTAAAAATTTTCATTAAAAATTATTTCAAAAAAAAATACAAAAGAAAACCTGAAGTTTGGTTATAAAAAACCTTCACAGAAAATCCTGTCAAAAAAATAAATAAATAAAAATCTGTAAAAGAAAAATCAAAACAAATAAAATTAAAAAAAATTAATTCAGTAAAATTATTTTTAAGAAAAATTAAAAATTAATATCTAAACCTTTTTTGTTTTTTAATTTACAGGGAAAGACCTTAACAGAATGTAATAGTTTTTTTTTCTAAAATTCTGCCAAAAAAAAAAAATACACTTTAGAATGTTTTTTAAAAAATAGGTTACCCCTCTCTAACTCCCATAAAATTCCCCTTTCCCCCCCTTTCTTACTCTGAAATTACCTCTAAAATCCCTCCCTCCTTGCCTCAAAACCACCCTCAAATCCCCTCCTTGCCTGTCTCAAAATCACCCCTTTCCCCCCTCCTTAATTGTCAGCCTGTATATCTCCAGGACTGAGTAAAAAGTAATTATAAGCTATGTTAAACACATGAACTATACATGGGAATAATAAATAAGAGTACACAAATAGTATACATAAGTAAAATTATGATAATACACAAAAAATGCCATTATAACACCTTATATACACGCATATATCCACCTTTTATAGGTCTTATGTACTTAATATTAAGTTGGAATATTTTAGGGTAATCTTAAGAACCTTAAGTATAAGGCTACATAATTTTTAAGTACACTTAAAGCTGTTATATTCATTGTTTTACGCAAAAAACAAGAAATGCGCTTTATTTCACTTAAAAGTTGACTATATGCGCTATAAAATTGAGAATATCAAAATTGCGCTTTGACAGATCAATTGGGCTCATTTAGAACTATTGATTTGGCTATTTAAATGCATAAAAATAACACTTTTCAAATTTGGTGTTTTTTATGCCAGAAATGGCTTCTGTGTACTGGCCACATACTGCCTGCTTTTTTCCCATGTGAATAGCTTCATTTTTAGCAAAGTTAGCTTTTTCACACTATAATTACCCCACATTCTATGCCCACTGTGGGGAAACACACTAAAATAGGCGACAGGCGCTTATTTAGTGTCCTAGCTTAATTAATAATGCATTGACCTTGTTTATATGCACTAATTTCATTAATAACCACACTATTGGCACTTTATTTCATCACCACGCTTAAATTTGCCTAATTTTAGTCAAGGATTTACCCGTGCAAGAGCCTGCCAAGAACTGCATGTAGTTACCCCACATCTCACGCTCTTTTTTAAGTTTTTTGGTGGTTTCTCAGTCAATTTTGGTTATTTTTGGATGGGAATTTCACGTAGTATAATGTCAGGATTAGCCACTCCATTTCTACAGTAAATCCCCCTTATTCTTAAGCTATTATTAAACTTAAAAGGTCTCCTTTAGTCTTTTATATTATTGTTTTACATGCATATACTCTCTTTTTGTCTTTTTCTTTAATTTTGATGGATTTCCCTTATTATTACAGGATTTTGGCGGGTGTTACTCTTCTAATTATGTCATGGGTTACTGGGAATGTGGATGGGCATGTCTATTAGTTGTTTAGAGGCGTCATTAACTGTGTATTGGGTGGTACATCAAGGGAATCATTGGGGAACTCAGTGTGTATAAAAGGAGGAGGTTTTTGGGTTGTATTTCTTCATTCTTTATCATTACAATTTAACCAATATAACCAAACCAATTACAATACATATCAATTAGTACTTTTATAAGACTTTTGAACAGTATCTGAATTTATATAATCTATTTTTCTACCAACTATAAAGATTGTAAGCCATATATAAGAATAGTGAGAATTATATTACTGAGACCTCTATATTTGATTATATTTTACAACTTAGTGGATTAAAACTACAGTATTCATATAGGACCATTAAAATCTTCTAGACAACTGACTATTCAAGCTAGTTCACGTCCTTGTACTTGACCCTAGCCTGACAATTGGGGGCCTTTCCTCAAGAATTCTGTTATAATCCTGTAAGTGAAATTTTCAAAAGAAGGTGCACGTAAATAATATCCCTATAGAAATATTTGGATAATTACAACAGGTTGGGGTCACTTATATAGTGATTTCAGAAAAAGAAGCCCTGTTATATTATAAAATTGTGATATTGAATCAACAATTTTACCACTAATTTAACTTATAATTGTTATTAGTGGGTCTGTCAATAGACCAATTAAATTTGAGATCTTTGCAGATAAAATTTTTACCACTAATTTAACATATAATTGTTCTTAGTGGGAGTCTGTCAATAGACCAATTAAATTTGTGATCTTTGCAGATAATAAACCAATTAAACTGATTAATTGTTTTCTTTTAACAGGACTCTTAATCTTTTCTTTTATTGGTTTGTAAAATTCATTAAATATTTAGAAAGAATCATACTGACAGTTGTTTTCTTTTGAATATAAAAACACGGCTACATATTGTAGACCAGTTAAATTAAGTGACCACATAAAAGCATATTTGACTTTTGGCACTTAAATATTCACTTCATACCAATAAGTAGGCAATAAAATTGTCTTCAGTGGTATTGATAAATACTGATAAAACTCCTTTTTGAAGTTTTCATATCTAAACTTTCAATTCTTTAAATTCCACGTAAAAATGTGTGACAACAATGACATTGTAAGTAATAAGGTAAAACCTTATAACTTAAGACCTAGAGCTGAAAGACCTGTTACAGGACATTCAAATGGAGGGCCAGGACTCTCCCATAATCAACAACACTCCGTCAATGTCTCTGGAGGAAAGGGAAAAGCTTTTAAAGCAGGTTTCAATAAAGAAAACAAAAAATACTTTACAAGAACAAGTTCACTCCCTATCCACCCTACTGAACACCTTGACAATAAGAGTCAACAATATAGTGGACCAGATCAACAATCTGGAAAAGAGAGCAGCTCAAGGTTTCATAGAAGTCAACCAAGCTCTAGTGGACATAAAGACTCAACCACCAACAGTGGCACCCAACAATTCCATAGCAACACCTCCAGCCCAAGAGGAGGACCAAAAAATTACAGTAAGCAAATGGAAATGGGATTGGTACGCCCAAAACTACAACAATCCTCAACAGCAGGGCTCCAGCAGTCACCCTTACAGGGGAAAGGCAAGGAGAGGCAGGGGAAGTGGGATAAGACCTTAGTAAGTCATCCAACTTCTTATGATCAATTATATCAACCTGAAAATAAATTACTTATAGGTAATGAGATTGATAAGGAAATATTGGATATTATTGATAAGGATTTAAAGGATTATTCATTTGAACAGAATATGCTAAACTTGTCTTTACATGAGGACAATGTAAATAGTTTTATTGATCACCAGGAAAATACTATTAATATAAAAATGGAATCAAATGAATTAAATCTTGACCCTGATAATGAGTCTTCTGAATTGGACACGGAAAAAATAGAATATTTTTTAAAAGAGAATCCAATGGAATCAAAAATAATAAGTAAATTATTATTGAGAATTGAAAAATTGGAAGAGTTCTCAAAAGAGTCAAACATTAATACAGAAAATGTATTATTACAACTAACACAATCATTGAGTACCACAGCCAATAAATTAAAAATTATTGAAAATTCAAATAATGAATTAATCAATGAGAATAAAAGATTAAAATCTGAGATTAGAAATTTAGAAAGTAAATTAGAACACTCTCAGAATATTATGGCTACCATAGAGGGACGTGTAAAATTGTCTTTTTCAAATGTAAATGATACCTTAAATCATGTACCTGTGATAAAAGATAGGTTACAAAGAGTAGAAATTGAAGTAGCTAAGATTTTGAAAAATACTGAAACAATAAAAGATAATACCTCTTATGTAGAAAGAGTACCAGTTTTTATGAAACACTCTGATGATAAACCAATGATTGAACATGAACATAGTGTTATGGGCTCTGAGAATATAAAATCAGTAAAAGATGAAATAAATGATCATCTTTCTAAAGTAAGTGAATTACTCAATATTCCTCAGGTTAGGGAAGCAAAAACTAGCCAAAAGAACTGGCCTAAGTTAGATCAGTACCCTTCTTTTGACGGGGATTCAAAATCTGATTGGCAACAATTCATACAAAGAATTGATAACTTAAAATTTTCATACAAATTACCTGATGAAGAAATTACTTCAAAGTTAATATCTTTATTTACAGATGTGGCCTTATTATGGTTTGAATCTGTATTGAGTGAGGGAATTAATTACTCCTGGAATGAATGGAAGGCACTAATTGAAAGGCAATTTGGTGGCCCAAAATTTAGAATCACTCAACAAAGACTGTATGAAAGGGCCAGATATAATCCAAATGCTGGAGATAAACCCATGGTCTTCTTAATGAATTTAATAAAAATCATGAAAGCTATGGATCCAAAAATGGATTATGAAGAGTGGAAAGAAAAAATAATATACAAGTTGCCTATATCAGTTAGAGACATTATTGTAGCTAGAACTGAAACTGTCAGAGACACCTCTGGATTCATTAATATATGCAATGAGATATTATTAAACCACAAGTATGAAACCAAGTATAGTAATTACAGACAAAGTGTTGAAGTGGTAAAACCTACTACAAGTAAGTTACCAGTGGAAAAGAAAAAACCTTCAGCTCCCCTTGTCCCTAAGAGACAAGAAAATAACACTTGTTACAAATGTAATGAACCTTGGGTTAAGGGTCACACGTGTAAGAAAAGAATAAATGTTATTGAAACCTCACAGAATTCTGAACCTAGTAATCATGAAGATGAAAATGTGGAATCTAGTGAGGATTGCAAAAGTAACATATCTTACAGTGATAATGAAAATGAGATATTTGTATTAGAACAGGATATAATGTTCCTGAATGATGCTATACCTCATACAGACACATCTTTAAATTCCATAGAGGAAGCTGAAATAATTAAAGATGTATCTCATGATACTTACAAAATAACACCTATCAGAGCACCTATTATCATATGTGGAAAAGAAATGAATGCCATTCTTGACACTGGGGCTGCTGGTAGTGTAGTTTCAATTGATACATTAATGAAACTTGATAGTAAGTACCAAGAAAAACTAGAACCTGTTCAGACAAAGAACTGGAGGGGTTTTGGTTCAGTATTAAATCCAATTGGCAAATACCAAACTGCTGTATTCTTTAAATATAATAATGGTTATGTTAGAGCAGTTTGTGAATTTGTAGTAATGGATAATAATAATTGTAGTGATTGGTTTATTATTGGCAATGATTTATTGACAAAATTTGGCATTAAACTAGATCCTGAAAACAGTTGTTTCACCATAGGCGTGAATGGTAAGAGAAAATTCAAAATATGTTCTTAAAATTCAGTATATGCCATTTCTCCTAGAGAAGAACAACTGAAAGGTGGAAGAACCACCAATGAAGTGGGTGAATTGGAAAATGAAATCCAAAAGGCCTCTTTCAGCCCTCAACTCTCAAAGACTGAAGAAGAAGATATTTTGAGATTAATTAAATCATATCCTATGGCATTTGCTCATGGCTCAAATGAACTAGGATTGGTCAAAGACCATGAGATGAAAATCTCTCTAAGCTGTGATCTGGATAATATTCCTGGCAGCTTAAAAAAGAAACCTTACCCAGAATCTCCTGCAAAAAGGAAAGATATTGAAGACAATATAAAATTGTTGTTGGAAATGGGTATTGTTGAAAAAGTGGACACAACACCTAAGTATTGTGTCATTTCACCAGTATTAATCTCTTATGAAAAAGATAAGGCAAGATTATGCGGTGATTATAGAGCTCTGAATACATATACAGTAGATGATATTTACCCTCTACCAAGGATAGCTTCTATCCATGCTACCTTACAAGGAGCAAAATATATTTCCTGTCTGGATGGGAACAAGGGTTACCACCAGATTCCTGTGGAAAGAAATTCTCAAAATTACTTATTAATAACCACACATATGGGTATATTTAAGTATGTGAGAATGCCATTTGGCCCAAAGAATGCCCCTTCAGTCTTCCAAAAATTGATGGATAGTGTTTTTCATCAGGAAATGGTTGAAGGATGGCTATTGGTCTATATTGATGACATCATAGTGTTTTCAAAAACATATGATGAACATTTAAATCACCTGAAAAGAGTCTTTCAAAAAATGGATGAAATTAATATGACTATTGCATTAAAGAAATGTAAGTTTGGATTTCAATCCTTGAAAGTACTTGGACATGTTGTATCTGGATTACAAATTTGTGTTGACCAGAATAAAGTGGCAGCAATTAAAAACATTGGGATACCTAAAAATGTAAAAGAGGTTCAAAGTTTTTTGGGTATGTGTGGATATTATAGACAATATATTAAAAATTACCAATCCATTGCAGCCCCTTTAACAACATTAATCAGGAAGAATGAAGCTTTCATTTGGAATAATGAAAGACAACACACCTTTAATAAATTAAAGGAATGTTTAATGTCAGCTCCAATATTGGGACTGCCAGATTTCACCCTACCTTTTATCTTGTACACTGATGCAAGTTTCATAGGTTTGGGTGCTGCTTTACAGCAAAAACAGATAATAAATGGAAAATTATCTGAAGTAGTTATCTGTTATATATCCAGAACCTTAAGAAAAACAGAATTAAGGTATGGTGCCACACAGCTAGAATGTTTAGCCGTGGTGTGGGCTTTGGAGAAACTTCATTACTATCTGGAAGACCAGAAGTTTGAACTTATAACAGATTGCAGTGCAGTAAAATCATTACTAAACATGAAAACACCTAATAGGCACATGTTTAGATGGCAACTAGCTGTACAAGAGTACAGAGGAAGAATGACAATCACTCACAGAGCAGGAACATTGCATTCAAATGTGGATTTATTATCCAGAAGTCCTTTGCCAAATGATGCTGACAACCCAGCTTATGTACCTGAAAATGAGTTTATACATATATTTGGGATTTATATAGTGGATTTAGAAGAAGAGTTTATGCAAACTATATTGGAAAATTATTCATCTGATAATGATTTGTCTAAACTATCTACCATTCTTAATGATCCAACAAATGCCTCCATGAGTGCATTAATTAAAACCTTGCCTCCAAAGTATAAAAATGCGTTGGAAAAAGGTAAACTATCAATTGAAGATGGATATATATATTACAGGAAAAAGTTAAGCAATGTAATAGTAATACCACCTTCTATGAAAGAGTTAATGTTGAGTACTTGTCATGATGACATCTTAGCTGGTCATTTTGACTTTAACAAAACATTAACCAGAGTTAAAAATACAGCCTGGTGGATAAACATGAAAGAGGATGTACAAAAATACATTGAAACATGTGACTCTTGTCAGAAATCTAAAAGATTAACTGGGAAGAGAGCTGGGTTGTTACAACAAATAGAGCAGCCAAAAGCTCCATGGGAAATTATAAACATGGATTTTGTAACTGGCTTGCCATTAACAGGAAAAGAAAGTTTCAATTCTTGCTGGGTAATAGTGGATAGATTAACAAAAATGTGTAAGTTTATCCCTACCCATAAAGAGGTATCTGCTAAAGACTTGGCGTTACTATGGTGGACTCAGATGATGAATACTGCTGGGTTCCCCAAAGCCATAATCTCTGACAGAGATCCTAAATTTACTTCAGAGTTCTGGACATCTTTGATGGAAGTATCAGGTTGTCAATTAAAATTGTCTACAGCACACCATCCACAAACTGATGGGCTGGCTGAGAGGATGATACAAACTCTTGAAGACATTATCAGAAGATATTGTGCCTTTGGATTAGAATACAAAGACAATGAGAAATTCACACATGACTGGGTAACATTAATTCCTGGCCTTGAATTTGCTTATAACAGCACAACTCATTCTGTAACAGAGAAGAAACCATTTGAACTCTGGCTGGGATATGTACCAAATACCCCAGTAAATCATTTAAATAAACTACCAAGGTTGGATATACACCCTGGCACTAAATCCTTTATTCATATGCAACAAATGTGTAGAAAGCATGCAGAAGAATGCATCCAAAAAGCATTTGAATATGAAAAGAAAAGGTGGGACAAATCTCATAAAGAATTTGAATTTAAAAAGGGAGATGAGGTCCTCATATCAACACTACATTTTAACTTACAAGGTAATGTTAAATTAAAGGATCCCTTTGTAGGACCTTTTGTAGTAAATAAAATGGTTGGGAATAATGCAGTGGAAGTCATATTATATGCTCCATATGATAGGAAACATCCAGTTTTCCCTATCTCATTATTGAAACCTTACCATGCAAATGATCCTGACTTATTTCCAAAAAGAAGGGGAAGGCCTAAAAAGCAACCTGAAGAAATTGTGGAAAAAGCAGAGATTGAAAAAATACTCAAGAAAAGAATCCTTACTAAAGAAAAAGAACTGAGTATTTACTAAGATTTAAAGGGAAATCAAATGAATTTGATAAATGGATACCTGAAAAAGAAATTTCTAATTTATCCACCCTTCTTAAAAAATTTAAACAGAAATAAATTTCTGTTCAACCAGCTGAGGGGTTAAAAAACCAGTACTCATAATATTTTATTATGTTTTATTTCTTTAAAGTTGAATCTTTAATGCTACAGATTTATTCTGAATACCTGAAAATTACAAATTAATAAAATAAAATGTATAACTTATCATTTTTTTTTATTGTTTTTTTGGGTGGGCAAGTGTCAGCCTGTATATCTCCAGGACTGAGTAAAAAGTAATTATAAGCTATGTTAAACACATGAACTATACATGGGAATAATAAATAAGAGTACACAAATAGTATACATAAGTAAAATTATGATAATACACAAAAAATGCCATTATAACACCTTATATACACGCATATATCCACCTTTTATAGGTCTTATGTACTTAATATTAAGTTGGAATATTTTAGGGTAATCTTAAGAACCTTAAGTATAAGGCTACATAATTTTTAAGTACACTTAAAGCTGTTATATTCATTGTTTTACGCAAAAAACAAGAAATGCGCTTTATTTCACTTAAAAGTTGACTATATGCGCTATAAAATTGAGAATATCAAAAATGCGCTTTGACAGATCAATTGGGCTTATTTAGGACTATTGATTTGGCTATTTAAATGCATAAAAATAACACTTTTAAAATTTGGTGTTTTTTATGCCAGAAATGGCTTCTGTGTACTGGCCACATACTGCCTGCTTTTTTCCCATGTGAATAGCTTCATTTTTAGCAAAGTTAGCTTTTTCACACTATAATTACCCCACATTCTACTACCACTGTGGGGAAACACACTAAAATAGGCGACAGGCGCTTATTTAGTGTCCTAGCTTAATTAATAGTGCATTGACCTTGTTTATATGCACTAATTTCATTAATAACCTCATTCTTGGCATCTTATTTCATCACCACGCTTAAATTTGCATAATTTTAGTCAAGGATTTACCCGTGCAAGTGCCTGCCAAGGACTGCATGTAGTTACCCCACATCTCATGCTCTGTTTTAAGTTTTTTGGTGGTTTCTCAGTCAATTTTGGTTATTTTTGGATGGGAATTTCACGTAGTATAATGTCAGGATTAGCCACTCCATTTCTACAGTAAATCCCCCTTATTCTTAAGCTATTATTAAACTTAAAAGGTCTCCTTTAGTCTTTTATATTATTGTTTTACATGCATATACTCTCTTTTTGTCTTTTTCTTTAATTTTGATGGATTTCCCTTATTATTACAGGATTTTGGCGGGTGTTACTCTTCTAATTATGTCATGGGTTACTGGGAATGTGGATGGGCATGTCTATTAGTTGTTTAGAGGCGTCATTAACTGTGTATTGGGTGGTACATCAAGGGAATCATTGGGGAACTCAGTGTGTATAAAAGGAGGAGGTTTTTGGGTTGTATTTCTTCATTCTTTATCATTACAATTTAACCAATATAACCAAACCAATTACAATACATATCAATTAGTACTTTTATAAGACTTTTGAACAGTATCTGAATTTATATAATCTATTTTTCTACCAACTATAAAGATTGTAAGCCATATATAAGAATAGTGAGAATTATATTACTGAGACCTCTATATTTGATTATATTTTACAACTTAGTGGATTAAAACTACAGTATTCATATAGGACCATTAAAATCTTCTAGACAACTGACTATTCAAGCTAGTTCACATCCTTGTACTTGACCCTAGCCTGACATTAATTGTCACAAAACCCCCCCAAACCCCCCCCCCCCATTTCACCCCTCCTTATATGCCCCAAACCCCCCCATTTAGGTCCCCTCCCCTCCTTCCACTCCCCCTTTTCCACCTCTACCCCCCCCCCCCCCTCCTTCTTAACAAATGATTGTTAGCAATCGTTCATTAAGAAGGAAGGGGGGTAGAGGTGTCTAAAGGGAAGTGGAAGGGGGGAAGGGGGGTTTTGAGATGGGTAAAGAGAGGAGAAGGGGGGAGAGCTGAGGCACCTAAAGAGAGGGGAAGGGGGGGTCTTGAGGCACCTAAAGAGGGGGGAAAGGGGGATTTGGGACAGGCAAGGAGGGTGAAATAAGGGGGTCTTGAGGAAGGTAAAGAGAGGGGAGAAGGAATGACTTGAGGCAGGTAAAGAGAGAGGAAAAGGGGTTAAATGAGGCAGCTAAAGATGGTGAAGGAGAGAAAAAAAAAGAAGAAAAAAAAAGAGAAAAAAGAGGAGAAAAAAAGTTAGTCTAACCTTGAAAATAAAAAAAAGGACTTACAAAAAAACAAAATAAAAAAAATGCAAAATAAAAAAATTCATGATCGGAAAATAAAAAACAAGAAAAAAGAAAAAAAAAAGACTTACCTGGTGAGATGAGTTGAGAAAATAAAAGTAACAAAAATATTTGAGTGATGTTTGAGGAGAGGATGAAAATGATATGAGTGATGAATGAAAAAAAAATCACTGACAAAATATGCGATTTCAGAAAATATACGATTTCATGTTGAGCTGGTGAAAGAAAACCAATGAGACATCCAAAAAAAAGATCTTCACCATAAATTCCAAAAAAAAAAGAATATGCAACAAACCAAAATAACAAACCAAGTGAATGAAGTACACAAAGAGGACATTTGGAGAGTAAAAAAAATAATTTAAAAGGGTGGTGAAGAGAAATGTTAGAGAGTAATAGGCATAATGACAGAGCTTATGCTGGTTGAGTGAATGTTTTGTGATTCAAGGGAGGGGAGAGCCGGTTCTGGTTCAGGATCCTCTTCTTCATAAAGATCATTCCACTCATCCTTTAAATCAGCTAGGATATTGTAGAGTATAATGCAAGTCATGATCCAATGATTTGCAGTTTTGATCTCCAATTTTTTTTTGAAATTGGATTCTGAGCTCCTGAAGACTAGAAAATTGTCCCTTCAAAATACCTATAGCATGTTCAATTCATACTCTTGATTGGGCAAGGTGATAATTAAAGGCAGTTTTGGGGTCATTTTCTAAGGTTGCACCACGGAAAGCAGGTATAATGTACTTCCCACTTTTATATGCTGAGTCTGCAAGGAGGTACTGAGATTCGTCAAAGTATGAGTCAGGGGTTTGATAAATCCTCATTCTTTGGAAGAAGGAAGAGTCATGACATGAGCGAGGGCAGCCACTATAAAAAGCAATAAATTTTTTATTGACATCACATACAAGTTGAACGGCAATAGAGTATCTAGAAAGAAGATAAAAAGTTATTTTATGAAGGATGAGAAATTGGAGAAGATTTTGAAGAAACCTTTTTTTGCAATCAAAATAATGGTTGCCATCATGAGCAGGCTTTTGACTCAAAGTTATAGTTGTGCCATCAACAAATCCTACACAGCCAGGGAAAACTTCAGCTTTCATTACTTGAGAGGATTCAAGTTGCTATTCTGGAGTTGGCCAAGCAAGTGTTTGAGACTTGAGGGAAGGGATAGCAATCATACAGCGCTTGGTGTATAATATCACAGTACCATATCCTATGTTAAAGTGATTATCCAAACGTCTTACAGAAGCACTGTTTCTATTTGAGCCAAAGCAACATAGTGCAACAGCAAGTTGGATGGCAGGATTAAGCTGTTTGTTATGGGAATTGTTATGAAAGATAGGATGACCGGAGATGAGTTGATAAAGTTTGAAGAAAGAATCGGGAGAAGTTCTAAAAAGTTGGGTGAAGTTTAAATGAGGAATTTTGAGAATGGAGGCCAGATCATATTGGGGATCATGATAAAGATTTGGCCCCCTGGTGATGATTTAATGCTTTTTGGAAAGAAAACACATATAGGCTAAAGCATCTTCCAAATCAGAGTCAGATTTATAGTAAAGAACTAAAATAAAAGTAATAGCATTCATTGTTGAGTGAATTAGCTTCCTAGTAGAGAGGTGTTTCATTGTTGCCTGTGGAAGGGTTATGTGATGAGGGAAGTGGGAATTCACCGCCAAATGTGCAGTTGGGGTGTGTAGATAGAAAAAAAACTTATGTGTTTGCCACCAAAATTAAGTAGCATAGAGTGAGGAAAGACTTAAGGATGACATCAGCAATTATGAGCCATGAGACTTCCTTGCAAATCCATCATGGATGAGATGAGTTTGGGATCAGGAATTAGGAATGGAAATTGGGGTATAAGAGGTAGGATAATGCATTATTGTGGATTCCTTATCCACTAGCCCCGGGGCTAGTGGATAAGAATCTTCCGCAATTAATAATGTTTGATCCTGGAAAAAAAAATTCCTGATCCCTAATTGCGGATCCCTGAACATTGATACCCCCTATTTTATGCATCTGTGTTCTGACAAGATAAGAAATTTACAGCTGTCAACTAGTCCTCATTTGGTCCAAATACAGCTGTGTCTGTAGTCAGAAATTTTAGATGATAGTGTACTCTGATGTTTTTCCGAATGTCAGAATACACTATGATATTTTTTCACTTTTTTTGCTCCCTCAATCACCACTTCTTACCCTTTCTCTGGGTTTCACCACCCCTTTTCACCCCTTTTACTACCATTTCCATATCACCCCACCCCTTTCACTACTTTCTGTAGCATTTTAAATTCACTCAAATTCTTTGGCTTCCCTCCCCATCCTTCAATACACATTTTTATACCCTTCCAATCCTATCCCATACATCTTTTTACCATTTTCACCCCTCACTACCAGTTTTCCTACCCTCCCAACCCTTTCTAAACCATTCAATTCCATCCTTACCCCCTTCCTACCCTCTCCACCTGTCAACTCACCTTTTTCATCTCACATTAAAGATATTCATTTTTCCTTCCATTCCAAAACACCTTGCTTTCCATGTATTTAAAGGGGTGGAGAGTGGCTTGGAAGGAGGAAAAATCAATCAGAAATGGTGGAAAGGGTCGAGAAAGGATAATATGGGGAGAAGAAAGGATGGGAGAAGAATAAGAACATGAGCTTTACGAGGCTGAAAATGAGAGAGGGAGATATTTTTGAGTTTATTAAAATGGAAAGGATAGGAGAGGAACAGAAAATAGCTTTTCTAAAAAAATTTACTGAATAGGGAAACTAAATAACCAAGTAACATAGAATGGAAAGTGTGATTAATTGAACACAAAATAACCACTATACATCTTGTAAAAATGTATTCTACAATTTGATTGAATAAAATTTAAATTTCCACATTTGCATTCATATATGTGGAAGATAAATGCATCTCATTTTTAAAGACTAATAGTACACATATACTACTTTCACCTACTGGCAATAAAATTATATATCTCCATATAATTATTAGAAATCATATGATTGAAAAAAATCTTCTAAAATTTATTTTTGAAAATCTCTTACCTTCTACAGATATTTTAAATCTTCATAAGATTTATTACTATCCAGTCATAAAATAGGAAAAAATAATGCTTTTTTCTCAAAAGTTTTAATGAGAAGAACTTTTTTTAATAGTATCACTGCATTAAATATTCTTTCTCTAATAATTTATTCATTAATAATTCAAGTTTTCCTAACAGTGAGTTCAATAAAGATTCATTCATGTTTCTTGAATGCTTCATCAACACCTCAATTGATGCTCAAATAAATAAGAATTTGCGTTCAAGGTTGTAGACTTTCTAGCAAGTCTGCCCCCCATATTTTGTGTTGTATGTTTAATTTTGCAATATATATCCAAATAATTTTCTCTCTATTCTCTTTATTCCTTCTATCTCTCTCTCCTTTTTACTGCTCCCCCTTCTCTGCATATAAAATTCCTTTCACTGTGTGGGGAGAATATAGTCTTTTTTCCAGTTTTAGCACACATTTTGTTGTAGTTAGTTATTGTTATAAGGTGCACAGTTTCATATTGAACTGTGTTTATCCTTCTTCTGTGCTAAAAATACTTCATTTATGTTTTCTATAGGATGATAAGGTCTGATAGGAAGTAAGAGATCTGGGGAGATAGAAGATAGTTGATTATTTTGATTGAATATATCTTTTACAGGACAGCCCAAATGAATTAACAATTTATATTCTGAAATAAGAGTAATTATGTTGGATATTTACTCAAGCTCTTGGGAGATAGTGACTAGGAAATGAGAAAGACAGAAAATAAAATTTTTAATTATTAGTGGACAGTTGGTATCCTTTTGGGGTAATAATGTAGCTTCAACCCATATAGGGGTTGAATCCTGCCCTGGAAGCCAACCCCTAACAGAAGCAATTAAATTTTGATATCCTGGTGGGAAAAGTAGCTCATAGTTGATGTGGGAAAGGATAGGGCACATTTTACCAATTCTAATATGAGATGAATGTGTCCTAAACTCAGATAGTATGTTATTTATGAGAGAGATAAAGTGAAACAGGCTGCTCCACCAAAACTTAGGAGCTACTTAAGTCAGATATGTGAGATTGAAGCAAGCAAATTCAGAAGGGAGAGGTAGTATAAAATGATGCTTTCTTGAATAGAAATATATTTTGAGTGGAAAGAAGATAATTAAGGAAGAAATCAGTATTTATACAAGACTAAAAACATTTCTTGGACAAGTGATTCACACAATCTGAATGATGAACAGATTTCCCATAGTGTTTAGAGCTGTTTCAAACACTTTAGCTCCAGACAGACTATCAGAAAATATTTCAGCAATCAATATTAACTGAATTAAAATTTTTAGATAGATTGAAGTCACAAGAGGTCCACTTGACCACTAAAAATTTGAAAAATTAATGATTGGTTTGCTAATGTATAATTTGAGCACCACTTGTTAAAAATATGAATAAAGGTTCTCTCCCAAATTCAAAGAATAGATTAAAAAAATACAAAGTAAGAAAATACTGAATCTTCCCCTTTCAATAGAGAATAAACCAAATTTTTGACTGGGTAAAACTGCTTATGGACACAGAACTCCATCCAGTAATTGTTTCATGCTGCTATTACCTAGTATGAAAAAATAAGCATGACCTAGATGGCCTGAATTATGCCCTTAATTTTAACTTCCTGTTTTAAAACTCTGCACAAAGATGAGTTAAAATAACAGTAGATCCCAGCCAAAGTATATAAAAAATCTGGTATTGCACATGCTTTATAATTTTACTTGATGGTTGTTGAAAAGCCATAGCACAGTTTCAAGTGCTTATAGTCAAAATTGTCAGCCTAAATATCCTTAGGACTGAGTATTTCTTATGCTTAAAATAAGATAACCTTAAGTAGATTAAGCTTATATCTTAAAAATAAGGTTAAAATAATAATATATATTATTTTATTATATATATATATATAATTATTATTCTATTATATAACTTATAATAGTTTAAATAGCTTATCCATGGCCTAATAATATTTATTAAGGTGTTAATGGAGTCATAATATACTTATCTTAAGTGATATGAAGTAATTATTGACATACATAAGCTTATATGTATACATAAATCTCATATTCAGTGAAATATGCAGTATATTATGTATATTTAGGTATATAAGTGGGTTTTAGCCCCTTAATAGCCTATAACCTTTGTTTTTCTGCTTATTTTAGGTCATATGGACGAAATCAGTGGACTCACAATGCCTACAGAAGCATAGACACCTATATCAGGCGCATACACCCAGTTTGGACAACTAAAATTACTTCCTTGGATGGTTATTCACGGATTTATGGGTTGGAAGGATGTTTCTGGGTTAGTGTGGATTCTTGGGGATGTTATTGGGGGCTTGGACATTTAATTTGTTTCCTTTATATGCTTTTAGTTTCATTAAATCTCTTTTTGATTGTTTATTTTACCTGTTTCTTTATGGTATCCGCTTTTATCTGGATTTTCTATTTATGGTATGGATCAGTGTTATTATTAATAGTGATGGAGGGTCCTTACTGGAGGTCTGGGTGTTGAAACTGCTTGAATTGGAAGCCATGGGGAGGTGATGGGCCCTCAAAGTGCTGTAATTGCCGGGGATAGCAGTGACATCATCTGGATTGAAGGTCTGTGCACTCCAGTGGATTTGGGTATAAGTAAGGAGGGATTTTGACGATTATTTATCATCATTCAATTACTAAAACTCCAACAAAACACTACTAAACAATTATTTAAATTTAGAAATATATTTTAAAGCCATTATAAATTGATATTATCTTTATATAAGCTATAACTATATTTTATTCATCTATTTTCCACCACTAGCACGCATTAAAATCCAAGTATTGTGAGTTTTATTTGAGTATAACTATTTTATTAGTCTTCCCCTGAGGTTTAATAACTAAATCATTTATTAATAAGTAGTAGGACCATAAATAAACACTATTATATCATACTTATTTACTAGACTATACTGACAATTGGGGGTCTTTCCTTATATTTTACTTATTATTTAGTATAAGCCTTGAAACGTGATTTTTACCTTATTACAGCTCAAAATAACCAAATATTTGGGTCTGCTGCATATTAGTGAGTCATCATAACTCATTGATTGCGGAAAAGAACCCTTAAAATAATTGTACTAATTTTTTATCATAAAAATTAGATATTTACAGTAGTAGCTGTACCCAATATAAACACAATTTCACTTGGTATTTGGACACCAATATAACACCCAATTAAATTGGTATTTTGTTAAAGCTTGGTAAGCTACTTATTCACCCTTATAGAGGTCTAGTTAAACTTATTATTATATTTTTAACAGATTTTTTCAAATTTTTCTTATATTTTATTTAAATAATTAAAGATATAAATTCAGGGTAAGATCCATTGCTTTTTTATTAGTGATATAATTACTAATATCTCTTGTCTACTAATTCCATAGAGTTTTTTCCTTTTGTAGACGTAAAATATTGTCATTCTTAACAATATGAGTGCTCCCCAGGACAGTGTAAGTGAAAAGCCTGCTTATAATACCAGGTCTAAAGCTAACAAAAACTTTCCAGGACATCACCATGGAGGGTCAACAATACCCCCAGGCAGAAAGCATGAGTATAGAGGAAAAGGACGCCCTCTTAAAAAAGATAACTACAAAAAAGACGTCTCCTCCTCTTCAGGATCAACTGTCCCACCTGGCCAAACAGGTTCTGAAATTGGAGGAATCAAAATCACTCATGTTCAAAGAGGTAGAGCAGTTGCAAAACAATTGCAAGGTAGGGTTTCAGCAGATGAATCAGGCATTGGCAGAGTTAAAGGGAGGCCAGCCCAGTCAGTCAAATCAGCAACCCCCTATCCGAGGAGGGTCAACTCACTCCCAGGAGAAAATCCTGGTAGACAAATGGAAATGGGACTAGTTTCATCAACAGTGGACAAGCCACAGTTGCAACAGGGATCCACCACCTCATCTGACTTCCTCAGCTCACCCTTACAAAGGAAAAAAGCGCCAAAAATCAGGACTGGCAACCATCCCATGGTAAGTAGATTACCCTCTAAGATTGAACATAATACTGATAATTACAATATAGGTAATTCTATTGATGTTAAATCTGTGCAAAAAATAGAGGAGGATTTAAGAAATTTAGGTTTTAGAGTAGATACACCTGACTTGTCTTTTGTCCACAATAACAGTACTATTTACAATGATAATACAGTTAACCCTCAGTTGAAACCACCTACTAGTGAGATGAGAAGTTCACAGGAGAGTGAGAGAATTGAAAAGGAAGACATGGAATATTTTAACAATAATCCAACTGTCCATAGAATTGTTTTGGCATTGTGGAATAGAATGACTGATTGTGAGGAACAGACAGTTAAGCTCACTAGTGATACAATTTCATCCTTGACATTAAACATTTCTCAATCAGCAACACGTAACAAAGAATTAGAGAAAGAAAATTTATCTCTAACTCTTAAATATGATTCATTGAGTAATAAATATAATGACCTTTCAAACAAATTCTGTGAGTTAGAAAAATTATATGAAACACATTTATTAAAAACTGAATCAAGAACAAAGTTATCTTTTACCCAGACAAATCAAAGTGTCTCTGAGTTGCTACAAAGATTAACTAAAGTTGAGATTGAAACTGCCAATCTACTAATGAACCAGGATAATCATACGTATAATCAATATAATAATAATCCTTTCATTGGCAAAAGTGAATCTCATTCCTTCCCTATACCACCACAATTAAAACCATCTGGTGGTAGTGTCAAATCTGAAAATGTAAGTCACAAATCCGTGCAAGAGGAAATACAAGACCATTTATCAAAAGTGAATGAGTTGTTGAATTTACCTAAGATTAGTGAGATAAAATCCAATCAGAAAAACTGGCCTAAGATATATCAGTACCCAACTTATGATGGGGAAGCCAGCTCTGATTGGCAACATTTTATTCAAAGAATTGACAACTTGAAATTCTCATATAAGTTACCAGATGAAGAGATAACATCAAAATTAATTTCTTTATTTAAGGATGTTTCTTTATTATGGTTTGAAGCTGTCTTGAGTGAGGTTAAAGATTAATCTTGGGCTGAATGGAAACAACTTATTGAAAAACAATTTGGAGGTTCTAAATTCAGGCTTACTCAGCAGAGACTTTATGAGAAAACTAGGTATAATCCGTTGAATGGTGAAAAACCTTTCGTATTTTAAATGAATTTAAACAAAATATTAAAAGCCATTGAGCCTCATATGGATTTTAACATATGGAAAGATAAGATAATATATAAATTACCTATATCTATCAGAGACATTGTTGTAGCTAGAACATTAAATGTTACTGAATATTCTTACTTTATTAATATTTGAAATGAAATATTATTGAACCATAAGTATGAATCAAGGTATTCCACTTATAAACAAAATGTTGAACCTGTAAAAACTCAGAATTCAAAAACACTTCAGGAGAAGCAGAAAAAACCTACTGCACCTATAGTACCTAAAAAGTATGAAACAAATACTTGTTATAAGTGTAACAAACCTTGGGTCAAAGGTCAAAAATGTGAGAAAAACATAAATATTGTTGAAAATCAACGTGAATCTGAAACTGAAACTGAAAAAAGTAAAGAATCAAGTGATTATGACAGCAATATCTCATATAGTGATGAAAATGAAGTCTGTATGTTGGAAGATGATTTGTCCATCTTTGAAAACCCAATATTAAATATGGACTCAAATGAATCTCTAATGAATTTTGAGGATGCTGAAATCATTAAGGATATACAAGCTGATAACTTTAGAATGACACCTATCACGGTTCCAGCTATCATTTCTGGTGAAAATGTTAATATAGTACTGGACACAGGAGCTTCTGGTTCTGTTGTTTCTGCTAATACATTACAGAAAATTGATAGTAAATATAGGTTTAAGCTTGAACCACTTCAAAATAAAAATTGGAGAGCTTTTGGATCAGTGCTACACCCCATTGGTAAATACAAAGCTGCTGTTTTCTTTAAACACCAACATGGTTATGTAAGGGTAACTTGTGACTTTGTAGTAATGTATAATACTAACTGTAGTAACTGTTTTATCATTGGAAATGATATTCTGACTAAATTTGGTGTAAAATTAGACCCTGCTAATAACAATTTTACAATTGGCATGAATGGTAAGAGGAAATTTAAAATAAATTCTTTTAACACAGTCTTACACATTGAGTCAGTAACAAATTCCCCGTGTAAAGGAAGAGAATCCAGTGAGATGGAACTTCTGGAAACAGAACTTTCAAAAGCATCATTTGGCACTCAGATAAGTAAAGCTGAGAAAGATAATATTTTGGAATTAATTAAAGCATTTCCAATGGCTTTTGCACATGGTACAAATGAACTTGGCCTTGTACAAGATCATGAGATGAAGATTAGTTTAACCTGTGATATGGATAATATTCCTGCTAGTCTTAAAAAGAAACCATACCCTGCTTCACCAATGAAGAGGAAAGACATAGAGGATAATATTAAGATGTTATTACAAATGAACATTCTTGAGAAGGTTGAAACTACACCAAAATATTGTGTAATATCACCAGTGCTAATTTCTTATGAACAAGATAGAGCAAGACTGTGCGGTGAATATAGAGCATTAAATACATTTACAGTAGATGATATTTATCCCTTGCCAAGGATTGCCTCTATACATGCTACCCTTAAAGGTGCTAAATATATAAGTTGCCTAGATGGAAATAAAGGGTACCATCAAATTCCTGTTGAGAAGAATTCACAGAACTTTTTGTTGATAACATCACACATGGGAATTTATAAGTATGTCAGGATGCCATTTGGGCCAAAAAATGCACCATCAGTATTTCAGAAGTTAATGGATATAACATTCCATAATGAAATGATTGAGGGATGGTTAATGGTATACATTGATGACATCATAGTGTTCTCAAAAACTTATGATGAACACTTAATCCATTTAAGGAAAGTATTTCAAAAAATGGATGAAATAAAAATGACCCTTGCATTGAAAAAATGTAAATTTGGGTTTGAATCTTTAAAAGTGCTTGGTCATATTGTATCTGGCTTACAAATATGTGTAGACCAAAATAAAGTGGCTGCAATAAAGAATATTGGCATTCCTCAAAATGTAAAGGATGTAAAATCTTTTCTTGGAATGTGTGGTTATTATAGACAATATATAAAAAACTTCCAATCAATTGCTGCACCACTGACCACACTGATAAAAAAATCAGAAGCTTTCATTTTGAATAATGAAAGACAACAAGCTTTTGATAAGTTGAAAGAATGTTTAATGACAGCTCCTATCTTGGGATTACCAGATTTCCAATTACCTTTTGTATTATATACAGATGCAAGTTTTATTGGACTGGGTGCTGCTTTGCATCAAAAACAACTTATTGAAGGAAAAATGTCAGAAGTAGTAATCTGCTATATTTCACGTACTCTGAGAAGTGGTGAATTGAAATATGGTGCTACTCAACTTGAATGTTTGGCAGTAGTATGGGCTCTTGAGAAGCTACATTATTACCTTGAAGACCAAAAATTTGAGTTAATTACTGACTGTAGTGCAGTTAAGTCACTCTTAAACATGAAAACTCCTAATAGACACATGTTTAGATGGCAATTAGCTGTACAAGAATACAGAGGCTGGATGACTATTACACATTGAGAAGGAACCTTGCACTCTAATGTAGATCTGTTATCTAGAGTACCTCTGCCTAATAATGATGATAATCCTGCTTATGTTCCTGAGTCAGAGTTTATTAACATTTATGGCATTTATATTGTAGATCTTGAGGATGAATTTATGCAATCAATTCTTTATAATTATAATTCAGATCCTGACTTGAGTAAATTAACTACAATATTAAATGATCCATCTAATGCTTCAATGAATGTTTTAATAAAAACATTACCAATTAAGTATAAGGAGGTATTAGAAAAAGGAAAATTTTCCATTGAGGATGGTTTTATATATTACAGGAAAAAATTAAGTAATGTAATTGTAATTCCCCCTTCAATGAAGGAGTTAATGTTAAGTATATGTCATGATGATATATTAGCAGGTCATTTTGACTACCATAAAACATTAACCAGAGTAAAAAACACAGCTTGGTGGATTAACATGTCTGAGGATGTTCAGAAATATGTTGAAACATGTGATTCTTGTCAAAAATCTAAAAGATTAATAGTAAAAAGAGCTGGTTTATTACAACAAATTGAGCAACCAAAAGCTCCATGGGAAATCATTAACATGGACTTTGTAGCAGGTTTTCCAATAGCAGGGCATAAGAGTTATAACTCCTGCTGGGTAATTGTAGATAGATTTACAAAGATGTGTAAATTTATTCCTACCCACAAAGAGGTTTCTGCAAAGGATTTAGCTTTTTTATGGTGGACACAAATGTTAAATACAGCAGGTTTTCCCAAACCAATAGTTTCTGACAGAGATCCTAAATTTACTTCTGAGTTCTGAAAGTCACTTATGGATTTTTCAGGGTTTCAATTAAAACTTTCTACAGCACACCATCCACAAACTGATGGGCTAGCAGAAAGAATGGTACAAACCTTAGAAGATATGATAAGAAGATACTGTGCTTTTGGTCTTAATTTTAAAGACAATGACAAATTCACGCATGATTGGGTAACCCTTATCCCAGGTTTAGAATTTGCATATAATAGTACAGTACATTCTGTCACTGGCAAAAAGCCATTTGAGTTATGGTTGGGTTATGTACCTAATACCCCTGCTAAAACTATTAATAAATTACCTAGATTGGATATTCATCCAGGTACAAAATCTTTTCTTCAGATGCAAGAATTATGCAGAAAGCATGCTCAAGAATGTATAAATAAGGCATTTGAGTATGAGAAGAAAAGATGGGATAAAGCCCATAAAGAACAAATGTTCAAAGAGGGTGATGAAGTCCTTATTTCTACACTACATTTCAATTTAAATGGTAATGTTAAATTGAAGTATCCATTCATTGGACCATTTGTAGTTAAAAAGATGGTTGGTAATAATGCTGTTGAGGTTATTCTATATGCACCATATGATAGAAAACATCCAGTATTTCCTATTTCTCTTATAAAACCATACCATTCTAATAATACTGCTCTATTTCCAAGAAGATCAGGAAGGCAGAAACAGCAACCTGAAGAAATTGTTGAAAAGACAGAAATTGAAAAGATACTTAAAAAGAGACACCTTACTAAAGAAAAGGGAGTTGAGTATCTATTAAGATTTAAAAATAAATCAAGTGAATATGACCAGTGGATTCCAGAAAATGAAATCTCTGATCTTAAAAATCTCTTGAAAAAATTTAAATCTAAATAATACTGTTCATTCAGTATATGTATTATAAAAATTAATTTTTTTTTATTATTTCACTCCTTAGTTTTAATTAAAAATGTCTTAACATTTTTTTTTATTGTTTTTTTGGGGTGAGGGAGTGTCAACCTAAATATCCTTAGGACTGAGTATTTCTTATGCTTAAAATAAGATAACCTTAAGTAGATTAAGCTTATATCTTAAAAATAAGGTTAAAATAATAATATATATTATTTTATTATATATATATATAATTATTATTCTATTATATAACTTATAATAGTTTAAATAGCTTATCCATGGCCTAATAATATTTATTAAGGCGTTAATGGAGTCATAATATACTTATCTTAAGTGATATGAAGTAATTATTGACATACATTAGCTTATATGTATACATAAATCTCATATTCAGTGAAATATGCAGTATATTATGTATATTTAGGTATATAAGTGGGTTTTGGCCCCTTAATAGCCTATAACCTTTGTTTTTCTGCCTATTTTAGGTCATATGGACGAAATCAGTGGACTCACAATGCCTACAGAAGCATAGACACCTATATCAGGCGCATACACCCAGTTTGGACAACTAAAATTACTTCCTTGGATGGCTATTCACGGATTTATGGGTTGGAAGGATGTTTCTGGGTTAGTGTGGATGCTTGGGGATGTTATTGGGGGCTTGGACATTTTATTTGTTTCCTTTATATGCTTTTAGTTTCATTAAATCTCTTTTTTATTGTTTATTTTACCTGTTTCTTTATGGTATCCGCTTTTATCTGGATTTTCTATTTATGATATGGACCAGTGTTATTATTAATAGTGATGGAGGGTCCTTACTGGAGGTCTGGGTGTTGAAACTGCTTGAAGTGGAAGCCATGGGGAGGTGATGGGCCCTCACAGTGCTGTAATTGCCGGGGATAGCAGTGACATCATCTGGATTGAAGGTCTGTGCACTCCAGTGGATTTGGGTATAAGGAGGGATTTTGACAATTATTTATCATCATTCAATTACTAAAACTCCAACAAAACACTACTATACAATTATTTACATTTAGAAATATATTAGAAAGCCATTATAAATTGATATTATCTTTATATAAGCTATAACTATATTTTATTCATCTATTTTCCACCACTAGCACGCATTAAAATCCAAGTATTGTGAGTTTTATTTGAGTATAACTATTTTATTAGTCTTCCCCTGAGGTTTAATCACTAAATCATTTATTAATAAGTAGTAGGACCATAAATAAACACTATTATATCATACTTATTTACTAGACTATACTGACAAAAATAGTGTTAGTAAGTTTACTATCTCAAGTCTATCTAATAAGATAATGTATTTTAAATACAAAATATTAAATTATATTTTTCTCCTGTATTTTTCTCAAAAAAATTGGAAAAAGTAAAACCAGATTTAAATTCACTCAATTTAAGTTCCAATAAAAACTATATAATACATAAAAATATTTAACAGTATATATTTACAAACAGCTTCTTCAACTGGAAGAGATTTACAGTAATGCTATGGGGTTCCCCACCCTGTCTCCCTGCAGGCAGCCACTGGGCCTTGTGCAAACCTTTCAAAATACCACTTAATCCATTCAATTATTTTATCCTCACCTAGAATATTTTTATCATTTACTCTGAAGGTTTACATAAAATCAAATTTCCAAATTAATCAGTTGAACTTTTCAACAAAATTTTAATTTACTGGATCTCACATTAAAAACAAAAATTATTTAATATAAATGAATAAATCACCAGCATATAGAAAGAAAACTGCATTAAATATTAAAATTATTTACACATTATGATCCTTGTGATATTTTTAACTAGAGTTCTCTAATAGTGAATCACAACATGAGGAAAAATGTTGCCTCATGTTTGTAAATTTTAAAACCCACTCTACTTAATTTACTAAGTGAAATGACAAGGAAACATTTTTCTGAACACTATTTAAAGAAAAGTAAAAATGTAATACCTCTAAAATAGGTAAAGTGGGTCAACCTTTTATTTTATAATATGCAGAAATAAATACATAGACTTAAATTCTGAATGATCTCAATTTAAAATGAGAATATGTCAATTTCAATAATGTGGAAAAATTTTGGAATATGTAAATTTCAATGATGAGGCAACATCTGTCAAAAAAAGGTGTAGATCTCTTGAATTTGAAAAATAATTGCGCATGGCATTATTTTGTCCTATGAAGTGAAAATGTAGTAACTTAAATGGAGAAGCTGCACTGAGAAAAATATCACCCAATGCAATTAATTACTTGCATTTAATATCACAAAGTGCTAATTCTGTATTGTAAACATTTGGAAATATACAGGGTATTATTTTCTCATGTCTTGGATATGATTTAGCCTGATTTCAAACTTGGTATGCAGGAAAAAATTCTCACAAAAGTTTTCAAAGCCATAATAGCATCTTAATGCTATATTGGCATGAAAAAGTACATAAATAATTTTCACCATGTCCTCATGGCATGAGTCAGCACATGTTACATTCACATAAAGATGAGACAACATGTCACCTCATCTTATGCTTTGTGGCAAAAAATTAAGGTATGGGAAACATGTCACCCCATATATGTATGTAAGCAGCTACCCTACCCCATAACTTAATTTTTTTCCACAAAGTCTAAGATGGGGCAACATGTTGCCTCTTTTTTATGCAAATGCACCATGTCCTAGTGACATGAGGCAATGTGCTGACTCATGTAATGAGGACATGGTGCAATTTATTTATGTAATTTTGCATAACAACATAACATTAAGATGCTGTTTTGGCTTTTAATACTTTTGTGAGCATTTTTTCCTGAATACTAAATTTGAAATTAGGCTAAATCATATCCAAGACATGATAAAATAATACCCTGTGTATTTCCCAATTTTTACAATACACAATTATCACTTGTGATATTATCTTGTATAACCGCTCATATTGTGATTGGATGGATAAAATACTATCATGTGAAGGGCTTATTTAACTTTTTAATTACAGATGAAAGTGTTTCAGATGAGTAAGATTTTAGAATTTATCAGAGGTGAAACACAGGACAATCTATGAAATTTTCTAATATAGTCAAATAAAAATCATCCGATTCTCACAGCTAGAAAAGATGAAGTTGAAAAAAATGAAGTTATAAATGTCTAAATTAATAAGAGAGGTAAGGATGTTGATTTTATAGATTTAAAAAAGCTATTATAAAATAATATAACATCTTTACAGTTTCCTGATGGAAAAATCAATATGGCTTCATCTTTTTTCGTCCCTGAAATAGCAGGATTATTTAAAGATATCTTTATTCACTCTGATGCTGAGGAAATATAGGATGGGAGTAGATTGAAGTTTTCAATTCTATGGAGAAGTGCTGGTCTATCTCAATGTTTAAATGGACTTTAAAAACGGTGTATTTCCAAATTTCATTGAATTTATCAATCTCAAACAGACAAGACAGCTATCTGGAAAAATTTTGATAAAAAATTGAAAGTCTTCAAACCCCCAGATATGGAGGGTGTACAGCCTGTTTCAGGACCCAGAATCTTCTCTATAGATAATATTGTTGAAGAACCTTTTCCTGGGATACTTCCAAAAGCCTTTAAAGATGGAAAATACTATAATAATTTGCATTTTGTAGAGAAGTCCCTTGTTAATACTGAGAAAAAGGTCTTTTTGGAAGATTTAAAGACTGTTATAGAATCTTAATTTTGTAAAATTCAAGCTATTTTAAATGCATAAAGGCTTAAATTGCTCAAAAAAATTAATTTTCTCATTTAGTTATACTAACTGAAGCTATACTGTGTTTTACAAAACAAATCCTAACTTTTATCTTTGTTTTTCATCATAGAATAGAGGATACATGTAATCCATTTTATATAATTTAAATTTCCTTTCCTTGATTCTTTAAAAATACCTTTAAGCTAAAAAAATTATTATAAAGAAGAAATAAAAACATATCAAGTATTATAAGGTGTTTGATTAGCTATTCATGTTTGGTGAAATTATTTTATTATCTCACCTACTCATACCTTTATCTGTTCAATTATTTTTTTTACAAATTTCTTTTATCACTATACCTCATCTGATCAAATAGTCTCATTTTTTTGAATATGGTGAAGTTTATTTCTGAAGCTATGATGAATTCTTTTAAATTAAAGGTTTAATTGTAATCTGAATGAGTGCATTCTTTTTTTATATTTATTTTTAGAAACTTGAAAGTATAAGTCTTTTTTACATTGAGATTATACATATTCTACCATCACAAAGTCACTAAATTATTTTAAAAAGTTAAATTTTTATCAAGAATTTATTTTTAAAATATGGCAAATTAAGAAGATGATATTAATTCATGTAGGAAAATAATCAATGAGTAACTTTGACCCACCTTTCTTAAAAAAACAAGGTATGAGACTTTTCTATGTATCTTCATTGATTCTTGTCATAATAAAGTCTATGATGCCAGCCTGAAGAAAGAAAATTATGAAAAGGTATTGCATGGGTCTGGCATAAATGGTGTAAATGTAGGTATTATGAAGGACTTCTTGAATAGAAAATGCAGCTAATTGGGGGTTTCAGTACTGAAAAATCCACAATTATTTAAGTGCAGATCTCCAAAACACACTAGCTCCAACACTGGTTGATTTCAAAATGAAATAAGTCACTTATTTTACTCAAATATGCACTTTCTCAACCAAAAGTTCTGATTTCACCATAATGTCTCATTTCACTGATTTGTCAGAATCATTCCATTTATACAAAACACTGCACAGCATAACACTTTATAACTCAAAACATTGTACATAATTTAAATTTTTATGCCATATAAGATCCTTGCCTTTCTGGCTCTAAATTCATGATGAGCTATATCAAGAAATGACTTTCATAGCTCTTGATCTCCTCTTGGACTCTGATTGATATTCTGATTCTGATCTTGAAGAAGATTTTTTTTTTCAAAAGTGGCCAGGAAACTTTAACTTCTTCCAAGTAAGTCTCAAGTACTTCATACCCCCAAGTACATCATCCAAACACTTCCTAACCTATATGTACCCAGTTTTAGACAGTTTTCAGAACTTCTCAGGAATTTATCCTTAGAATGGGTATTTTTATTTGAATATTGACTTTGATTTTGAATTTTCTGTTATAGTCTCCTTTTTCAAGTCTATTTGTTTTCCTTCATCAACTCAATATTAAATCACATATTTTCTGCAGTTGCATAATTTCTCAGCCATTCATTTTTTCTTTCATTATTCATACCCACTTCCTCCTTGCTTCTTTCATCCCTCAAATAATTTGAATTCAATTTTTTTTTCTTAACTCATCTCTCCAGGTAAGTCATTTTTTCATTTTAACTTATATATTTGCTAATTAATTTTTTTTGTTTTTTTGTTTTATTTTTTGTATCTAAATTTTTTTTAAGTGTTTGTATTTTGATTTTAAAGGTAAAATTAACCTTTTTTCCTCTCTCCCTCTTTTCTTTCTTTTTTTTAGCTCTATCATCCTACTCTTCTTCCCTACCTGGAATGGTCATTATTCCCCCTTTCTCCTATTTTAATGTTTTTTTTGTTCAATGTCATTGAAACACATACATTTCACATTCTTTAAGCATTTCACTTGCCCCATATTCAATTTCCCCCATATGCCAACTTCACTCTTTCTCACTCTATTTTTCCTACCTTTCAATCAAGTTAAGTTTTATCTCCTTTTTTCATGTCTATATGATATCTCTTTTTTTCTATGAAAATTTCATACTTAAATATATGTAGGACTTTTTAAACTCCTCATGTTGTCATTTTCAATATCACTTTTAAATTTTTTTTTAAATTTAGAGAAGCACAGTTGGAATTATAGTTAGGTTTATTCAAATATAATTTTACTTTTAACTGACTATTCTCCTGAAGGCTATCTTTCATTTCCCACAAATGGCTTTGAATTTGGTTCAGTGGCTGATGAGATATTGACCTTCAAAGTTGAGCCTTTTTAACCAAATTTGAATTTATTTTTCTTTCATGTTTTTATATAACAAATTAGGGCTGGTTTTATTTGAATTAACTTTCCTTTAACTAAAGATTCTCTTGAAGGCTATCTTTCATTTACCACAAATGGGTTTGAATTAGGTTCAGTGGTTTCCGAGATTTTGACATTTAAAGTTGAGCATTTTTTTCCAAATTTCACTTAATTTATTTCATGTTTTTATCTTGCATAATTAGGGAATAAGGCTTCTGAAAAAATTATCTGATGATTATCTAGACTTTTATCTCCCTCTTGTTGGAATTTTCATCATAAACTTTTAAGTGTTTGTGAAATGTTGAAAATTAAAGTCAGAATTAGGGTTATATTTATTTGAATCTACTGTCCAGTTAGCTGAAGATACTTCTGAAGCCTATCTTTCTTTTTCCATAAACCAATTTGAATTTGGTTCAGTGGTTGCTAAGATATTAACCTTTAAAGTTGAGCCTTTTTTTCTTGATTTCACTTTTATTTATTTCATAATGCATATCATAACGTTTACATCATGCATTAATCTTTCCAGATTCCTCAAAAAACCTTTCTCTTTACTTATTATTCTGCCATTTCATCAAGGTGTGTTTTCTTTCTTCCCATTTTCATATGTCTAACCCTTCACTCATTTTGTCTGCTCTTATCAGATCAGTCAAACTTTAGTCCAACAAATCAACAAGGTAAAAAAAGAAAGTAAAATTTATAAATTTATAAACCTTTATATGGATCAAAATAGTATGGGTATTTGTGAAGTCATCAAATATTTTTTATTCTTTCATAAATTTTTAATAAATAAATCTGAAATTTCAATTTACAAAATTAAAGTAATGAGCCAACAACTTTTTGTTATATAAATTTTAATCATGACAACATTAAATTGTTTCACAGCGCCCATCTAGCCTATGCTTGTGGAAAGTCCAAACCTTTGTTTCTAAACTTGATCTGCATTTTGACTTGACAAATTGTCATTACTTTTAAACTAGTAAATTTTACTTATCTTAATTAATTATTTATTTATTTTTTAATTATATTAAATTTAGGTGACTTGCACCCCTTACTTCAATAAAATGCCGGGGAGTTTATTACCAAATTTTAAAATCTGACATGCAAAATTGATGACTTGGAAAAATTTAGGTAATACACACCCCTTGATTCAATAAAATGCAGGGGATGGTATTGCCAAATTTGTTAAACAGATATAGAATTTTGTTGACTTAGCTTTATTTAGAAATTCAAAATGGTGGTGAGGTGATAAAATTATGTTGGTCATGAGAATTTTTGCACAGTTTTCAGTATTATTTTACCATCTGAAATTCCAAAAGTGAAGTATTTTAGAGTCCAGTAAGGGAAAATGGTGTTATCAGAATCTCATGATATAAATATTTTTGATAGTATTAAAAGTAACTATTAAATGGTAACTAATAAGAATATCCATTTCTCATAGAGAAAACACTTGAAATTGAACTTTTTGGAAGCCATAGTAATTCCATTCTCCAAATCATAATCATTAATACCAAAGCTAGTGGAAGTGGTAGCAAAATGAGAGTTTTAATATTTTGATTAATAAATTATAAACCTCTCCTGCATTTAATTAGGATTGATTTTGATTCTCTTTTTTGTTTTCTTTTTTATTTCATTTGACATCAACAAGAAGCCATTGACCTTTGATGAAGGTGGACATCTGTTTTGGGTGGACTTCTCACATCCAAAAAATGCATCATAATTTGATTTAATTTTGAGCAAGTTGATAATGATGAGATAATCTTCCTTTTTTAGCTTTCCAGATTTTATTTTTCAGGTGAGATTCTTTCATTACAGGAAGAACCTTGTGATAAAGCTTTTTTTGAGTTGCCTTTTGAGTGTTGGATTTTCTGGTAGGTATTATGAGACTGTTATTTTACAAGAAAAGTGATTAAGAGGTTTAAAAAATAAAAAAAGAAGGAAAAAAACATACCTGGTTGAAATTTTGCAATAAAATTTTTCAAATCTCAGTGAGGGGTGTGTGCTGAGGATGGATGAGATGATTGAGGTCTGGGTGTCACATGTGACAGGGAGGGTGTGGGAAAGGAAGAAATTGTCAGCCTAGGTATCTCCAGGACTGAGTAATTCTTATTCTTAAAATAAGATTACCTTAAATACATTAAGCTTATATCTTAAAAATAAGGTTAAGACACTTATATATATGTTTATAATACATATATATATAATTATTACACTATTATATAACTTATAGTAGTTTAAATAGCTTATCCATAGCCTAATAATACTTATTAAGGTGTTAATGGAGTCATAATATATTTATCTTAAGTGATATTAAGTAATTATTGACATACATAAGCTTATATGTATACATAAATCTCATATTCAGTGAAATATGCAGTATATTATGTATACTTAGGTCTATAAGTGGGTTTTAGCCCCTTAATAGCCTATAAACTTTATTTTTCTGCTTATTTTAGGTCATATTGACGTATTCAGTGGATTCACAATTCCTACAGAAGCATATACATCTATTTCAGGCGCATGTACTCAGGTTGGACAACTTAATCTGCTTCCTTGGATGGATATTCACAGATTTATGGTTTGGGAGGTCATTTCTGGGTTAATATAGATTCTTGAGGATGTTATTGGGGGCTTGGAAATTTAATTTGTTTCCTTTATATGCTTTGGGTTTCATTTTATTCCTTTTGGATTAGTTATTTTACCTGTTTCTTTATGGTATCTGCTTTTATCTGGATTTTCTATTTACGGTATGGGTCTGTGTTATCATTAATTGTGATGGAGGGTCCTTACTGGTGGTCTAGGTGTTGAAGCCATGGGGAGGTGATGGGCCCTCACAGTGCTGTAATTTCTGGGGATAGCAGTGACATCATCTGGATTGAAGGTCTGTGCACTCCAGTGGATTTTGGTATAAGTAAGGAGGGATTTGACAGGTTATTGATCATTGCTTACTTACTAAAATTCAATTAAACATTTAAACACAATTATTATCATTCAGAAATATATTATAAAGCCTTTATATATTGATATTATCATTATATAAGCTATAACTATATTCTATTTATCTATTTTCCACCACTAGCACACATTTAATCCAAGTATTGTGAGTTTTATTTGAGTATAACTATTTTATTAGTCTTCCCCTGAGGTTTAATCACTAAATAATTTATAAATAAGTAGTAGGACCATTAATAAATACAATTAAATCTTACTTATATACAAGATACACTGACAGAAATGATGTGTCCAACATGTGGTTGTGAAAAAAAATCAGGAAAAAAGTGCTGATTTCAGACATAGCTGACACCCATTTTTGAAATAAGTGACTTTTTTAAAAAATTTAAGTGCAGATTTTGTTTAAAATCCACACTTAATTTAAGCTCAGATTCACCATACCTGACACCCCCTAATATAGCACTGAGGCATATTTTTTTAAAATAACTCAAGATCAAATCAGATAGATAGCTTCAACAATATGAAGTTAGATATAATTTCTCTAATTTATTTTGGTACAGTGACACTCACAGTTTTAGTTTGGCTTGTAAGTACTTTAAGAAAAAGAATCCTTCACATGTTACTTCCCATTTTACTTCAAGGTACCTGAAAAACCACTTAGCTGCAAGTCATTTTACTTTTGATCTGGTGGAGAGCTGAAGAGGAGGGGCATGGGGAGTTGAATTCAGTGCCAGAATTTCTGGTGCATTGATATGCATATCATTGAAGTTTAAGACAGAATCCATGAGTATTTTATATTTGAAGACAATCAAATCATTATTTAATGAATAAGTTAAGAAATTTTACTATCAGTTATAATTGGGTAGGCTCTGTACTCCAGAAAGAATTCAAAATCTTCATGGAACACCATTTTCAATTGTATAACTGTAGAAACTAAACCAGATAGAGATACCCCTGGAATAATTTTTTAATGTAGTTTGGCTCTAGCCTGCTCCTCTAGTTTTATACATTCACCAAATTTTTTCCATCCTTAATTCCATTGCACACCTTCCTCAGAAATTCCAGATTTATGTGACATAGAGAAACTTCACTATAAGAATAGAAAAAAGACAATAGTAAAAAAAATATTATTACCAGTGAAAAAAAAATCTTGTGATTAAAGTGCTCCACTGTTGAATTAAATTTAATGCGCTCCTCATAGTCTTGTTTTGGGTGCACTTTTTTGAAGAGACCTTTTACTAAAATGAAGGCAATATATTAGTTCCCTGTGAATTTTAACTTGGGAAAGTTCTACATTATTATTCTTAAGAAAAATTTCCAGAAAACCTACCTTATATTTTGTAGGATCAGTTTCAAGCATCTCTTCAATGAATTTCTGTTTATCTTCTGAAATTTTGAAAGGTTTTCCACACTTGAGATATCTAGAGGGTTTGCTATAAAAGCTTTACTTACCTTGTAAAGATTTATACAACAAGACAATGAATTGGAGTGAATTTGGAAAAAAATTTCCAAATTAATTTCTTCTAGAGATAGACTTTCTAAATCTTTCATGACAAACTTGACCTTGAATAATGAATCATATGTTCATGTAGTTATCAAAAAGAAAAAAAACAATTAGAAAACAAGATAAAAATAAAAAATGGCAATATGTGCACCAAAAAATGCTTGAGGTGAAAGTTAACCACTAGGAAGGTGTCAGATATGGACTCAGGTGGCTGAGCGGAGGTTAATGGGATGGGAAAGATGATTGGGTGGGTGGTGGGTGATAGTAAGGTCTGATCAGCACATTGTCAGATTGTAGAATTTTTATTAAGCCTGAGAGATCTAAAAAAATTGACATATATCTCAAATTTTTTGCACTAAAAGTTTTGTGAAAAACCTGAAATTTTTTTACAATTTTCACCAAGTGTTCTGAATTTAGCTGTATATACCACAAGAAAACATCTTGTACTATTTTAGCATGTTAAAATGCCTGCATTCATATTTAATTCAAGAGTAACTCAGATTTGATGCTTCAAAATTTATAATTCTTATTTTTCAGTGTGTGTTCTTTCCAGATTAATTACAGCTAAATTGAAACTTATTTAAAAAAAGAATAGGATTTGGCACCTGCTATCAGGTTCCCACATTTTTTTTCTGGTGATATATCTTAGGTATTCATGAATTACAAAGATTTTTTTCTTTTTTTTGTATGATGGTAGTGGTGTTATGTTAAGTATTATTGGTATTGTATTTCAGATTTCAAAAACATCATCATAACCCATCATCTCAATCCATATCAATTATCTAGTGCATTCTCATGATCTCCCATATCACTAGTCAATTTTGGGTTAAGCTTATTACCTCATGCGTAGAACCAATGGTGTTCCTGTACTGTGCAGTACATAGATGTTGAAAGATAATAGTTGAGTAGAGTTTAAAAGAGATTTATGGAGCTCTATAGCATATATATAATATTAGTTCCTTGATAATTTCTCTCCATCACTCTAATTATTTTATTTTATTTTGATCAACTATTTTTTACTCACAAGTAATATTATTTAGTTTCATTTTCAATTACCATTTCCTGTGCAGGAATATAGGTTGGCTAAACTAATTTGAGGTCACCACTAATTTATTTTTGCAATACTCATTGGAATTATCTGACTCTCACCACAAAAAAATAGCCAGCACCTGCTAGCAGGTGCCAGCCCCTCAATCCATTGGTGATTCAAGCGTAACTCAGATTTGATACCACACAAGCTGGAATTCTCAGTGTTTAGTGCACAGTCTTCTCAGAATAATTACAGCTGAGCTAAAACTGAATCAAATCAAAGATAGGGATTGGAACTTGCTATCAGGTGCTCACATTTTTTTTCAGGTCTCTGTAATAAGATTTTATTTTAAATTAAAATGAGGGATTTTGTTTTTTTATTCATGTTGATGGTATACATATATATATAAAGAAAAGAGAATGATTGAATCTGGAGTTGATTTATTGTTTTAATAGGTATTTTTTAATTGATTGAAACTCTTACATGTTCTTAGTAGATTATCCTATCACTATATATATATATATTCATGTCATTGTATGACTTCTTTCAACATACCTATTCTAATCTTCAGTCCATGATGAAAGTTATAACTATCATTCAGAATTACCCATTTATTAGCAATAAAAAATAAATAAACTCTCATTAAAATTTGTAAGGCTATCTTATCTCTTAAATTGTCAGGCTAAGGTCAAGTACAAGGACGTGAACTAGCTTGAATAGTCAGTTGTCTAGAAGATTTTAATGGTCCTATATGAATACTGTAGTTCTAATCCACTAAGTTGTAAAATATAATCAAATATAAAGGTCTCAGTAATATAATTCTCACTATTCTTATATATGGCTTACAATCTTTATAGTTGGTAGAAAAATAGATTATATAAATTCAGATACTATTCAAAAGTCTTATAAAAGTACTAATTGATATGTATTGTAATTGGTTTGGTTATATTGGTTAAATTGTAATGATAAAGAATGCAGAAATACAACCCAAAAACCTCCTCCTTTTATACACACTGAGTTCCCCAATGATTCCCTTGATGTACCACCCAATACACAGTTAATCACGCCTCTAAACAACTAATAGACATTCCCATCAACATTCCCAGTGACCCATGACATAATTAGAAGAGTAATAACCGCCAAAATCCTGAAATAAGGGAAATCCATCAAAATTAAAGAAAAAGACAAAAAGAGAGTATATGCGTATAAAAAAATAATATTAAGGACTAAAGGAGACTTTTTAAGGTTAATAATAGCTTAATAATAAGGGGGATTGACTGTAGAAATAATGGGGCTAATCCTGACATTATACTACGTGAAATTCCCATTCAAAAATAACCAAAATTGACTGAGAAACCACCCAAAAACTTAAAAAAGAGCGTGAGATGTGGGGTAACTACATGCAGTTCTTGGCAGGCTCTTGCACGGGTAAATCCTTGACTAAAATTAGGCGAATTTAAGCGTGGTGATGAAATAAAGTGCCAAGAGTGAGATTATTAATGAAATTAGTGCATATAAACAGGGTCAATGCATTATTAATTAAGCTAGGACACTAAATAAGCGCCTGTCGCCTATTTTAGTGTGTTTCCCCACAGTGGGCGTAGAATGTGGGGTAATTATAGTGTGAAAAAGCTAACTTTGCTAAAAATGAAGCTATTCACATGGGAAAAAAGCAGGCAGTATGTGGCCAGTACACAGAAGCCATTTCTGGCATAAAAAACACCAAATTTGAAAAGTGTTATTTTTATGCATTTAAATAGCCAAATCAATAGTTCTAAATGAGCCCAATTGATCTGTCAAAGCGCAATTTTGATATTCTCAATTTTATAGCGCATATAGTCAACTTTTAAGTGAAATAAAGCGCATTTCTTGTTTTTTGCATAAAACAATGAATATAACAGCTTTAAGTGTACTTAAAAATTATGTAGCCTTATACTTAAGGTTCTTAAGATTACCCTAACATACTCCAACTTAATATTAAGTACATAAGACCTATAAAAGGTGGATATATGCGTGTATATAAGGTGTTATAATGGCATTTTTTGTGTATTATCATAATTTTACTTATGTATACTATTTGTGTACTCTCATTTATTATTCCCATGTATAGTTCATGTGTTTAACATAACTTATAGTTACTTTTTACTCAGTCCTGGAGATATACAGGCTGACATAAATAGTTATACTTAATTGATGAAATTTTCTTTTTATCTGGTCAATATTTAGTTTAGTTTATACATTTTTCCCCAAATTTATATATACTCTATTATTTTATTTGACTTTATTTTATTCTATTCTATTCTATTTTATTCTATTCTATTCTGTTTCATTGTATTTTATTTTATTTTATTTTATTTTATTTTATTTTATTTCACTTTATTTCATTTTATTTTATTTTATTTTATTTTATTTTATTTTATTTTATTATATTTTATTTTATTTTATTTTATTTTATTTTATTTTATTTTATTTTATTTTATTTTATTTTATTTTATTTTATTTTATTTTATTTTATTTTATTTTATTTTATTTTATTTTATTTTATTTTATTTTATTTTATTTTATTTTATTTTATTTTATTTTATTTTATTTTATTTTATTTTATTTTATTTTATTTTATTTTATTTTATTTTATTTTATTTTATTTTATTTTATTTTATTTTATTTTTTTTATTTTTTTTTTACTTTATGTTTTTTTTTATTTTATTTATTTTATTTTATTTTATTTTATTTTATTTTATTTTATTTTCACTTTTAAAAAAACTTGGTAGGTATATATTGATTAAAACCATTATCTAACCACTTTTTGCTTTACAAATCAATTTAAACGCTACGATATTTTTACGATTTGTGCAGGTATTCTTACCAAGAGGTTCGAACTTTGTCATAGGGAAAATGCAATCATTACCCCGGTATGTTTCTACATAACATTTACCATCATTAACCGGTTCTACTTGTACTTTGATTGATTGACCTTCTGGATTCAGTGGTAAACATAAAGTAGTGAAGCCATCGCCTACTTCAAAAGATGAATTATATACAGGTTTCATTGTACAATTCTGTTGTCCATAAAAGTATAAATGTTCGGAATTTGAAAGACCTATGAATACTAAAAGATATCGTAATACTAAAATTGTTTTCATGTCGGCTAGATGGATATCAAACAGCAAAAAAATAGCAATAAATAATAATATAAATATAAAAAAAGGGGGGAGAAAAAAACGTAAGGAAATATTTGACACATCTTTAAATAAATATTTGTTTTTACTTTACTTTAATTTAAAACTGAGTGCAACGAGATTAAAGCTCTAGTACTGGGGGGTCAATTTCAGGATTATATATGTTTATATAATATAAAAAATTTCCACTGACCAGAGTATAATACGTATCAGCTTGAGGGACAAAAATCGATGATTATTAAACGTACTCACCTATTATGTGCTTTAAGTGAGAAATTTGATACAACGTTGTTGTGAGTGTACGGAAAATACCTTATATGAAAAAACATTAGAAAAAAATGTAAGATTCTTCAAATATTGTCAATGTTAAGGATACTTTTACCGTTTCAATCAAGGGGGTAAATAATAACAACCCAATCTAGAACTTGAATGTGAGAGTAAAGTCAAGGATATTTTGATATAAAAGAATGATTACAGAAATGTTGTCTAGCTAAGACTCACACACAAAATCTTTTGGTAATCCTAACAATGATTTTTGTTGAGGTAAGTGAGGAGGTGGTGAGTGAGGCGGATGAGGAAACATTTAGCAAACACTGCTAACTGTTTATAGGTTTTAGAAATGGTAACTAAGAGCTCGTTATCACGTGAATCCACTCATTTAATGTATTATTATTATCTCATATGATCGCTCGCACTAAATGCATGAAGCCTTTAAACTGAAAGAAAAATAGCGAAGAATATAAATATGATAGAGATGCAAACCAGAAAAAAAAACTTGTAAAATGAAAAAAGACTTATTTTTGCTTTCTTGAGTGACTAGGTTGTGGATATATATTAATAGGAGACATGTAGGCAGTGACGGATGCCCAATAGTTAGAAAAATTTTGGCACCAGCAAACTTTGTCACACTACGCTACGCACCAAGTAAGATATCCCCGATGGGGATATCCAGCGCGAGTTAGGGAAATTGTAGGGAGCGACATAGGGATAGAAAAATATGTGCGAGAAAAATATGTGTAAGGAAAATATGCGCGAAAAAATGTGAGAAACAAAAGTGTAAGAAAAATATCTTGCAACCATGGGAAATTTTGTTTTTTAATTTTTTTCTCTCAAAAAAAAAAGATTTTTTATTTCATTTTTTATTTTTTCCTAAATTTTTACAATTTTATTTTGTAAAAATAAACTCTCATCACCACGCACCAAGATATCCCCGATGGGGATATTCATGCACAAGTTTTGAATATTGTAGGGAGGGACATAAGGTCAGAAAAATAAATGTAAGAAAAGTAAGTTCTAGAAAAATAAGTGTAAGAAAAATATTTTGTAACCATGAGAATTTTTTTTTTTCAAAAAAAAAAAAAAAGTAATAAATCTGAAAAAAATAAAATAAATAAAAAATAAATAAATAAATTATTTTTTAAGAAAAATAAATTATAAAGCGAAAATCCCAATGTTGCAAAATATTTTTCTTCCTCTTTTTTTTCTCACACTTTTTTTTCTTACACTTATTTTTCTCGCACTTATTTTTCTTACACTTATTTTTTTATCTTTATGTCCCACCCTAGAATATCCCCAACTCGCGCGTGAATATCCCTATCGTGGATATCTTACTTGGTGCGTAGTGCATGGTGGCCAATGATTTTTCATACACTTACTTTTCTCGCACTTATTTTTCATGCACTTAATTTTCTTACATTTATATTTCTGACCTTATGTCCCTCCCTAAAATATCCCCAACTTACGCTGGATATCCCCTTCAGGGATATCTTACTTGGTGGGTGTCAGGAGTTGGGAAATTGTTATTATTATTGTTTTTCTCATCATTTAGTTTCACACTTCAATAACTTAAATTTTACAGATTCACCAAAAAAA